>JAHLSL010000023.1:4663691-4711338 GCA_025920805.1 Petroica traversi
AGGGGACGATTGGGGATACAAACAGGTCATATGGCTAACCCAGGACACTAAGGGAACTTCATATCCCAAATACGTAATATCAATGTTTTTATCCTCCTAAAAGAAAGAGGGACAAAGAACTAGCACACTGTCGAACTGATAGCTCAGTAACTGATTCCTTTTACAGCCACTCCAGCTTGTTTGCTCTGAGCCATGTCTACTATAGAGAAAGTTGTTCACCAACTGATTACAGACTAGTCCATGTCATTTCACCTTCAGATCATCAGTCACTTTCCAGTTCCTTGTCATTATTAAAACAACTATAGACAGGTCTAATGAATGTGTGTATGTTTTGCTCTGTTTGTGTGCTTTTTTTTTTCTTAGTAAATTAATATATCTGCAGAAAAAAACCCCAATATTTTGTCAAAAATATCAATATATTATAGCCAGGAATGCCAACTTGGTAGTGATCCTGTGTGGTACATGTTAGAATTTAAGCTGCTGTGGAGGCAGATGATAAATAAGTAAGCACCCAAGGAGGTAAGCTCTTCCCCTGGTTTATTTTTAGTATGCATATTTGCTTCTTCAAGTTAGTGCTTTTAGGGAAAACATACTTATTACTGGAAGCAATAAAAGCCTAGAGAGCTGAAGAAGAGGCTGGATGATAGACAGAGATGATAAACCACTAGAAAAAACTGAAGGGGAAAAAGCTTCACAAGTCATAAATACAAAGAACATTTCAAAAATAAGAGAGCAGAATAAAGAAGCAGTAAATAAAATAAAAAGCCCAGTTTTGATTATGTTCAAAGAGAATGAACACACTGCATCCAGAAAGTTTGCAAACAAGGCACATATGAATGCAGCAACTCGTCTAATGTTTAAATGGAGCACTGCCATTTTACTTACTTTAGAAAATTAAGAATTACTACTCAGTTTGAAAATTAGTAAAAAGTGGGTTACCATAAACTTAGCAGAGGATCTTTGTTGAACAAAGTTTGAAGAAATTAATAAAACTGGAATATCAGCAATCAAACTATTGCAACAACTACACACATTTTGTTGAGTGATTTTTTAAAATATGTTTGGTACTTATGAACTATGACCTTTAATTGGTTGGTTTTTAAGATGGATATATATATGCATATCAAAAGTATAATTCAGGACACAAGTATATTATCTCATATAACTGCAATGTCAGTTGACTTCTATACTGTATTAACATCATTATATTAGTGTTAAGCATTTGATTACTGAGGTAATTAAGAAAACTTTTAAGACATTTTATACTCTCAGCCATTTCACAAGAGCTATAAAACTATCCCATCAATTCAGTCTTCAGGAAAAATTAGTCCTCTGTGGGAGAACATCTCTCATGATGGCAATCAAAGCACCTACTATAGCAAGATGTATTTGCTTACTTGTGCTTCACAGTGCAACTTTGTGCTTGAGATTTATGGGAAGAATAAAAATGAAATGCAGCATGTTTGTGAGCAGTTTGCAGATCCACATGCATTACCTAAATTAGTAGATCTAAAATATTCAGGTTCATTTTGTATGTCTTTCCTGCTACTTACAGGATTTATCTTGGGAAGATAAGCTCATCTAGCAACTTCATCTCAGAGAACTTTAAAGTATTTGAAGAACTTTAAGGAATTGTATGCATTCAGTGCCTGAGAATTTGTTTCCCCATTCCCAGAATTTTAGAAATAGTAAAAAGAAATGAAACACTTATGGCATAAAATAGAACTAAATTAAGCCAGAGTGTCTCTCTCACTACAGAAAATATTCTGTACTGCACTAAAACACTAGGCAGCAACCAAGAACTTTCTTCTGGATCACTTCATTTCAGGCACATTTTCTATTTTTCAGCTTAGAGATTCAACACTGTGAACAAAAGACAGAGAGGCTTTTGTAGTCAATTAGGCTTTCAGCTTTGCTTATACACTGTCTCAATGCTAGTCCAAAACAACATGTTGATATTT
This sequence comes from Petroica traversi, assembly GCA_025920805.1. NCBI lineage: Eukaryota > Metazoa > Chordata > Aves > Passeriformes > Petroicidae > Petroica > Petroica traversi. Next base: position 4,665,653 of record JAHLSL010000023.1, read on the forward strand.
TTTGCATAACTGGACAACCAGAGAGCAAAATAACCCTAGTAACCAACCCATTTTTCTGAGTGAATTTTATTTTTTTTATTCATAAGGGTCTGTGCTTGACAAAATCTGAATTTAAGCATTTTGCCACTATCAATGTAGCATCATAGCTTTCAGCATACTGTGGCACATTTAAATGTTTTACACTAAAAAAGGCATCAATTTCTGAAGAAGGCCAGCTCCACCCCAGCTGAAACCAGAATAGGTGCTTTCAGAAAACATTATCTTGTAAAAAATGATACTGGTTTACCACTCATATGATCCTCGTTTTTATCCAGGAATATTAATTGTTTCTAATAAACGCAGAAACTATCACATGGCTTGCAGATTGTTCTCCTTTGGGTCCCCTTCATTGCTGTTTTCACTCACCAAAAGAACTTTTAAGTATGTTAAAGTAGCTTACACAAATAATTCAGAAATTACAGAAAATTATGAATTCCCCAGTTAACATGGTTTATGCAATATATACCCTGAAGGAAAACAAAGGGATTCAGACTGGGTTGTTGTTTCTCTTTTTTTTTTTTCGGCCCCCCCCCCCCCCCCCGGGGGAGGGGTATGTTTGTTTGACTTTTTAAAATTTTTTAAAATTTATTTATAACAAGGTGTTTTGTGATATATGCTAAACTAGAATCATGGTAAAATCAAAGAAGAATTTTTTCTAAGATTTATATATTTTCAGTCCTTCTTTAGTTTTCTTCTTTCAGTACATATTTTTTAAAAAATTGTAAAGAAAAACACCAAAAAAAGGACAATATTATTGTTTCTGCAACTGATTCATAGTATTCAAGTATACAAGAAGGTATTTTTGTTTCTACAGCTGATTTGCTAAAAATTATTTTGCAAATAGTAGGTTATTTGACTCCAGAAAGCTCTGAGAGCTCTAAAAGCTTTACATGATGTGGTCACTTGTTACTTGAAGGGAAAATAAAAAGAGGTTTTGGAAAAAATTGAAGATTCTAAAGCAGCAAAAAGGCCTGGATGAGTCAGAGAGTAAAGTATAGGCAATTTAGAAGAGCAATAAAGGAGATTGACCTAAAAAAAAAGAGCTGACACTTGTCATGGTCTTGGAAAAGGACAGCCATTTCCCATGAGTGTGAAACTTGGTGGTGGGAGTATAACATTTTTTACAGAGCTTTCAGCTAGAAATGTTCTCAGACTATGAAATTTCTGGTCAAACAGAGAGCATGTATAGGATCTCAGGATTACAAATAACCTTGTGATCAGTGTAAGCTGGGGAGAAAACACCACACCTGAATCATGTCCTTGGGCTGTCTGAGGCAGGTGAAAGATTTCAATCTCAGTCTCTTATATTACAGATGAATAACCTCATTAAAGGCTGTTTAATGAGCCCTTTGTATGTCATTCTAAATTAACCATGTGGTAAAGTATGATACAGCAGGAATATTGATTCTGGGGTTTTCAGATTCTAGGAAATTTTTAAATTTTTTTTTTCTCCCTTAGGCAGGCCTGCACTTCTGATTCTGAAATTTTTCTTTTTGCCTGTTTGTTGGGGTGGGGTTTTTTTTGGTTTTTTTTTGTTTGGTTTTTTTTTTTGTTTGTTTGTTTTTTTCCTGTGAGGATTTTCCAAATACATTTTAATTCTACTTTATTCTATAAGGGAAGAGGAGAATGTATGAGAGTTTTGAAAACAGACATTATTTTCAACCATATTTCCTTGTCCTCTTTTTAATAAAAAACTGGTACATCACAAGTTCTGTACTCTAATTAATTTAAAACCAAAGCAACTAGACAATAAAATTTCAAGCTATGTGTCTGCTCCAATTCATATCACTCCTGTCTTTATTTCAAAAGACAAGTTCATGAAAATACAGAACTATGTCTAAAGAATAGGAATATGATTCCAGCTTTAGTGAAATATTAATAGATTTCAACCTGCTAGTTATTTCATTAAAGTAGAAGTACTCAGATTTTACAAAAATGAGATTCTATTAAACCCTGGCTAAAAGTGCTCAGTGATTGTGGAGCAACCTGAAGTTAGGGCCTAACTGGGAATCATTAGAAACTGACCTTTGCATTCTCTCTCTTGGTCTGAGTTTTGCAGAAGAAGGTCCACAATCAGCATTTTCTCTCTGTGTTTTCTGTTACATTTATAATGTTATTATGCAGAGTTTATTTAGAAGCAGGCTACTTACATGTAATTGATTTTGTCACTGTTCTCATTCTCCTTATTTTCCCCCTTTTAGTATCCTTTCTGCCCTACCAGTTTCTACTGGTATGTTTATCCTCCTTCCAGTGTCCTTATTGCACCACATTTTTCCTTCACACGGTGTGTTTTAATCTTATATTTACTGTTTCTCCATTTCATGTCACTGACATGACTTTCTGTACCCTCTTTCATCCCCTAGTGCCCTATCAGCATTTCTCCTGTACCAGCCTTTCCAATTTAGTTTTCATTTCCTCCTTGAGATAAATCTAGTAGTGTCGAAGATTTCTCTCTAACACCATGTAAGTACTGCATTAAAACTCTATTACTGGTAATTGAGCTAATGTAAGAGTGCAGATTACCTATAATTTATGACAAAGTAACTCTGTGTCTTGGACATTGTAATGAATCACCATTTTAATTTAAATGTATTGGACGCTTACCAAACCTCCCAAAGTGATGCTGGGAATACTTGAAAGAATAGTCTAAAACCTCTGGCAATTGAAATGTAAAGCAGTCAAAACCCAGAGTGTTTCAGGATGGTGGAGTTATCCTTGGAGCATATATTCAAGCTGTCTTCTTTACCATGAGGAGGGTCATATATGTTTCATCTCTTGCATCAACTTCTATGTATTCGTTTTGCAGCAGACAAACGAATTTTCGGGCCAGACTCGTGTATTCTGGATGGAATCAGACAGTAGTTATTTCACGTGTACTGATATTATTTTATTGTATTCAGTCTTGTACAATTTAGCAATTCCTATAAGTCTAATTGTTTCAGTTAGGTGCATCTGGAGTAGATTTGGCCCAGCATTTTAAATGTAAGGCACTTTCACTCCTTAGATGTCAAATATGCTGTGTAGTCCCGAGCATCTAGATTGTGCTGAGTTTAGCAGCTTCATGAAACTGACAAACTTCAGACTTTTAGCAATTTGAAATTGGGAGAGGGAGGAATTTGGAACTGCTCAGCAAAAGAACCTTCCCTGCCATTCTATTTTGAGTATTTTGTTTGCAAGAAATGCACTGACGGAGTGGTCACCCACAAATCAATGGTTAACTGTGCTGATTGTTGTGCTGAAGCTAGCCAGTTGCTTTTTATGCCAAGCAAGACAGTGGATAATTTATGTCAGTGTTTGCTCAATAATTTTGTTCATCTACATTTGAAAATACTCTGATGTTTTATAAGATGTGCAACTCATAAATCTAAACATATGAACTGTGTAACCACGTGGAAGTAGAATAAGTCCACCAATGCAGTTTTTCCCTTTAATACCCTTCTTCTTCTGGATACAATTCTAAGATCTTGTTAAGCAAAACCAGGCTATAAATTATTATTAGAATTAATAGAGTTCTGTTGCTAAGGGAATAAAAGTATATATTTTTTCTTTGTGTCTGTGTGTTGATATGCACTTAGACATTTCTCCTGCTCTTCTTCCTATTTTTAGTGTTTAGTTTGTATGTCACCCCCCCAGTGTGTTTGTTTGGTGGTTGATGAGAAAGATGTCTGAAAAAATGTTTTCCTGAAGGAGACGGCAAATTGAAAATCTATTTTACTAAAAGTTTTATGTTTTTATAACTTTTACAGTCAATAAGTATGCATTGCATGCTATTAGTCTTAGCAAGGTATTTTAATCTAAAAGTTCTGCACCATGTTCACATTAATATGCAAATAGAAGGAGAATATAAAATTAAATGGAAATGAAAGTTGAAAGTTAATTGACATTTTTGTCACAAAAGCTCAGAGAAACAGTACTTATGGTTTAATGGCAAAAAGCTAATGTGTCATCCTAGGGAGGGCTACATCAATTTAGAGCTAAGACGATTTTACTGAGGAAAAGTGCAAAGTGCTGTTTGTGCATGCAGGCTGCCAGCTCCCCCTATGCAGGTGGTCCCATCACCATAAACCTGGACTAAATTGCTGCCATTCATTACACACAGTGGCTGTCTGGATAACTGCCTAGAACAGACTTACATAGGCCATCTATTTCTGTCAGAAATATGATATGTCACTGACAAAAGCTTAATTACTCCATTAATTAATAGGACAATTTTCTAAATGCCTTGCAATGCAGCTTGACACTCATTAGTGCCATTTATGAATAATTTCTCTCAGGGTATAATACGCTATAAAGTGTAATTTGAAAGAGAATAATACATGTTTAAACCCTATGTATCTCTGAAACCAAAATCCATTCTCTGCTGAATTAGCCAGCTTTATGAAAAAGCATAGACCTATCAGCTGAATGCTTGGAAAGATATTTCTCTATATCAAAATCTTTCTGTCACAGAACAGCAAGTCTTTGGGTTGGACAGAAATATGCTGGTTTGGAGTCCAGGCAGTCTTTCCCTACAAATCTTGATCCCTCTCTAGATGTACTCTTACTCCCCTTAGTTCTGTATGAAGGCCAAGGGCAGCGAAATGCTTGGACTTCTACTCTATGAGCACATCCCTATATCCCTGAATGTCTATATCCCTTTATATGACTGGACAAATTAGAGGATAAAAGTGCTGGCAAAGATTATTTCATCACCTAACTTCTAAAATGTAGGACCAGGACTGATTTTGCAGGGTGGTAAAAGTACCAGAGAAAAATGAGAAGTAGGCACTTCAGTTCTCTGTGTTCTTTGCAGATTCTTAAAATTAAAAGTTTTACTTCATTCTGCTTCTAAAACTCACTAAACAATTATTTTCTTATAGAAAACTTTATACCACTTAAATAGACATGTTAAACAAAAATATGAAAATAATAGAAAACACGATAAAGGTTGCCACAAAAATTTATGTAGTATAGTAACAAAGACCTGCTTCTAAGTTCAATAGCACGTAAGGTATTTAAGAAAAGTAAGTTAAAAATTCAATTCTTGAAAAACACTTTCTTTGTGTAAATGGTGATACAATAAGGCAAACTACCTTATAAGGGTGTTAGTGCAAATTCTACAGTCTAAAATCAGGATTTTAGGAAGCTATATTTTAGGTTTCTAATCTGGGATTGTATCACCTATGATTTTTGTTTAGTATCCATAAATTTCACTATCCAAAAAGTATCCCTAAAGGAGCTCAGAATTTGCTGAATATTCACCCTTAGAAAATTTAGTTTCTTAGCATTCCCCAATGTATGGCAAGAGGTGGTGTGTGCTGGGAAAGTGAAAACCATTACCACTTCCTCTGTCTGACCTGTTCACGTGAACAAGTTGCTTGTTTATCAACTGAAGAGGCTGAGCTGACAGTGTTCGTCTGCCTTGGTTCAGGATCTGACTCCAGAACAGCAGGGATGAGGGACACATTAACCTTTTCAGCCACCCCAGTCTTAGCGATCTTGTCAATCAAAGCCCTAAGAATACACTGAAAAAACAGATTTTCTGAGGGTGGGCACTCAGCACTTTCTAAAAATCCAACTCTTTGAAAAAGTCTTATTTAGACACTCATCAATTAGAGCCCTTTAATTTGGTGCACAGATCTTAACCGGTCAGATCTTTCTAGAGTTCCACAGCTTGGGCAGCTTTGACATTTAAAGGTACCATTTACCCAGAAAATCCCATTAAGCATAGTTGGAACAGGGTTGAAGTCTTATCTTGGCTTGATTTGGAAATGTGTGCTCAGCCAGGAGTCAATTGCCACACACCGTCTCCCCTGCATCCCCATAAAAATAAACAAACAAACAAAACAAAATAAAGAAAAACTAAAAACCAAAACCAAACCTAACCAAACAAAAAAAAAAGGCACCAAACAACAACAACAAAAAACCCAAACAAGAAACCCTCAAAAAACACCAAAAACCAAAACAGAACAAACGCCAAAAACTCCAAAAAACACCAAAACAAAACAACAGCCACAAAAAAATTCCACAACATAAAACTCAGCAAGACACTTTGATTTTTTTTTTTTTAACAGTAAGAATCCCATGTTTTCATTTGCTCTGGAATTAATTTATGCAAGATTGTATTATTCAATCCTCAGTGAATCAGTATAGTCAGGTACATTTTGGGCAAAAGATATGGAAGAGAGGCATTTTTTGTTACTTTTATGCACTTAACCCTACCCATAAAATATTTTTGCAGCAATTGTCACTTCTCCTCCTTGATGCCAATAAGAACTACTACTCCAAAATATTAGAGAAGCAACTGGATAATTTTTCCCCTGTCCAAAATAAATACTATCTCCCATCCCCATAATCAGTGACTGGTGGACAGTTTTAATTTAAAATGTCCTCACCTTTGATTTTGAATCCAATTACACACCTGAGCATATGGTGCATACTTCAGAAAAGTATAAATAGATCTGAAGGTTTCCTATCCACCCCAGAATGAGTGTAAACTAGGTGTTTAGTTCTCTGTGGAGGTGTTATGCACTTTGTTGCACTGGAAGAAATAAGAAATCTTTGGTGGTCATGTTGACACATCTGGTGTGACTGTCCATCTCCAAAGAATACCTTTCTAATGGAAGACAGAGAGTTTCTTTTAAAGAAAGAAAAAAATAATCCCCGTTTCCTGACTCTCAGCTTAGTCATCAAAACAGCCAGTCATGATGAGAAGATAGATAAGAGTCTTATCTTGACTCAGTCTGAGTTGACGTCAACCTTTACATCCGACATTGCAAGTGTTATAACACTAGGCTAAAATAACAGTAAGAAAGAGAGAAACAGCTTCAGAGGTGAGCTTCCACAATGCTTAATCACAGCATTCCAGGGGCTGGAAGGAAAGATGGTAAAAATAAATTTAGGATCTGTCTTAGGATAATGCAGATTGTTGATCCTTGGAATAGGAAGGCACATAAACAAAACCAACATAAACTACAAAAATATAAATAACCCAAGCCAAAAAATAAAGCTACCAACTACCAAAACCCAAAATCATAGGTGTGTTCCTTTCCAGCTGTGTGCCATGACCCCCCACAGTATAGTATAGGGCTGATGATTCATGCATTCCTGGGCTGCACATTGCCTCTGAAAGAGTGAGGAAAGGTTTTAGCAGGATATACCATAGTGAGGTGTTATGATTGAGACTATCTGCAGCTAGAGTTTGCCTTGTATTAATTTGCATTGGAAGAAATTCACTCATCTCTTGCTGTTTGAAAAATTTTTGCTTTCTTTTATTCTTATTGTTGCTTTGACTAGTGTTTCAGGGTTTTCTTCTCAAATAAGGAAGTTGTGGGTGTTAACTGTCATCTGAACAGACCTTAAATCCTGATCTGATTTCCTATGCTTAAGGTTGCTGTCATCATCTCCTCCAGAGAGTTAAGGGAGATTAAGCAGCTGCCTACATATCCTGAATTGCCTTCATATTTCCCACTACATATGTTTGTGTATGTGGGTAAATAACTGTAGATTCTCAGAGACACCTGTGTGCCTACGGAGTTAGGTAATTCTGAAAACAAGATTATCATTTGGGAGCTAAGGATTATTTTGTTAATATTTAGATGAACGTTATCCATGAAGAATTTCTTTTTCCTAAGACATAAATCAAACCACTAGCATTTATATGATGATATTATGGGGACAAAGGAGACCCTGATGATGTACTGTCATCTTCATTAAAAAAAAAAAAAAAGTCTCTTTAAATGCTTTAGTTTCAAGTAAAATTATTGAAATTTACTTTTCTGGATCTTTTGTCTATACTACAGAATAAGGTAATGATTTGGGGGAATTAATTAGAAGATATGAAAAATATCTAAACAGAAATATAGAATAATATTTTTGAACCCATTCTCAGCTGAAGATTTTTAAATTCAACCTTGCTGATGCATTCCTCATATTCAATATCATTACTATTACTCCCATAGTTACTATTCATAAGACCAAGATATTTTACTGTATGATTTGTTTTGTTGGATTCTGTTTGGCTATGGCCTGCTGCTCTAAACCAAATTTGCAATAGCTTCCATTTGCTGTCATAGCATTTATTCAGATTTTGCTTCCGTAATTGCCAGTGCAGGCTGCATAGCATTTAACTTCGTATTCATCAATTGCTGCTGTTTTGTAAACATTAAGCTGGTTGTACTTCACTAAGTGAAAATTGTAAATGTGTGTTCTTTCCATTCACACAGCACCAAATCACTTTCAGGTACCAAAACATAAGCTCACCGAAGATATAATTGCATTTATTTTGTTCTGATAGTTAGTCCCATTAATATGTAAGGCTTAAAACACCTTTAGCTTTTGAAATCTTCTTCCAAATTGTTCTAAAGTGGCTCTTCAATCCTGCATTTATTAGACATGCCCAGTCTTCCAGCAAACAGCTATAGTGCATGTTTTCTTTTTAAGATAGGCTGCATGAATTTTCAACAGGCAATAAGGTTCTGGTAATACTTTTTGAGGAATGTGTTCTTCTGTGTATGCTGTTCACTGATTCAGTGTTCAACATGGCTTTATGATATTCTGAAAGTATCTTTAGTACTTAGAAGCTAAAGTCTGATAGCAGATGACTGTGTCACTGAAATACTTATCAAGACTCTGGAAATGGGCCTGTGCAGACCCCACAAATTTCATTTCACATTTATTTCTCATGGAATAATAAAACCTTATTTTGCTTGTGTGTCCTGAGCTAGGTTTGCTCTGTTGCAAATCTGAGCCAAGGACAGCACCTCACAAAATTGGTTGTGGAACCACAGCTTCTCATTATAGGCATATTGATTCTCCTGTTCTTATTTGTTATCACCTTCTGCAATTAATTTTTTTAAGCTATGGTATTGTTACAATTTTTCCAGGGTAGTTGTCACAAAAACACCTTTCTTTTCATGCCAGCTTTTTTATATATTTTATGTTTTGTCATCTAACTACTTAGCAAGTTAATTTTTCAGTTTAAGGCTATGCTATAGATAGAATATGCTTTTAAAATCTAATTGTTGCTTAAAGAGTTGGTATTCTTCAATTCCCATGTTCATGTAACCAGTTGTGTCAACCTTATTCATTAGAAGCATCATAGAATCTTAGGCTGGAAAAGACCTGTAAAACCAGTACAAAAGTGAGTACAACCGTTAATGTAACACTGCAAGTCCACCACTAAACCATGTCCCTAAGCACCACGTCTGCATATCTTTTAGAAACCTCCAGGGATGATGACCACCATCCTGCAACAGAAGGTTCCAGTGCTTCATAACTCCTTCAGTGAGGAAGTTTTTTATTAAATAGCTAATCTAGAGCCCTCCTTGTGCAACTTGAGGCAGTTTGTTCTTGTCACATTTGTATTTCATATTTGTAATAACAAATTAGGTGAGGAAAGAGATTGTCCCCCACCCTTGCCATAGCCTACTTTCAGCTAGTTGTAGAGAGCAACATGATCTCTTCTGAACCCTCTTTTCTCTGGACTAAGCAACCCAAGTTCCTTCAGCTGCTCCTCAGGACTTGTTTTCTAAACACCTCACTAATTATAGTAAAAATCTTTCAGGCTTCATGCTCTGACTGAGCCTCACCACTTGAATCACTATTAAATAGTTGCAGCCTGAATAAAAATAATCTGCTAAACTGCTTCTGGAATTTAAACTGTTGTCTCACTGGAGCTGATTCAGAGATCTCTAATCTACTTCTTCCTTCAGAAGGTGCACTCTGTCTCACTAGGGTTTTTAGTGGTTCAATTGTTATTGCCAAGGAAGTAGGGCAAGTCACGAACTGCACCAAACTGGAAAGAAGAGCTTAAGGACGGAAAGAGGGACGCAGAATAGGAACTTAGGCACAGACAGAAGAAGAGAGACAGAAAGCACTGTAAGAACAAGAAAGTCAGAGCAGGGAGGAGGTTATCAGGACCGTGCAGTCATAAATGGAACATGGATGTAGTCAGGAGAGAAGATTGAAAGCTGGTCAACCAGGGAAGCGTTTGGGATTAAAGTGTAAAGGAAACTCATAATCTCATTCACTTCCACTGAAAAATAATTGAATCTGCATACATTGCTCTCATCTTTAATGACTGTTGATAGACATGGGAATATGGTGGAGAAATTGTCAAGAATTCATGGGTTTTTTATTACTTTGAAATTCCTTATAATTTCATATCTTGGGAGACCTATCAATGTGAAGAATGATAGCAGATGACAGGCAGCTTCAAATAAGTTTTGCTACAGTGATGAGTTCTTGGTACTTCTTTAAATCTGATTTTATTTTTCTTGCAGTACATATGTAAAAAAAATAAGTCACTATGTTCATCATTTGCATGTGAAGGATTTGGTATAAGTGATAAGACTAAAATGATAATGAATGAAGTGAGGCTAGAATTCTATGTGCACCACGAATAGCAATAACTCATCCTTTCTCCTCAAAAGTTCTTTCTTTTGTCTCACTTTGAATATGGAAGTTTCCCATGGGTAGAAAAAGTGGACTATGAATTTGAATTTATACTTAATTAAATAATTTTATATCTCAGAGTGTTCAAGCATTCACATTTAATTTTATTCACCATGCTTTTTTATTCACAATGAACTAGTAAAAGGGATACTGTTGCATTGTTGATGGTACTCAGTTGTGGACTCTGTGTAGCCTATTTGTTAGTGTATTTTCCATAATGTGCCTTAGGAGTCTTGATTCTTTATGCAGTTATTGCATAGGATATATACAGAGGGATCCAACATAAAATTGAACAGTGGAGATGAAATCTCAGATGTGCCAACTTCAGGCTGGCTGCCATGGCATGAAATTATTGTCAAACCTGCATTTACTGTCTTTCAGTCTTTCTTGGGGCCAGAAAATACTGTCTTTTCACTTAGTACTGGACTGGTGAGTGTGACTGAATCTCCCAGTACCCAACTCCTTAGTGATTGTACTTGGAGATACATCTTCATATCTACGCAGGCATAAAAATGAATTTGAAATTAGCTGTTCTGTATCACAAGCAAAGTGCTCTATTACTGAATTATCAGAGAAAATGAGTGGTATCACTAGCTTATCCCTTTCTTCCAAACTTATTTAGAAATATATTAGGTCTCTGGTCATGTTCTTGGCCCTAATCTCTGCAGAGACACACAGATATGAATCTCATATGGATTTAAGTGTTATCTGGAGCTGGGAGTAAGGTGACTACATCCTTAGTTTCCATTTTCCCCTAGAGTTATTCTTATTTTTTAAATTAATGGGTATTTTCTCTGTGTGTTGGCCTTTTACACTCCATTTTTAACACCAAGTTCTACCCAAATAACACACAAAACACTGTCTGGACTGCACAGTATAAATTTGTCTAAGTAGCTGTGGCATAAATTTCCCTCATGAATGTATAGCCTAAGAGCCTGTCTCCAGGCAGCAATCAGGACCCCACTGAGCTTGGCAAGATGCAGTCGCTGATCCAGAGCACTCACAACATAAGCTCATGACAAGAAAGAACAGATGGAGACAAAGGTAAATAGCAGTGTGGTGGCAAACAGAGAAACAATGAAGCTAGGTCCATCTGCTGTTCCAGCAGGCACAGAAACTGTGCTTGTCCTCTGCTGTGTCCCGTTGCACCAGTTCATCTCTTTGGGTACAGCAGGCAGCATGGGAGATGAATGCACAGGGCTACACTTTGACCGAGGGGGGTGTATTTATATGTCAACCCTTCCTTCCACACAGACTCTGTTCCCTTCATCCTCTCTTCCTCTCAGCTCTGAACATCATCCCAGTTCTCTTGGCAAGGTGGATGGGCATGGTGCCCTCAGTGGCTTTCTGGAGCAGCAGTTAAGTGCTGAGTGGGGAAATTCATGCATAAAGCTCCCAAAGCTTTTCTTTGAAGCAGAAGCTCTCCTAAAAAATAAAATGGTCCAGGAACTGTTCTCTGGTTATGAGAACAAATGGCTTGACATAGCTGGTGTCCAAATGGCTACCTTCTTTGATGCTCCAAAGTAAGCTGCCCACATCAAAACTTCTTACTGGAAGTGTTTTTTGGGGCAAACTGTCCTTCAGCTGTTTCAAAACATTTGGGAACATGCTAGATGCTGCAGGCTAAAGCCGAGCCATAGACAGAACAATTGAGCTGTGCCAGTTGTCTCAGGTCAGTGCATGAACACTGCCCTAATTTAGTTTGCAAATATAGGAATAGTCTGAACAAATATACCTACTTTACACTTCATGAAAGAAGTAAAATGAAAGAATAAAATGCAGGTATGTGGGGAAAAATCTTCAGTAGTTGGAGAGGTTTTGTAGGCTTATGAAAAAACATCCCTTCTACCTGCTTGGTTTGGTTTTGGTTTTGTAATGTAGTGTCCATTTTTTTTAGGAAGAGGTGACCTTCACATTCAGAAATTCTGAATGCTGGATCAATGTAAATAAAATGGCAACTTTCTTAGGCACGAAATGGAAAGCTGTGAAAATCACTCAGGCAGTTGCTTTTATTGTGCTCTTATTACCCTGCAACGCTGCAAAGGGACCACGATTATTTTAGTATTCTACTGCATCTCACATTGCTATCACCCTGTGTGCCATATAGTCACAGTGCCCTAAACTAGAGGCTTGATTTTCTGAAGGGCTCAGTGCCAATCACCTTCAGTCCCCCCATCCACACAACTTCTTGCCATAACGCTCCCAAGGATACCAAACCCTTCTTAGTTTCTGTACCTATAAAAGGGTGGAAAAAACAGAAAGAAAGGAATGAAGTAACCAGACAGTTAGTATTGTGTCTGCAGAAAGGAAAGTGACTTACGTAAAATGTATATATGGTTTCCTTTGATTTGGTGTGACTTTCCAACAGTGCAGAGATGGGCAACATTACTTAAGACAATAAAACTGATTCTGATTTCTTGACTAGAATTCAAGCTTTTACTTTCTGGGTTTGTAAAGTTAATTTAACATATGACTGCTAGCTATAATCACAAGTGAAAATTATTTAGAAAACTAACACACTTGTAGCAAAAGGGTTATTTCATGATTATAAAGATTTATATTGTTTATTATTTTGAAATGTTAGTTTTAAGAGTCGAAGTAGAAAATTGACTTGGATATATTTAAATCTTTGTGCCTATTTAAAATCAACTAGGCTCACTTATCATGGTTATCATTGAAATAACTGACAAAACAAAGATTGCAATACATACCTTATATGCTTTAAGAAATAGAATTTATTAGAAGAGATACAGTAGGAAAAAAATTAAAAGCATCATTAGAAAAAAAACATCAATATGCCATCTGATATTTATGGGAGTATACCTTTGTATCAAAAACTGCGTGAATAACGTGTATCCGAATTCACTCATTTACAGTCTTCTTTAAAAGATTTTCTCTTCATGTTATTTAGCAGAATATAAGTTCATAGTGAAATACCAGATTCACATGGCTACTCATTATTCTAAATAGCAAAATACTTGTTGTGTTAACAAATTAAAAATGCGACACAAAATGGAATTTTATTATTGCTATTCTGTGTATGCCAAACTGTATATGCAAGTAATTTTCAGTTTGAGGGTTTTTAAAAAATTATTTATAAAACCAGAGTTCTAGTTTATAAGCATAAAAGCTGAATTTAGGTTATTTATGGACAGATCACATTTTTCATTGATCTGAGTCAATTAGAAGCAACAATTCTTCTAGATCTAAAGCAAAATTGTATAAATCTGCCTAGTGCCATAAGTCATAAGCAGGGGTAAGTCCAGCTGGTTTGAAATTTTTTAAAAGGTTGTGTAACAAGCACATAAAACAATATTAGGTGATCCATTTCTGGATCATATATTTAGTGATAAAAATGCTTACAATGTTTTGAGTGTACTTTTGTGGTATAAAGAATTTTAATTGGAATCTCCCATCGACCCTTTTCCCTGTAAAAAAATTGCAAAGCTAATTGTTTAAACAGAGCAATTAATTTAAATCAACACCTCTGGCAACAAAATAATCCTTAAGGAAGTAAACATGCTCCTCTTCAGACACAAGTGTGCACTTACCTTGACAGAAGCTATTAGGATTTGGCAATGAGGTCTAGCTTGACACTCATTCCAGTACTCTAAGACATGTTCTTGTTAATCTAATACATATTATTGCTATTAAAAATAATAACAATACTTCTACTGATTATAAAGTGGAAAAGACCTCCTCAGAGCAGTAGGAAACATGAAATTCTGTTTCTACCAGCTACTGGTTATTTTAGGAGTGATAACGATGCAGTAAGCCCTTCATTTTCTAAAGGAGCTGACATTTGCTGATGTACATAAATAGGCCAGCTGTTCCTTTTTTGGGAGTAAAACATAATATACAGTTAAATCTCCTCAAATTGCTATAAAAATCCCCAAAGTAAGGTTGACAGTCCTTCAATGAGGATCCTAACTATAAATTCCTAAGTAATTAGAAAGAAAATAATTTTCAGTATGAAGTAATGCACTCAACTATGTAGGAATGCTTTTTTATGATCCCAAATGGCAATAATTTAGTATGTGAGAAATAAAGACATAAAGACAATCATTGTGCTATTTAATAGGGAATGTGATGGGTAATGAAGCAAGATTACAATTAAATTCTAGCATGCTGTGTCCTACAGGAAAAATCAGCTATAATGTTTCTAACCTTTATCAACTGGCAATGTTGCAGTTAGGATCTCATAAGTAGTTATCAATTCTGTCTGTATGACACTGACTAGGATTAATACTATAAGACACTAATAGAGTAAATAATCTAAACAAACTTAAGTGTACAATATTCCTTGATGACCTCAGAACTGCAGAACAGCTCTATGGATTACAACTTCACATTGTTAGAAGTACTTACAGGCATAGTTTGCCAAATTGCAGTGTCTAAAATTAGGAAATTGAAGCCGTATTCTGTCATCTCACTGTGCAGCTTGACTTTTTCACATGTGCTGAGCACTTCTGACCCTATTAATGATAATGAGACCTAAAAGCCCAGAAAACCTCTGAAAATCTGCAACCGTCTTTTATATAGATAACTTCAATTATCAAAATTAAAAGTTATAACTGAGAGATTGTTCTGATGTTCATCATGTGTTGACGAGGCATGATCAAAAGGACAGGACAATTCTTGGTGGTAAATGCGTAGTAAAGGAGTAGGCGACTAATGCAAAGAAACGAATGCCATAAATTTTTGAACAATAAACTTTTAGGGAAACACCATAGGTAGACACCCAACAAGTTGAAGCTGCAGTCTGCAAAAGAATTGCTTTCCCATCTGACATATCAACTGAGAGGAGCAAAAGTCATATTCTTCTGAATCTTATGCTGATCTTAAATGGGCTAGTGAAGCTGAAGCTATGGTTTATGTGGACATTTGTTTCTGAAGAAAGTAATTGTTATTCACCCGTGTACACCACTGTGTTAAGCAAATAAGTTTAGATCATATGTGAACTGTGGTTCTGTTACAGTGACCACCACTCCCAACCTCCCCTTGCAAGTTTCTTCTACTATTTTTTGGTCAGAATCCTGCAGAAAGAAGCCATTTGAAAGGAAAGCTATGTACAGTCATCCTTGTAAATTGGTAGAGCTGCCTAAACCTTCTTAGAGCTGCATCATCCCAAACTCTTGGATTGACTGAAATACTGATGGGAAGTGTGAAAATAGAGTAGATATTTAACTTCCCTATTAATTCCCAACACATTTCTGAATGGCACTTTACTTACATATCAGATTAATCTAAAATTGCCTTTGTGTCATTGGAGAGAAAAGGATACTTTCTGGAGAGGGGGAACTCAACAAAGAAATTTCCTGTGAATTTTTGATACCCGAGTGATGCAGTTGAAGACCCCTTAATTTATTATTTATCAATAAAATAAAATCTTGATTTTTATCCAGAACTAAGTTTCTTCAAACATTTTAATGTATTTTCACATATTCCAAACTGTAATAACTTTTTATTTCTTAATAACAACTATTATATATTTAAATTAAATAATTATATTCTTATTACATATTAAATGGAACCTTAATGTCAATATTTGCAATCAATTCTGAATTACATCATAACCATTTAGCCTTTGTAAAATTATTTGTGGTGCACAGTTTCTCCTCAATGAGCTTTAAGCAAGTGTCAACACTTGGTCACTATTTTCATTTTAAGCTTGTAGCTAACCACTGTTTTATACCTTTTAACCCCTCTGTCATAAGGTCAAAGTCACTCTGGAAGAAACAAAAGTATCCAGTCCAAGGTGATACTAGTGATGATTTTCCCTTTATTACACCCTTTATGTTGTTATCCTCAGATTTCATTCCTGGATATCATAGGTAAGAAAATTTCAATCACTTTTAGTCCAACTTACTTCCAAAGGATAATACACCTGATTGCCTTCTTTTCTCCTCTCTCTAATCACATCTAATCATTTCCCTTTTATGTCCTTTTTTCTGTTACCTGAACCCAATCATATAATGAAGCTCTCAGTAACTTTCCCAGTGTTTGTTGTCTGCTCATCCAATACTTGTAGTGATATAAATGTTTCTTTTTCCAATGTTAAGTCATCATTCATGTGAGAATTAAATATATTTTTTTAAGGTTTTGGAATATATTCCACTTGAGTTTAGGTCTTAGCGAGTATATCTGTCTGACTACTAGGGCACAGGATCTCCACAACTTTCATGAGGAACTTGAAGCATTGAATACTATCCATGACTGTATGAAATATTTACGGATCAGTCTTCTTTTTTTTTTTTTTTCCTGAAACTAGCTAAAATCTTACACTGATGAAACAGAAATCACCCTTGGATAGTATGAATCTTGTTTATATGCCATCTATATACATGTTTCCTCTTCAGTAGTTTCCTGGAAGGTCAAATGTGGCTGAATGTTTCTTCTGTCAGATTTCCAAGCTGGTCAGTGTTTTGAGGGGGGGTCTGCTTGCAAATTTGAAATGGTAAACTTCAGAAATATGAAAAGGCTTTTTGTAAATCTACAACTGTACTTTCCAAAACCATGAATTTCATAGACTAAGTAAGAATTTGTAAGAGCTAGAAGAGAAGACTGTTTTAAGAGCAGAATGAGACAGAACAAAAATATATGAGGATTTTAGAAAAATCTGTACTCTCCCTACAGTGGCCTTTCAGGTCAAGTCCTTTCCTTCAGATTTGCTATTGGTACAAGATTTGCTCTTGGTTTTTTCAGGCCTCAAATAATCCACCCAGTGATCTCTGACTCCCCAAGGAAAGAATTGTCTGCCATTACATCTGAAGACTCCTTTCTCCTTCTTGCTCTCTCCTGGCCCACAAACATTTTTCTTCCGTGGATTCATTCCAGAGATTCTAATGTGTTAGCCATGATAACACCAAGAGATAGAAATGTTTTAAGAAAAAACCCCGACCAATAAACTAAGCAATGAAATTATTAACTAGGCATAAATACAGATATAACTTTTGAGCATCAAAACTGTCCATAATTTGTCTTCTCATTATTTTTCTGAGTTCAGGAAATATTACTGGTAAGAAGAAAAAGAATAAAAGAAATTTTATGAAAAATACATAACCTCAAACTTTAAGGAAGATACAAAATACCCAGCAGCATAAGTAATTGTTGCTCTATCAAGGTTTGAAGACGCCGGCCTGGCAACACATTTCCCAGAAGAAAGCATACACAGATGGTTCCAAACAAGCTGGACTTAGAACTGTAAGGAATATCACTCTCTTAGCATAGCAGCCTGGCTGAGCAGTGGGATATGTTTTAGCTTAAGCAGATCTGTGTATTACCAGTGGATTCATACAAGGCCAAGCTACTTTTTGATCTCCATTTCTACAGCTACATGAAACCACTGAGACAAACCTGTTCAACAGACAGTAGCTGAATATGCTAACAAGGTATCTGGCTGTTCCACACAGGCACGTTGCAAAAGCATATACCCCAGCTCTTTAGGAATTGATAATTTGCAGAAAATTTGGAAGCCTTAAAACCACAGTTTATTTTTACTGAACTTCAGTTAGATATAAACAGAAGATTAAAGTTCACTTAATGGTAACAGTAGCCTTAACCTCAAATAATCCAACAATTTAAATGCTTTTTGTTTTATTCTTTGATGTATCTCCATTTTATGTTATAAACTACAATTCAGTGTTTTAGTCATTATCTGAGGAAGTACTTGACCATTTCACGCAATTTTGTATTTTATGTGCATTGTTAAAAGTTGACTATGGCATGGTCTAAAAATAATTGGAAAGCACTTTTGTTAACAGACTCTCTCCAACATTATATATAAACAACAGTGACAAATAGCACTTATCTTATTAATACTTCACTACTAATCCATCAGCTTTAACTAAGTCTCAGATGACCTGAAACTCTGAAGATTTCAGCCTTAGCTTGCATGCTTCAACAATTTTATTATGTTAGCTCTCCTTCTACATACATAATGCACAGATAAACTGATCCACTGGGGCACTGCCTTGTCTTCAATATTCAGTAGATTAAGTGAAGTCCCAACCTGAGTAAAATGGAAAAAGAAGTAGCAATGGTAAATACATCTGCAACATGAAGAAAATAGTATTGTACATCACAATGGAGAAAATGTGGGTTTGGTATCTGACAGTTTCTTCAAAGTTAAATTGTAGCCCTGGATCTTAAATGAAAGGCATATATTTTTACCAACATGAAAGTAAATTAAATTTATTTTCCAAGTAAATTGATGCAAGGAGAAAAGAGGATAGATATGTGATTTTTCAGGGATCCAAGTTAACATCAGTGTCATCAACTGAACAAAATCAGTAATCACTGCATATTACTTACAAGAAAATATTATCTCACACTTCACCATGTGTGACTAATCAACGAATCCCTACAAAAGAAAATGACCCAGAGGAGACGAGCACAGGCAATGTGTTTGCAAGGCTTAGGAACAAACAGGAGGAGTAACCACAGTTGCCATAAAGAAAGTTAAACTTGTAATAAAAATGAACCTGAGAGTGAATTTTGTTTTCTATAAAGGGCTAAGTAATTTGAGTGGGTTTTTAAACCTTTCTTTAGTTAGTTAATCAAGAAGTTTAAATGCCTTCCTAAACTGTCCACACAAGCATAGAGGAAGCATATAATGGCCTCAATCCAAACTGGAATACAAAGTCTGAGACATGCACAGGATAAACTTTGAAGACAGCAGTGGGTTTGAGCTCTTTTTGTATATTCCTTACAAGTGACTGGTGGCACCCAGTGTTATGACGGTGAACATACAGAGATTTCACTCTAAATATATGCCTATCTCTGTGTATTGTCTATTGGGGAAATTTAAATAAATATCTTCAAATAATGGCCCAACGTTAGACAAACAAAGGCATCTATTGCTATCTGAGATGCTCTCCAGATTAAAAAAGTGCAAATGCCCCCTCACAGTACACATCTCTTACAGTCTGGAAGACTTAAACATGGATTTTTGGATGCGTGATATTACAATGATAATTTAAGTTATTACGACGATAATTTGAGTAACCTGTTTAGAAAAGTTACAGGATGGCAAGAAAAAGTAGCAATGCACAATCAAAAATTTTTATTATGTTTAGTTGCTTCTGTTCTGCAATGACATGCTGAATCAATTAGATTTCCCAGTTAGATTCACCCTCATTTTGCATTGATTATAGTGAAAAAAGTTATTTTTGCAGTTCTAAAGGAAAAGTCTTGATGTTTACAACATTAAAGGCAAAAAAAGGAGCTGAAAATCTCAAATAATGTACGAAAATTTATTAGTTTTGCCATTAGAATTTTGAACTGGAATGTCAAGTTATTGTCATCAAAACTGTATGCAAGATGGTTGAAAGTTTCAAAAAGTCCCTGTTTTCAATTTCCTATTTTGAAAAAAAAAACCAAACAAATAAAAAAACCAATATGTAATCACCTCTCTGAATATTTATAATTACAGACTATAAAAAGGGAACTGATAAAAGAAAATGTTGTATTACAGTTTACATATGGCTGCTCCCTATCTATATTTTCAGACAAAATGAGAGATGCAACTGCAGAAAGTTGTTGTACCTACAGTAGCGGGACTGTGAAATCAACACTGGCAAGACTGTGAAATCAATTTCTCTCATTTTCATGCATAGGTATTTATACAGAAATTTCTTTACACCTCCTCTATGGTATAATTCTATGGTTTGTATGTGTGGAGGAGTCTGTGAGAACATTTTGTGTACAAGACATCAAACAATAAAGAAGTACATGTGTAAAGTAATACACAGCTAGTACAGCTAAGAATTGAGAGTAAACCATAGTTGTTAACCTCTTTTCTTCTCTGGGACAGAAGTTAATTGGGTCCCATATGTTTTTACAATGATAGGTTTCCAATGGAAAATTATTTCCTATTTTTCTTAGTGTGTATATTATGAACTATCCTGCAGTTCCATAGGAATAAAAAAAACCTGCTAGATCATGAGGTAATACTCTGGCTCAATAGATTGATTTGTTTGACATTTTAAGCCCTCTCATATAGTATATTTTAAACAAAACAAAGTGCACCTGTGCCTAAGAGATTACTGTTCTTTCTCTTGGAGCAATCAGAGTCTGGTGCTTCAGATGAAGACAAAGTATATTTTAGAGAAAAGCAACCTAGAAAGGTAAACACTTTAGTCTGCTGGGTAGTTGTTTGGTATGCTGTTTGGAAGAAAGAGTTTAGATATAGTCTTTAAAAGGGGAACAAAAAAAATCAAGATAAATTTAAATGTTTTGAAAAGCAACATCTCATCTCATGGTCGAAAATTCTACCTACTAGTTTCACATCTTGTAAAACTGCATTTCTTTTTGCTAGTTTTCAATTTCTTTTGTCTCAATACTGCTTATATAAAGACAAATACATAGAACAGTAGTAGGTAGAATGATGTAAAATATGATACTTTTCCACTTCTGTTCATCCCTGATTAAGATAAATGTTATCCCTTTATTTTAATCCTACTCTCTTTTCTGGCCAAATTTAATCACCTAGAATCCCTCAGAATTACACACTGTTCTGGTCTGAAGGAGACTAATGTTTTTAACAGGTTGGTAGCAGTGGCATCCCTGCTTATACAGGATTTGGTGATACTGAGACGTTTATGCAAATGTGCACAGATTAACAAAAGGAGAAATAGAGAGCACTTGATGCCAAGTTGCTACAGGATTTCTGCCTCTGTGGTGTCATAGCTGGGGAGGCCTGCTATAAGAGGAGTTGCAAGCGATATTTCAGCTTAGGGAAGTGCACGTCCTACTAACTCTAGCCTTTAGGAATATGACCTGTGTCATGTTCGACATACCTTTGGCAATCCTTTTGTCTAGTAATAATTCCTTCTCTCTTTTCAAATCTAGATTTGAAGTACTGCATTTCAGATCTGAAAAGAAGTGAGTTGCACTGTGTGTTTCACAAGTTAATTTAAAGGTTTCACGAGTTTTACGAATAGTAAATAGTAAATTTTACTATTTTTTATGAATAGTAAATTAGTGCCTGCCCTTTCTTGTATTGCAGATGAAAATAGTGATCACCTAGACAGAATAATTTATTCTATCTATCTATGATCTCAGGTGAAATTGTCTTGTAGGGGTGATGTCTGTCAACCATCTGTAATGACAGCGAGAGCTCAAGTTCTGAATTTAGATTATATGGTTTAATACTGCGCGCTTGTAATATTGTGAGCTGAATCTCAGATTGCACATTAAATATGAACCTAGTAAAGGTTGATTGTTATAATTATTGTGGGAAGTTTAACAGACCATCTTGTTTCTTTATGAATGGGGATTTTTGATGTGTTCTTAAAATTCCACTAAATCTTTTATTCCATCTTTTAAGGTACAGCAGCACACACCTAAGGAAAAGTATAATACATGTAGGAAGTTGAGCATCATCTTTCTCTCATATACTTTGATATATTCATCCTATTTCTGTCAATCTACAGTTCAGAAACATACTGATTTGGGTTTGCTCTGGGTCTTTATTTAGATACTTGAAAGAAAAGTATTTTCTAATAATTGAATTATTGTTGCTATTAGTGGTAGCAATATGTAATGATGGTCACATTTTTTATATTATTTTCTTGTGACTTCCTGACTTCCTCTGTGTCTTAGTACAATGTTTATGTTGTGTGGTTAAGAATCATATGAAGTAAAAGTTCAACTGAATTGAAAAGTCAGTTTCAATTCAACTTTTTTCAGTTGAATTGAAACTGACTGACAGCTTTAGCAAGTGTCTCCTACCTTTCTGTTTGGGCACCTTGTATTTGAGAGGAATTAGACTGAAAAGAGACCAGCAGCTGTGTGCTTACATGTGCTAAGGGCAGAAAGAAATTTCTTTGGGAAGTAAATGGGCAAGAGAACTATTTGTTATTTTGTAGCAATATTTGAGATCTTTCCTGCGTTCTGCTTTTGGCAGCATTAGGTTAACAGTTGGATTCAATGATCTTAGAGGTCTCTTCAAATCTTTATGATTCTATGATTAGTTTATTTCAATGCAAAACACACATATTTCATACAAATCAGACATACTATTTCTGTTTTGGAACTAGAGAATTGTTATAAAATATTTCCTATTTACTTCAACCATCTGTAATCTTTGTATTTCAAAAGATCTGACAAAAAATCTGTAGCAAGGAATGCTCTCAGCAGCAGATTTAGAAATTTTCTATGAAAATTCTGTTTGTTTAAAGTCCCAGATAAAAAAACAGTATAGTGAAGAAATACTATACATGAGTTTCTGACTACCACTACCCTGAGTATGACTTCACTTGCCATATGCTAGAGCAAGACTTGCAGTCACTAATTCTACTATATAGTAAATAATTAGATGTTTTTCAAATATCTTAACTACTTCACACCCACCTGTAAATCTGCTGACTTAGGAATGAAGACGTTCTGTTTTGCAAGCATTGTAATGTAGTCCTAGATTCTGCAAGGGCATGCAAGGGAATGTTGTCACAAGCTGTTTCAAGTCTTCATTCCAAAATCCTCACATATTTCCATTTGCCTGCTGTTTCAATTTTTTCTAATTCGACATGAAATTTTAAAAGTGAAGGTGTCCTTAGCATATTTCCTCTCAGTGGCTGTTACAGTGCTATCATTTGGTCTCAGAATGAGAAGGGTGTTGATAACGCACTGATGTTTTGGGTTTTGCTAAGAGTGTTTATCCTAAGTCAAGGACTTTTTTCTCATGTTCTGCCACTGAGGAGGAATGCAAAAGAAACTTTGAGGAAGCACAGCTGGGAAAGGTGACCTAAACTGAGCAAAGGGATATTCCACACCACAGAACATCATGCCCAGTGTGTGAACAGATGGGAGTTACCTGGAAGGGGAACCAGGCAGGGCTTGGGAATTGGTCAGTGGGTGGTCAGCAATTGCATTGTGCATCACTTGTTTTTTCCCTTTTTCTTCTTTTTCTTCTTATTTACCAATATACTTTGGAGGTTTTTTTTGTATTTTGCTTTATTTTCAATTATTAAACTCTTCTTATCTGAACATACAAGTTTTTCATTGATTCTCCTCCCCATTCCACAGAGGTGAGGTGAGAAGACAGGAGTGTGTTGAGCGAGTGGCTGTCTGGTGTTTCATCTCAGCTGGATCTAAAACCATGACCAGACCATCACAATTGCTAAAACCACAAAAAAATTTCTTTCTCACTATATAACTGTATAACTTTTATAGCTTCACTCTGTGCATGGTACTAAAACTACTACTTTGTAAAACTATAACTTTTTAAACAAAGATTTGAATTTTGCAGTTCATGTGAGTTTTATCAAAATTTGTTTGAAACATCCCCAAATCAGCAGAATAAAATTTAACTCCAAGCAACTGCATCTGTTTCCTAAATTTTGTCAAACCAGCCTCTGACACACAAAGGTGATAATTCTCTGTTTACTCTAGTGAAAGTAAAGAATTTTTCCAAAAACATTAAGACTTTGCTGAGTCTGCATAAAAATCTTATCATCTAAGATCTATGCAGCATGGAATCTCTTGTGCAATGTTTTTTTATGGTAGTTATCAGAAAGAAATAAGTTTATAATCTTATTATTTTCTTAATAATTTAAAAGCTTATCCATAATAATAAAAAACTCTAGAACTCTAGAAGTCTTTAATAATACCATAAAAGAAAAATACTTTATCAGAGATGAGAGCTGGGCAAAAATCCAAGGACTGGAAACTTTTCTGAAACTAATATTATAATCTTTTTAGCATGTTAGCAATGAATCTGAAAAAATCTAGATAAAGTTAAAATGTCAAATGTATCATCCATTTAAAAATCTTTTGCTTGTTTTTTTTTATGCTTGGGGCATGCACATGTTGAAGAATGTATGTTGCTGTGTATTTACAGTCAACAGTATT
This sequence comes from Petroica traversi, assembly GCA_025920805.1. NCBI lineage: Eukaryota > Metazoa > Chordata > Aves > Passeriformes > Petroicidae > Petroica > Petroica traversi. The sequence goes on from JAHLSL010000023.1 coordinate 4,689,977, forward strand.
CTGGGGATATAAAATATGTGTCTGCAGACCAGGATGTGTTTTCGTCCCTTGGTTAAAATTGATAAGGAAGTTTTCTTTCTAAACCCATTCAAAAGTCTCCTTAGAATGGATTTTCTTGGTTCATTTGTCTATAATGGTAACCTGTTTCCTAATCCACAGATGTTATTGAAAAATAACCTTTTTAATTCATTAATAATCTTTTCCAAATTGAGATATTGAAAAATTTTCTGTGTGTTATCAAAGTACCCTGTGGTTATTTCTACCTAACACAGACTAATGAGGATCCTGAAACAAAGCACTTTCCCAAAGATAAGACATCTAGTGATGCTTCATCTGGCAAGAGCAAGGACTTCTAAGAGAGCCTGAACTTCTAAGAGGAAGGATGGTATTTCCAGTTGCCACTGAGATCTGTGGAAGCTCTGGTATGAAGTGGCAGCCTGGGATTCTCTGCAACTTCCAGGGGAGCACTGTAGGACCCAAACACAAAAGATTTTTTGTTCTTATTCTCTTTGAAGATTTGTTTGATTGCTATAGGTTGTAACTGCTTCTGGTCGTGTTCTGATGAATGTAATATGACTTTCTCCTGTAGAAATGTATTTTCAATTTCACTTTTTGACAGTGAGGAGATTTTCTTCCACTTCTCCTGTAACCTGAGTTAAAAAAAAAAAAAAGGTGACGGTAATACTTTATCTGAGAGAAGACATGACAGAGTTTTTCTGAAAAGAGATGAGAAAGCATTGCTCTTACACCAATGCAAATAGCTGATTGAAAACATTCCTTGAAGATCAGGATAATATAAGCAATAAACCTATGTTTATTTATTGGTAGGTTAATAGTTTACAAGAGAACATTAGAGCATAGTTTGGTGTAAATCACAACTTTGCGTAGCATATTCTCTCCATTTCATAGGCTGTCGTGACAGTATTTGTTAAAGGAAAATTAATTTACTGGGATATAAATTAATTCTAATAATTATTATGTAACTACATAATGGGGTTAATAAAGAAAAACCTAATTTTTCTAGATCTTCACAGAGGTACTCATTGCATGGGGAATTGAGCCCCCATAACTGCATGGTTTGTTAGTCTTGATGGGGTTTCTGTATTGAAAAGAAACCTGTTACAAGGGTCTCTGCAGTAGCATCTGCAGCTAGATTAGGAGAGACTCCTCTTAAACTATTTTGCATTGCTCTTTCAAACCAGCTGGCCCTAGCACAAGCATAATTCCCTGCTCTTAATCTCATCTCTTTCCATGACAGACATTCTTATTCCTAGCAGTAATGAGGGAGGAGGGCAGAGAGGAAGAAGAAGAAACTTAGAGGTTAGAGCTAGAATCATACAAAACCTGTACTGGCATTCGGTGAAGTGGAAGATGGCAAGGACAGAAGCAAATAACTGAGACAAGAATGGGGAGATACTTCCATAAGGCCTAGGAGATTTCAGAATAATTTTGTTATTAGTCCTAAAAGAAATATTTGACTCAGAATTAATTTTTGAAGTGCTATTTAGATGAAAATTACTTCTAATCAGGCTTTGGGAAAAGTCAATACATTTCTGAAAGACCACATAAGAGATAAGGGTCTTTGAATACATTATTTTTTAATTGTTTTACACTTCAGAATATATTGGAAGGTTGAAATATTGATTAATTATGCATGTGGGTAAAATTTCATTATCTGCAGCTGGGACTCTTTTGTGCCCTAATAATAATATTTTTCCAAAACTGACGTTATCTAATAAACCCCTATAATTTAAATTTGTGAAATATTGAGATATGTGTTGCTTAAGGAAGGACTGGCACATCATGCATTCTGTAAAGTGATCGTATATATATTTTATCTTCAAGCAAATTTGATAAATTCTTCTGACTGTGCATACGCACATGGATTTTCTGTTGCAACGTTAATGCAGACTGTTACTTAGGAAACAAAAGATAAGAAAGATATCTATTCCTCTTTATATTTTTTTTTAAAAAAATTACTGCATTAGAAACAAATTAATTGATTGCCATGTCCAAAAGAGTCCAAAATATATCCATGTCAGATCTGCTTGGCTGCCAGATGCAGATAACCCAGCAAGTTGTGAGTGGAACTCAAAGTCTCAAAAAGTTCCTTCTCTTTGTAGAAATACTTTAGATAAGGGCTCAGTTAATTCAGACTCACTGAACTCAATCCATTATTCAGTCCTGGAGCTGTATGGAGTCTGACTAGGGTTGTTTGCATTTGCCCTGCTATACAGACCCACTTATATAAAGAAGATACAAGCTCCAGTCACAATTTAACTGTAATGCAAATTTGTCTTTCTATCCTGCTGGTATCAGACTATATGAGTATGACTCCAGGGAAACAACAGAAGAATTACTGCTGATGCACATGGCTGGGGCACATGTGTATATTCAGTGTTGTAATACCTAATTGTACCTCACTGTGGGATCCACACACTTCAATGACAAAATAGGATACTTGTCCTTACTCTCTATAATGTAGGTCAATAAACATACTTTCTACTATTTTGCAATTTATTTTCCAGTTTCAAGTGCCTGTACTCCTAAGACTTAAACAGATTTTCTGTAACACATGAAAAGACTTTTCTAATAGTAAAACTGCTTTCCTTTGTCATCTCTCCATATTTCAGTCTAAATTCTTTTCTCTAAATTTTTTAAATATATTTTTCTGATATATGTCCCTTCCAAATATCAAATAAATCCTCTCTTTTCTTCATGTTACAATAGGAAGTGACTGGAGATTTTTTTCAGATGTGCAAAGCCTCTGTCTGTCTAGATAGAACTTCTTTCATTCATGGGATCTTGTGTAAGCAGTTTGCTTCCCTCTTTTAATTGATTCAGTGCTTAAATAGTACCTACATTATGCAAAATAAAGAGTATGAAATTGGTTTGCAGACTTCCGTCATTCATCATTGGTATGGAGACTGCAGAGGAGATCATTAAGCACTTTCCATCCCATCTCATGGTTCTTAATTTTGGGATGCACACAGAAAAGGTTTTAAGAAGGTACACTGGGGCATCAACTTTATGCATTTGTTTATACTGGCTTGTGTTTTGATAAGGCAACTCTCTTGCTCAAAATGCTTAGATGGTGAAATTAATTGTTCATGTTCTTAGCTTCAAAATATTTAGATGTTTGTTGTTGCTGTTCTCATTTTCTAATATATACTTTCTCTATGTATATTTATGAGAAAGAGTTTGTAGGACTTTTCCCTTTCCTAGTTTGTTGCATAAAAAGATGAATCATATCTGCCTGAAGTGAGTGCTTCTTTGAGATAAAGGTCACAATTTGCTCTATAGAAAGGGAACTCTCTTTTTCCCTGAAATTCAGTTTCTTAAACTTGGTGACCATGAAAGAGTGATTTATACTGCTATGGTAGAGTGGTTTAATGCTGCACTTGGATTTGAACAAAAAACAAAACAAAACAAAACAAACAAACAAAAAAAAGCACATTTGCAGTATGCAGCAGAACTAATTTAAAAAAAATATATATATAAAAAAGCTGAAAACCTTGAAGTTGAGGTAGAAATAGTTAGTTCTAAAAAAGCCTAAGGTTTTAGTAAAAGAAATTCATCTGCAGCTCAGTGAAAAACAATGCAGTGCAGCAAGCTTTAAGTGACATCAGTCTAAGCAGTCTGTCAGACTAAAAAAAGAGGAAAGATTTTGTTAAATAAGACTGGTTTCTAAATTACTAATCTTCATGCTGCAGCCATTCACTTGTAATTTCAGTGGCCTTGGAAATGGGTTTTTCTTTTTACAAGACAGAAAATAGAAACAAGAATTTTCTAAGTGAAAAAAGGGTGTTGTATACACAGAAAATAATTTGAAGCATTTTTCAGTGTTTTATCCTTAGGATAATTTCTGTTAGAGTCTTAGAGGAAATGCCTCAGAATGCAGGCATGAGAGTGTGTAACTGTAATAACCTTATGAATTAGCAATTTTAAAAATAAGTGTGTTGCAGTGAAGTACTAAACTTCTGTAGTAAAATTTATTTATGTTGGACTTATCAGTAAAAAAAACCCAAAAGAACAACTAACTGAAGCCCATGTTAAACTTGAACTCAGTCTAAGAAGATGCAGATAACTTCCTGTGAAGAGAAAAAGTTGTGACCAGGATAGTATACCAAGGAAAATTTCTTGCATGGTGTACAGAGTATACACCATAAAGACAACCTAGTAAAGTATCAGGAACTTAAGTATAAAATTAAGGATCAAAATTGTCTAATTTGTTGGCTAGCAGTTAACACAATATAATCTACCATGGATGAGTAAAATACTTGAAATATCCAGTTCTCCAAGACATTACTACTTCGGATGTGACATATTTTTCTGTTCAATATGGGGCATATTTGAATATGACCCACTTAAAAATCTGACTCAAACATTATGCTAGTGATATCCACAGAAAGATGAATACAGAACTGGGAAGAGAGTAGAGAAAATTTAAATTTAAAATAAATATATACAAAATAAAGAAAAAAAGGATTATTCTAGACCAGAGGAGGCAGAGTGTAAACAACTCTAGAGAGACTGAAAATAGGAATAAAGATATATGTCATGTGTTCCAATTTAAAAAAAAAAATGAAATCCTCAGTACAGAATAATATTTTCATATTAAAACATTTTTATTTTTAATGTAATTACAAAGGGTTTTTATATCTGAGAAAAAAATTATAATAATTTGCATATAAATGAATAACATAGAGATCTCCTGTATTTTAAGATTTGAATCTTAGTTTACTTATATTTAATAAATGATTCTCAGATGGAATGCCCTTTTTAGAAAAGGCTACAAGAGGAAACATCTCTGAGACCTGATCAAGGAGCAAAGATGCTGTAACCTAACTTGCACCAACTAGTGCCATGTTCATATAGGTATGTACTTTTCATAGAGAATTTCTCAAAAGAAGCCAGAATAAACAGCATTTATGGTTTATAGCCACGGTTGAGCTCAACAATGTAGTTCCTCCTCCTTTCTTTTCCATCTGCTCCCACACCAATTTGTAGATAAGTCAGTTAAGGCTCACTGATCATGAAATAAATTTGGGAAATAAGTGTCACTATTTTGTATTATGAAAATTCTACTATTTCTACTTTTATCTATGGAAGAACTATGAACACTACTTTTGCTGTTCAATTTCCACTCATGTCTAGAATAAGAGTGTACAGAATCATGGAAATTCATTATCTGAACCTGTTGAACTTCAAAAGGCTGTTCAGTTCACTGGAACTTCTGGGTGAAAGTTTGCCAGTGCTTATTTGTCAGTACTGCCTCCTCCACTTATAAGTCTGATACAATTATTCGGTTCTTCCTAAGGTAGTTGGAAAAGGCTAGAAAAGATTTAACATCTCCATTATGACCTCATGCAAATCAAAAATAATAAATGTAGGAGAAATTTTTCCTTTTTTTTTAAACAAATGGATGCTTCTTAAAAAATGCAAAAAGTTAACATCAATAATACTGAGTAAAACTAGAGGTTTATTTAACCCAGTATTATGTCCCTGTCCTTGGATAGATGCTTATTAAAGGCCAATACAATATTTTCACCAGTTTATTATCATATTTTGGCATTTAATACTTAAGATATTCTGTAGTGAAGTCTTGACTTCTTCATCACAGTGTGTAATAGACCTTGCTGGATATTTCTCTTATGAATTTGTCTAATCTACTTTTGATTCCATTTATACTTTTGGCATCCAAAATATCTTGTGGCAAAGAGTGCCAGAATTTAATTATGCATTCTGTGAAAACCTGCTTCCCTTGATTTGTTTTAAACCAGTTGCTTTAAAATCTCTTTTGCTGCCCCTTCTTTCTGTGCTACGAGAAACAGCGAAGAATTGTTTCTTATTCATCTGTTCTGTGCCATTCATTATTTTATACAATTTTATCATACAATAACACCTGTTCACAGAACCTGGTGATTCTTGTTCTATTTGATTTTTCTTGCTACAGAAACCATTTTATACCTCTGAGCATTCTTCTTCATATCAATTATATCCTTCTTGGATATAAGTCAGCAAGTGACCAGAACTGTATGCAATATTTGGGACATAGAAAAGCCACAGAGGTATTAGTGACACAGCAGTATTATCTGTTCTTTTCTCTGTCCTTAATAACTCTTGATATTCAATTTGGCTTTTTGACCTCAGGTGAATAATGAGCTGATTTTTCTTAATGTCAGATGCAGATCTCTCACCTAACTGACTAAAAGCAAAATTTAAGCCCATCAAAATGGATGTACAGTAAGAATTGTAGCTCCCCCTGTGCATTAAAATTTTAAATACTATATTTTTTCCTAGAATATTTTTGACTGAGATTCCTTTTTTACTCTTTCTGTTTGTTTACTTATGACTTTTCTCAAGTATCATCAGCTACCAAACATCTTTATCATGCCACTACTCATCCTACTCTTCTAGGTTTGGCATGCAGTTCAACTGAACTGCACAAACACCTTTCATGTCACAATCCCAGGCTACCTGGAAAACAAACCAATTATGTCTACTAATATTTTCATACTACGTAATAAGTTATTGATACAAACTATCTTGTTTCCAATGACTGTATAAAAAAACCCCAAACCACAAAACCCTGATAAGTCTGTGAAATATTCCTTCCTTCTGCACAAAAAACAAAAAAAGAAAAAACCAACAACAACAAAAAAAGTCTTCATGCTTCAGCATTGTATTTTGGTAACCATGTCTATTATTTCCATAATGCTGATTAGTGAAGAGTCAAACAGTACTTGTTACTGTAGAAAGGCTGACCTTGTTTTTATCTGTAGAATTTCTGTCTTGGAGAACTAAAGGGTTTGAGAGGGAAACAGGCAAAACCACTCCTTCCACATCTGGTGAAACTGAGATGCTCTTCAGTACAGATCATCTCATGGCAGCCATTCCAGTGAAAATTAAACTTTCTGCTGCACATTAAATCTATTAAATTGTGCACTTAGTCATAACCTAAACATGGTGGTTTTTAACAGGAAGAATATCTTTTTTTTGCACTTAATTATTTTGTCTATGGTTAAAAGGACATTTTCTGGAATCTTTCTGGTATTTTATATTTCTGGGATCCATAATTTCTGGAATCATCACAGTCAAAGAGAATCAAGGAAGTAAAAGTGAATATTCACTCAGGAATAACTTCAGTCACTCAGGAATGACTATTTGTCTGTTAGGGGTTTGACCTTCTAAAAGCTTAGTTAAAAGAAAGAGGACATCTGTAGCTAAAATGCAAAGGAGTCATATTTCATCCTTCTTACAGAGAGAGTTGCTGGAGTTTTCTTCTTTAATTATAAACATGAGAAGGTAGGTTGTAGGTGATCTCCCATGCAGGAAAGAATGAAGGATTTGTAGAGGCTTTTTAGTTTTTCAGTTTTGTTTCTGACATATATAGTCTGAATTTTTTCTTCAGCCTGTTTCTATTACTGATCCAGTAGTATTCAGCTAAATACAAAATAGCCTGAAACACAGGACCACATATTGTGGCAGCATTCTGAAACACTATTAGGTGGAGTCCAGACAAGGAAGAGGGAAAAAAATTAACAAAAACGCCTTAAAAATATTAAGAGGTCCTGTCCTTCACCTATTTGATGTCTTTAGATTGAAAAATGAAGAAAAATATGTCAGAAAAAAAAGAAAAGCATGGGAAATAGCAAAAACCAAAAAACCTAACTGTCTGACAGAGGATATTAAAAATTCATATAAGAATCAATTAGATTTTATTCTATGGCCAAAATATACTGTGAATATCAATAAGAAGATAATAAATTATAGATATATATATATAAGGTATATAGAAAAATGACGTGATTTTGATCTTGGAAAAACTATCACCAATGATTTTTCTCTTATAATAGAAGTCAGTTTTCACATTTTCACCTTCTTTTTTTTTTTTTTTCTTTTAATTCCTTGGAAACGGTATTTCTATAAACTTGACCCTGAGAAGTATTTCAGATATAAAGCTTTGTACTTCTCAGAAGTGAATTCTTGCTACTTGACAGCTGAAACAATAATTTCCTTCCACTGAAAATGCCATTTACTTAAATCAGCATGCTTTTATGGTATTTCACTTTTTTCACCTAAAAATCCATAAATATTTATTTCCACATCTTTTTTAACATCTTCAAGAGTTTTGAGTTTTGCTAGTCAGTGGTCTAGTGCATATACACTGTGCTTTTTTTGTTTTGGTGAAAAACTGCTGTTTAGAAAAATATTGGTAAGGCTAAACTTGGGTTTTAGTCAAGCTACAATAAGCCAAAACTATAACCTCTGAATTTTCACATTTGTAACAGAAAAGCTCACGATCTTTTAACAATAGTACACATATAACACAGTATCCTAATATTTGAACAGTATCAAAGGTTTCAACATAAAACCAAAAGGAAGATGAGACTTCAACAGTTGTATCTCCCTAGGAGGTGTTTGATATCTAAAATAATTTTTGTTTTTTCTCTAACAGGTAAACAACTAGTTTATCATAATTAGACTAGATTATGGGAAATGAAAATGCTATTGAAAACAGTGATAGAGCAGAATATTGTCTTTTATCAAGAGCATTATCTTGTAAATGTCTTAAGCTGTCTGGTTACCATGATAAATAGGTTGGGGTACATGCACAGCTTAATTATTAACAGTGAAATCTGCTGAAATCGAAGTGTTGCACTTGGTAAGAGCTATTAATTTTGAAATGACCCATTTAATAGTGACCCATGATATCAAAGTATGGATTTAAATTGGTAATTAATAAAAGTCCATTTCTGAAAATGTTAACAAAAGAGCTCAATAAAAATGCTAACTAGAACTCAAATACCACAGACAGTTTATTGACATTTTAATACATATTACTTATGCTAAATACTTTTGTACACTCAAAACTAAGGATGAGAGGATAACAATGGACATATTTTCCAGCTAGCAGTTAGGAGATCAGTGGTACACTTAGTGGACTAGCTCACTTTTGTAGGTTTTAATCCTCCTTATAATGGAGGAACACGGCATGACTTCTTTTTGAAGCTGCATTTACAAAATGAACCATTTTATATCAGACTGCAGAGAACAAGAATTCTGCTTTAGGAAAAAAAAAAAAAGAAAATTAACTAGGTCTCATCAGACTATATATTTAATGTCCAGGATGGGTAAAGCAAGCTCTCCATGATTTAAAAGTGTAAGTGTCACTGCTGGTATAAAAACAAAAGCTGACATATTTTCTGTCCGGTTTCTTCCACCTACATATCTGGAAACTGACATTTCAAATGCTCAAAACACCTCATAAAATCCTGATTGCATATGTCAGAAAGTGCAGAATTTTGTCCTCTGTTCTGTAGGACAGAACACATATTTCTTGAGAAAAATACAAAGTTCTATTTAAAATATACTCCCTTTTTCTCAGGCAATCTAAGGATTAATTATCCCAGTTCAGCAAAATATTTCAGTGCATATTTAAGTCTATAGGATTAGTGTGTCTTGCTGAATGATGCCCTAAATTTACGGCTATTTTTATTGGTAGAAAGAGTGCTTTAATGAAATGACAGCATGAATCTTTAAACTGTAAAATAGAAGTTGAGGTATATCATATGTCTATGGAAGACTCTAAAATATTGTTTTTACCCCACATACCTAAATGTAACTTTTTCCTGTGTAAAATATGATGCTTTGGCTGATAGTTATATGTGTCTATTTATCTCTCTATCTCCCCTCTGCATGCATATATATGGGCATATATATATGTATATATATATGTATATATGTGTGTCTATATATATATATATATATGTAAGAATTATATATAATATTTTTTTTTTGAGGGAAAAATCTGCATTACAGTTTTCTATCTCTTTAAAATGTTCAGGGACCCCCTATAACATAAACAATTAGCAACCACCAGCATCAATTCTCTCTTATTGTCTGCAGTATTACCAATTAAAATTTAGTTTAGAGAGATTTTCCTTGTAAATTTCAATGTTTACATTCTTTTGGTGTCAGTTGTTTGCTCTTTCCCCGCTTCACTTTCATTCTGCCATTTGTGAGTGAAAAGTGATGAGCGCTCTCTATGCAAACACGTTCCTGCCTTTATTTACTGAGCTTCCCATCAAGAATTAGTTCCCACAGGCATGAAATCGCTATAATAGCCTAGATATTAGGATGAAACATAATCAATTACACTGGTCATATTTACAGCTTATTTAAAACAATTTAATTCTTTTGTAAAATTACTTATTACAGAGTTTTAAAAGTTTGAAATATTTTACTTATTTGTGATTGCTTTTAACTGAAAAGTGACAAATTCTTCACTCTTTAGCTTTCTAACCTATCTGTTGGGATATTTCAAAGCTCAGATGTTGCCTGTACTTCTGGACTTCTTTTGGGGGAAAATCTTGACAGAGGAGGTAAGAAAAGTCCAAGAAAAGAAAGAAGTTCTTGTGTAGTCATGTCGGAATACAATTAAGAACAATGCGATCCATACAGTGCTACCAGAATTTGACCCAGGTATAACCTTGAGTTTTAACCATCTAAATCCCCCAATTAAAAATGGTAACACAAATCTGAATACTGAAAAAACTTCAGAATGTGGAAGTTCACATAAGAAACTGCAGCTCAAATCAGTACCAAAATTTCTCCTGATTGCTGCTCTGTCCTTATCATGATCATCTAAATATCCAGTTTTCCTTTTAAACTACATTACCCAAGAATAGTTGGCAGCTTTAGTGATTCCAAATCCCTCTCTTTAGAATTGCTGTTATATTTTGTTTAGTAAAAGGAGTATATTCCTCAAAAACATCAAAGTTTTTTCCCTCACCTTTTGAAAAATGAGATTTGTGCTCATGTATACTTCAGTGCAAAGTCAAAATCTATCTTCTGTATTGCCTTAAAATTTATATTATCAAATATTGTGGTGTTATATGGTAGGTTGACCTTGGCTAGCTGCCAGATGCTTTCCAAACCACTCACTTTCCCTCCCCAACAGAATGGGAGAAAATGAGACAAAAATCCTTATGAGTTGATATAAGTACAGGGAGGTCACTCACCAATTACTGTCACAGGCAAACCAAACCCATCTTGAGCAAGACAAATTTAATTTGCTGCCAATTAAAATAGATTTGGATAGTGAGAAACAAAGATAATTAAAACAAAACCTTCCCTGCACTACCCTCTTTTGTTTAGGTTCACCTTTACTTCTTTATTAATGGATCCTTTACCTACTGAGGAAAACCTACTTGAGTGTGTGTTGGCCAGAGGTGACTGTACCTTTTGGAAACATCCATCTGCTCTAATATGGGGTCATTTATAGTCTGAAGTGTAGATTCTTATTATGGTGTAGATCTCTTCACAGGCTGCAGGGGAATCTCTGCTCCAGCACCTGGAGCACCTCGTCCCACTCCTTCTTCACTGGTTTGAACTAATTAGCCCTACTGAAGAGTATCGTATTTAATTCAGATATTGCTGGACCATGGAGTGGTACCTACAATTAAGCATATGTGTAAATTCTTGCAGGAGTAGAGCTTAAATTTCCTACCACTCCAACAAACAACCCCTGTGCTGACCAACTAACAGTGAGATTTATATTCAGACAAAGCTGATAAGCCTCCTTAAATAACATAACATTTCAGTGTAAAAGAAAAATATAATAAATATTATATTATATTATATAATTTATTAATTATAAATAAAATTTTAAAATTTCCCTGCTTTAAACTCATGATTGTTTGGTGTTTACTTTGTTGAGAGAAATTCTTTAATCTGTGTAGAAAGGTCTTGTAAGAAGGTCAATTTTCATTTGAAATAATGATGTTACATCTTAGTTAGCTACTTTTCTCATCTAATGTTAGCAGGGCAAACTTTAAGGAATTACTTGACTTTCTAATAAATTAATGGACCATCCCACCTTCAGTTGTTTAAACTCTCTGAGTAGAATCCATTATTCTATTTTTTTCATATTTTTGTGTAATGTGTTATGCATGGCAAAGAAATGCACAGTGGAAATGAATCATTATAAACTTTATCTGAAGAATTACAATCCAAACTTCTTTAAACTGATAGAACTAAATTCCAGATTATTGAAATACATATCTCCATCTAATACATTTTTGACAGAAGTTCTGTTTTTCTTTTTTTAACTTTTTAATACGGAGTGTCACTTATTTCAAGCTCATGACAAAAGAAGCCCCACTTGGGGTCTTGCGTCTTTGGTTTAATTACTCTGTTGAGACTAATGTGATGTATGTTTATACAAATAAACTAGCTATTTGGTCACTTAGGCTGTCTGTATTAGTAAGTATAGTAGTTTAGTGACCATTTTTTAATTCTTGACATTAAGTAGCACACTGTAATTTTTACACCAGTCCAAGCTTTTTTCTTCCATAGAACAAGGCTATGTATTGAAAATGATCCAAAGCCACTATTATATTCTTATTCATACCCAAACAGCATGGTGTCTCATTTCATGTGGGCCAAAACCATACCAGAATATACTATGTTCATATGCGATATATTCTGTAATGTCAAAAGAAAACCAAAGCCTGGGAAACTGCCACTTCATTCAAACTGTATAGCATTCATTACAATTATTAAATAGATCCTGAAAACATGGACCATATTTTTATGCAAGTCAATTCAGACAATAAATAAAAAGATAAATATGTACATGTTACAAACTAGACATAGGTGGTAACAGAGGGTTATGTTCTAAACTATCCGGGTAATTTAATTTGATAATTAAAAAACCCCCTGCAATTATTATTCAATATTTTTACCTTTTTTTTTGTGTCAAGAAGCACAGAGTTAGCTGGAAGAAGTACATATGGTGCCCCACAGTTTATTAATGAAGTACTAAATTCTATGGGCTTTGCACATGATTGGCACATTATTACCTTGCTTCTAGTAGGCTAATTTTATAGAGGTTTCTATCAGGTTAATCAGGATAATAAGTCTTTTTAAAAGCCATTTCTGCTTATATAAGCATTTACAGTTCCCCGTTTTTCCCACTCAACAGAAATGAAAACACACTATTGTGTTCTATTGGTCATCAGCCATCATTTATATTTAAATAAGGCTTTGCTAGCGACTAGTAATATACAAATCTTTTGGCATGGTGAAACCTTCACACTCCTTTATTTACTGCAGTTGTCCAGGAAGGGATCTAAAAGTTTGTGAGGTTGCTCTTACCTTCTCAGTCTCATATTGCTCCTTGTCTTGTTTCAGTTCTCTTGCAAGTTTAGGCCTCTAATAAACTATGGGACTAAGTGAAAATCAGCAATATTATATTACTGATGAGCACCAGAGGTAGCACAGGGGTATTGAACATGAGAGGGAAAGATGGGATGAGACAGGACAATTCCCTTACTGCGCAGCTGTCTTTTGAATCCAACAATCTTAGTCACTTAAAACATAGTAAATTCAGAAGTAGTACTGAGTGCACAAACAATTGAAACTAATTCCTGAAAAATGGCTTTGTGAGAAAAATGAAAATCAAACCAGCATAACTACAATCCATGCATTCAAAATTATTCATTGCATTTTCATGTGAAATAAAGAATAAGGAAAACATACCTGATCTTGAACATAACTATTAGCAAAAAATGTTCTCTTGTTCTCCCTCCCCACTTCCTCTTTCACCCTTCCATTACCCTTTCCACCTCCACTGCCTCGCCTCCTCCCAATAATCATGGCTAAGAAATCAAGTTAATTAGCCAATCTCCTCCTCTTCCTTTTTTTTTTTTTTTTTGGCAAATTCAAAGAAATTCGGGACAGGCCATTTTAAAAAGGGTCAAACAATAAAATCTGAGCCTAAAGAGAAGCCATTTTACACCTAATTGCTCTATGAGAAAGCTGTCTAAATAATGTTGCTTTCTTCTCAATATTTTGCACACTAGACAGAAACAAACAAAACAAAAAAAAAAACCTCTACAAACAAAAAAACCCAATCTACCAAAAACAAACGAAAAATTAAAAAACCCTAAAACTTGAAAAAAATAACCTAAAACACCTTTCCAACAAAACTGAAAGCTTGGATATCTATTGACACTGCCTATTTTGTCTGTTTCTTTCATAATTTGAGCACATATATCAGTTTTGTCTTCTTGTCCATGCACACTCAAAGGTAATTGCCCCAAGGCATATTCATTTAAGGAGGAGCTTTCCAAAATGACAGCAAATCCTTTCTGATTAATCTCAAGGGACTCCAATTCAGTATCCAAGACATTTTTTTTCCTTTCAAGTAGTGACTTAGATGAGCACTCCACCCTCCTTTAGACGCAACTGTCTCAAAAATTACTGGTGTCATATATGACCAACAAACAAATGAGAAGCTGGAAACAGTCTAAACCAGAAGGCCACATTTTCTTATGATTTTTCAAACTTGTACTCTTCCTTTTTTCTTGTTTTTTTTTTTTTTTTATATTTATTAGAAAAGGGTAAGATTTGGATGGAATAAGCCTTCCAGTTTTACATCGTTTTCCTTCCTATGAAATGTTTTGTTTATCAGAAATGTAGTTTCTGATTCTTTTGGACTTTTTCTCCAGTGTCAGGTGTTGATAAGTCTGAAGACTTTTATATTTACCAAAGAAATTAATTTGCATTTACTGGGGAAGATTTACTACAAAATCACCTTTTATTGTTTCATATAGCATAGGACCACAGTGTCTCAAAAACAGCACTGTAAGACAGAATCTTTCTCTTGGGTGCTTTGGTGCATTTCAGAGAAGTGTCCTTCCTCAAGTTTAAAAAACAATCTGACAAAAACGTTTATCACAGCACTCAGTAAGAAAATGTTCAAATGTCCAAACACTTGTCTAGTCTCATGGCAGCTTTGCTTGCCTGATATCCAAAGAAGAGTGGAGAGGGGAGAATTTAGCTTACTTAAGACAAAGAAAAATCACAATCATCCCTTACTTTAGCCATGGAAAAAAATGTACATCTATTTGTACAAAATGTCAGTTGGCACTGATAGGATATATATGAAAAACAGAAGTGACTGTTGCATGTATTTGACCTGGTAGGACAAACTTGAGCAAACCTGGAGCATATCTGGATATGTTTTATTGCTCTCCCTCTACATTTGCAGCTAGAAGAGATTCTAAGAATTTGTCACTTAATGATACTTCAAAATAACCAAGCTGGGAAATGCAGATAATAGATTTGACTGCGCTGTAAGATTCCTTCTAAAGTCACAACATCTTGATTCTGTGGGTTTTTAGGATTATGTAATTTTAAATATTTGTTAATAAACCAAATTTCAAATTACTAGCGATATTAAATATTTGGATGACTGAATTACTTTGTCTTATTCTTTTATTTTTCCTTGCCATTTTCATATCTGTGTTTCCTGAAAACTGTTTTCTATTTTTTATATTTTTTGTAATAAAGAGAATAAAAGAGGAATTTCAATCCTTTATCATACCTGGACTAGGCCAAAATAATGAATTTAATTTTCAGAATGCCTCCCCTAACTTTGCTGTCAATCTGAACAGAATATTCATAGCAACACACAAGATTTTTAAGGTTGTATTAGTAAAAATCAGCAGCCAAGCTATTATAATTTAAACAAACTATGTAGACCTAAACAGTTCATTTTTCAAGAAAGAATATCTGCATTGGAGAACAATGTGGGTGAAAGTCTCTTTGCCGTTATGTTGATGTTTCTGATAAAATTGGTGTCTAATAAGACAGCATGCTGTTGTAAAATTTCACTCAAAAAATTTAAGATGATAGAAAAAGACAGAGTCATGGTACTGTAGGTTTTTTTGTTTGCATGATTATGTTCCATCTTTATCGTCTTAGAATCTCTAAGTCTCTTACTTAAAATAAAGGAAATCTTTGTTGCATTTCAGCAGCAATGAGTAAAGGCAGAAATTTGCCGAGATTTTTCTTAATTGTTATAAAAAATCTTGATATATTTTTATATTGAATCATACCAAATTATGCTTGATTTCTTATTTAGTTCATGTATTATGACATTTTAGCTAGCATTTAGTGCAAAATGCTTTTCAGGAAATTAACTGAATGTATATTTTATTAAATCTTCTCATATTAGTGTTATTTAGTCATCAGGTGATGAAGGAGGGATTAATGTAAACTCCATTCAAGCAAATCACAGGTCACACTGAAATCATATTAGAAGCGGTTACTAAAAACCATCTTAAAAATATGACTTTTGAAATGTAAAGACAAAAAGTGCACTTCTGCCTTGTTGAGAAGGGAATTGAAATCAGAATCCCTTGGCTTTGTTGAGTGAACTTAAGTGGACCTTGTTTCTTTGGACCTTGAACATCCTAAAACACAATTTATCATGATCTAATAATAAAATAATAAATAATTAATAATTATAATAAAACAAGTCAGCATTTATTATATGACTACTCTTAAGTAAAATACTGGAATCAGAACCTAATTGCTCTGAGGAAAGCCTTTATTATGCAAAGCAGCATAGGACACCTGCAGACCTTTTCTTTTCCCGTGGATTCTAAAGTGAAGGTTCATGTGTTCTTCAGTGGCAGAGCTGGTTAGAAAAAAATTACTTTTCAAACCCACTTACTGATTCCTGCCTCTATGTTAGAACTTGTCACTTCTTCAAATGTACCATTGCAAGTATTTGTAATGCTGTGCTGTAAAGTGAGTCATTGACGTGAATAACAAACCTCGGAGACTCTTTCATTAATACAGTTCACTTCAGGGATCAATTCTACATTACGTCCTTACAAATGTTTTCAACAGCACAAAAGAGAGGATGGTGAATGAGAACAAGCAGTGGGGGGTCAAGGTGTATGTATTTGTGTAGGAAGTGAGGACCTCTTAAATTAGCTTCACTTCCAAGGAAAATATATGTGGAACTATGCTCTTAGTCTTCCACCTGCTGTCTTCTTTATATACAACTTCTATTCACATTATTTTTTTGTTCCTCCCTCCAGGGGGTATTCACTACTTAAAGCAAATGTCTGGTAGTTGAAAATTCCATTCTTTTCAGCAAAGTGTAATTTCTCAGGTTAGGAGGGCCGCACTGAATTCCCAATAGCACTGCATACACTACCATAAATATCTACAACTCCCATCACAAGGTAAGATTTTTAACACATTCTTTTCTTTATTTCAGTTATAGAAAGAAAGGAAAAAGAAGTCAGGCGTAATGATGACAAATGTATTCACACATTGTCCAGGCAGTCAGTCCTTCTATTGTGATTAACAAATTCCTCTTTTACTTCAATTGAAACAGATGCTGAAAAGCTGTAGGTAGACTGAAACAGTAAATTGAAATATAACATTATGAGCACTACCCATAATCTCCCCAATTTCATGCTAGATCTTACTTTTTGTGACATAATTCCTGCCTGTTTCACAAAACTTGGAAGAATGTCAACAAGTGCAAATATGAAAACCCTACAACCTGGGTGCAAACTGCATACAAAAAGTCCTGAGTTAAGACTACAACTTCAGCAGAAAAATCTGACCTGTATTTTGGGGGCTTATCTCCAGATATTTTCTGTTCAGAATGAGACAGCTGTTTCACTAAGTAACATAAAACTATACAAGTTATCTCATATACTCTGCCCAGCCTCCCACTTACAGCCCATTGCACAGGGCCATGTCCAGATAACTTTTTAATATCTCTGATGGAGTAATCTGGTTTTGGCAAGGGTAGAGCTAATTTTCTTCAAAATGGCTGGTATGGGGCTGAGTTTTGGATTTGTGCGGAACACAAGGTTGATGATGCAGAGGTGTTTTTCTTACTGCTGAGCAGGGCCAGGAGCAGGGCACAGCCAAGGCCTTTTCTGCTTTTCATACTGCCAAGCTGACAAGGATTTTGTGGTGCATGGGAGGCTGGGAGGAGACACAGCCAGGACAAGTGACCCAAACTGACCAAAGGGATATTCAGACCAAATGGCATCATGATCAGTATATAAAGTGGGGGAAAGAAGAAGGGAGGAAGGGAGTGTGTGGAGTGTATGTGTGGAGTGATTCTTCTTGTCTTTCCAAGTAACTGTTTCACATGATGGGGCCCTGCTATCCTGGAGATGGCTGAACACCTGCCTGCCCACGGGAAACAGTGAACTAATTCCAAGTGAATTAATTCCTTGTTTTGCTTTGCTTGTGTGTTTGGCTTTTGCTTTCCCTCCTCACTGATAAGTAAGAGGTGCAAGAGAGCACCACTCCTCATTGGCTTCTACGTCATTAATGGGAGAAAATAATCAGCAAAACACTCCAGGAAACTCCTGGATTGCTTATGTCCTGCTGAGTTGTCCTAAGCACCCTCCATAGACATAGATGAAGACCCCCATGAGGACCAGGCTCTGCAAACCTGAGGCCGTTCCTGTTTGTCTGTAGGGGCCTGATCCACTCATTATTTCCGGATAGGTGTCTTGCACCCACTAAAATGTCACTTTTACCTTTACTGTCTTTTATCCTGACTTCTAAGTGCCCTGATGGCATCTCATCAACTCCCAGGCAGAGCTCCATTCACTCTAAGTGCTCTCTCACATAAAGGTCAACTCTTCTTTATCATCTCCCCTTCCTGCCTCTCTTGAAGAGCCTGTGTCTCACCACTGTAATGGTAACAATGTATCTCAGGTTTTCTAGCACACTCTTGGAATCCAGAGTAAGATTTTCAGGTTCCCCAGATGCAGCCCTTTTTATCTTTTCTCTGACCTGATCTCTGCATCATCACAAGTGAGATCTGCACGATATTGAAAATCTGGTATCCAGTCATCAGTGATTACTGTCTGTGGTACAGGCACAGAAAACCCTTCTCTTCAGGGCTGCTCTGAATCCATTCTCTGTCTGTGTTTGTACTTGGCATTGCCCCAGGCCAGGTACACTGCTTTGCACTTGGCCTTGTGAAACTTCTCAAGATCCGTCTGGATGGAATCCTTTCCCTCCAGTGTGTTCGACCACACAATTTGGCATCATCCCCAAACTTGCTGAGGGTACACTCAATTTCAGTGTCCATGTCACTTGAAAAGATGTTAAACAGCACCAGTTCTGATATTGAACACTCCCTGAAAAACGTCACTTGTTACTGATCTCTACTTGGGCACTGCGCTGTTCACTACAACTATTTCAGTGCAGCCATTGAGCCAATTCTTTATCTATTTATTGGGTGGTCCATCCATAAAATCCATGTCTTTGCAGCTTAGACCTAAGGGTGCTATGTGACACAGTGTCAAACATTTTGCATGAATCTGATTAGAAGACACCAGGCACTTTTCTATTACCAAAAAAAATGCTATAACCCCATCATTGAAGGCCACTAAGTTGGTCAGACACCATTTGCCCATCGTTAAGCCTTGAAAAGAAATGGACTTTCATCTTGAAAGAAATGGAATTTGACTTTTTCTTTCTGTTTAAGTCATTGCCTGGTGATAATGATTTCTTAGCAGATAGCCAGTCAAAAGATTAATATAATTAGAATCGTTGTAAAATAAGCCTGTTCTCACTGACAGCTAGCTTGGCTTTTTCTCTCTTCCTTTTGAAAGATAGTAAACAGAAACAAAGCCTGCAGCAATACAAAGAAAGCGAGCACATGAAAGAGGGATTAGCTTCAGGAGGGTATGACAGATGTAAAGTGTTTTGCACACATTGCTATGTGATGTTCAACATATGTTGTCAATTAAAAATTGCTTAAGAAATATTTAACCAGGCAAAGCTAACATACCCCTAGTTTGTATGAATATATTGAGCTTATGTATCACTGCCTCTCATTTAATTTTTTTCAGTTTTGTTGTAAGCTGAAGAGAACCTTATATAACATGACTCTCAGCTAGTTTATGTTTAAAGTACCATTTTAATTCAAAGTATTGGAAAGCAGTGTTTGTTTCACCTTTTGGTAAGACAATGACTGGATAATTTAGCTAAGCAGAGGACCTGCTAAACTGATTAAAATTAGTTTTCTGCAATAAAATATATTTTATTTCATTTTTTAAATGAATTGCTCTAAATGCATTCAAGATGTCATAGGCTTTGGCATGCTCTTTACCTAGACTTTTCTGATGCCAGTTACTGGGAAATCTTCCCAGTGAACATCAAGGCATAAGACACAAGATCCTAGGTTAAATTCTATTTTATCATCTTTGTTATCTCCTACTCCTGAATCTTTCCCCATTCAAGACATTTTGGGTTTTTTTTTTTTGTTTTTTTTTTTTTAATGATGAGGTTTTGTGCCCTATTCAACTCCCAAATACCCACTAGACATTATTCTCTGTATTCTTCCCCAAATAAAAGTGGTTTTCTTGGCAACTGTACTGTAAAGCCTCCATAAAATGGCAACATTCTTGTTGAAGTCTGATGCCTCAAGATCTCTTCACAAAAAGTATACTCCTAATGTTAGGAAATTCCTGAACTCACCACCTTTTTTTGTACAATTGCAAATTAAGAGCTTTTTACCCCTGAGAGCACAGAGATTTGTAATTAACCATGAAAAACACTGGCCATGGCTGTGGTCTATACACTGACTCCTTTTTGGGGGAAGAGGGACTGAAAATATTGAAGAAATCATTGATAGGCTCCCAGATATTTTGCTGTATCTTATGACCTGTGTTAACTCCTGAAATTACCCTTTCAGTTAAAGTCTCTAGTTCCACTTGTAATATTGCTGTCTCGAACCTCCTCAGATGGAATTCTGTTTCCAATCATAAAATATGAGTGTTTAAAAATAAAAGCTGCAGTGTTTATTCCAAGAGTCTTTGTACTTCTTAAACACATATTGTAGGCTGCTGCATACATCATCTGCCGACCAAATGTCAGCTCAACTCCTACTTCCCTTTAAATAAGGTATAAAAGAATTCAAGAGATATTCATAGAACGGTGAACTGAATGTACCTTAAGTGTGTTGTTGATGTGGGAATTTAGACTAAATTACTGTGCTGATGGGTGTTTGGCTACAAATTGAAATATTAACTAAGAAAACTGAAAGGTACTCGAATATTGCAATATACATTATTTCACAGGAACATTATAGAACAGAGATTTCTGCCTCAATGAAAGACAGAAAAGGGCATGGAGAAAATAAGATTGGTTTTCTGAATATATAAAACTGGAACAATCGAGTAATTACATTGGTTTTGATCCTTACTTTTCTTCCTGCTCATTTTTTGAATATGTACTAAGGGATTATAAATATAAATTAAAAATAGAAGTGAAAAATGTTTTGTATTGATCCTAAGAACTGGTAGATCATGTTGTACAATCCAATTTGGAATCCAAACTAAAAGAAAATATATGCAAAGCATATTGGGTTGGGTTTTTTTTCAAAAATTAAATTCAAGTCTGATAGCAGCGTAATGTCTTCAGAAATTTATTATTATTATTATTCAAGTATAACACACAAGTATTTAAGTAATGGCAAGAGAATTTATTTATTCTATATTCTGGTGGAT
>JAHLSL010000023.1:4717057-4737084 GCA_025920805.1 Petroica traversi
TTTTTTAAAAAAAAAAAAAAAAAAAAAAAAAAAAAAAAAAAAGAGAGAGAAGTCTTTGCATGGCATATGTAGGGAAGCAGGAATGATAAAATCTCTCTGGAATTCTGAGTGCAGGCACACAATGTAATGTTGGGGTATGAAGGTGATGGTGGCTGCACAGTCCATATAGTCTGTGGTTTGCCTGGTGAAACAAAACTGGCACATAGGAGAAAATTTGCTTTGCCTCTTTAATAAGTTGGAAGGAAGTATTCTAAAAGGTGCCTCTGATTTGTTTACATTGCCTTGTTTTTCTAGTCCAAAGATGTTGACTTCTAAATTTTTTTGCTTGTCTCTTGACATTTCATACAAATATTTAGCTGTCAGCTGTGATTCAGAACTCATAGTCTTCTCTTTAAGCTATTTCACTTATTTTCTTCTTTAAAGGTGAGTAGAATAATGTTCTAAAAGTGCCTGTTACTGTCTTTTATCAAAAAAGGAAACCTATCCATATGCAAGTGTTTATAAAGTTTAGAGCTGAGTAAATTGAATTCCACACTAAATGTCACTTGAAATCTATAATTCCTACTGCTAGCTCTCTGGCTGTCATACCCAGGTTACATTGTAATCTTACAGATTCTTGATATCCAGCATGTCCAAGGAGAATCCACACACCTAAAATCTACTCCAGCATCTTTGATTATGCTGTCCTTTTTTTTTTTTTTTGCCTTGACAAGTGCATATTGTTTTAATTTTATTCATTACAAATGCTGCTACTAATAAAATTTTCTCCTATTGACTTTGGACTATAACACTCTTCAATGTTCCTTCCCTAGTACCTATATTCAGTCAAATATAATTTATTTATTTAATCTTTCAAGATGTTTCACTGACTTCTACTTTGTTCCTTCATTCAGCACTGAGGGGATGACTCTTGATTCTGGTAATTAGAAATTTAACAAGAGGATAAGTGATTCTTTATGATCGCTCCCTTGTCATTCCTCTTCATCATTGCTATTTCACAGAGCCATGCACAAAAGACTTGAACAATGTTTGCGTTGACACCTCTCTTTTGCTATGGTGCTTAGGAAAAAGGGAAAAAATAGCAATTAAGCAGGTGATTTTTTGAGATCACTGCTGATTTTTTTTCGTCTAATGTTGTGTCAGTGTTTCCTTGTAGTCTCATGTTTTGTCTGTATCTAGTTCTCTATCTTATACCATACTTAGGGAAAGAGCTATCTAACACTACCTGTCCAAAAGTTAGGTGAATTCTAAGCAAGTCATCTTTGGTCCCTCTCTAGTTGAACTAGAGAGATACCTAAATAAGTGGGGTTTCATCAAATTCCAGAATTCACAGAAAGAATTTATCTTGACATCCACAGCAAAGCTCAACGTAAAAGTCTAGCTTTAGACAGCTAAAGGTAACTGTGTTTAATCATACTCTTGAATTTTAAGGTGGCTGAGATATAGACAATTTTTCTTCTGCCTTCATGCAGGTTTAAGTACAGTGGGATCTAAGTCCATAATTGGGCCTGGGCTAATTACCAAAATTAAACAGTTACTAACATAAAACTGAAAAAAATTAGTCACTAGGGTAAAATTAAAACCAAAACTAAAAGAAATGGGAAAAAAATGCTGAAAGGAATAATCTGCCTTTAGGAGCAAGAGCTGTAGATCTTGACAGTTCAACCTTTTCTGTAATTTATTTTTCATGGGCATTAATATTTCGATACTACTGAACATTTTGATTGAAATCACACAATAACTACCCCATTGTACTATAGTAATAGAAATAATGTTAAGGGTCATATTTTGATCAGTGATTAGTTAGTAACAATGTTTCATCAGAAAAGTTATGTCTTTAAATGTACAGTCACTATTATTGCATTATAGTTAAAAACATAATGATTGAACGCAGCTATTTTTGAGTTAAATATTTTATGTGGTCTGGCAGTAAGAGAGAAAAAAACATCTAATGTAGCTGATTACAGGTGAGGCAATCTAATGCAATTTAACAGCTGACACATGCTATTAGAGATTAATAATATTTTTAGACTGAGCCTTATCACTTTCTTTGTTATTGCAAAATTTAAGCCCATTTCTAGTATTTTTTAATAAAATTTTTACCTCCATCTGTCAAGGAAGAGCAACAATACACATATTGGCATTCATGATTCTCCTCATGATTTTTATATATTTACATCTGTCATTAAAAATGCAAATCCCCCAATGCCTCCAGCTATGCAATTTTAAAACTGTTTTAAAGAGCAATGAAGTTAATAATCTAGTATTTGCACATATTGTACCACTTGGCTTCATATTCTAAACAGCACACAAATATTCAATGAAAACAAATACCTGATGCCTTCCTTATGTTGGTTTTGCATTTTTTCTTGATGTAGTTTTCCCCATCTTTCAGGGTACAGTGTCACCTAGAGAGACTTTTAAGTATTCTGGAGCAATGGAACAATGACCATAGTGTGGACCCCAGTATAAAGTCTTTGGGCAGATAAAGGTGTGACCTACAGGGTTGCCACCTCTGTTTAGCCAGAATATGAGCAGTGGAAAAACGTCCTACATAAAAACTTCAATGCAAGATGCAACTACCATTTGCAATCTGCTATGGATGATTTTTCAACAGCAAGTGTGTCAGCTTCTCAGCAAAAATATTAGGCTTAGCTGTCTTAGTGACATCTGAGAATCACAGTGTTTTTTTCCATGCTCTATAACTTCTCTCTAGCAAGCTCTCTCTTTTTTTGTAGAAATAATGTAATAATGAATTTTATTTCTTTGAAAACTGTATTTTCTTGTTAACAAAAATTAATTCCCTTTGGTCTTATGCAATCAAATATATCTGTTGTCTGTCAGTAACTTTTAACAAGGACAAACATTGATCCAGGGCTAGGTTAGGTATTTCAATCTGAAACAGAACAGCTTTTTTTTCCTTGAACTGCATAGTCTACTTGACTAATTTGAAGGCCATAGTACTGAATATATTCTGAATATTTTTCCTTAGTTTTTTCTCTTATTAAAAATTATTCTAGCAGATTTCATTGAGAAAAATGGCTAACAGAGTTTCTTGTTGTTCAAAGATATATTTTTTGCATTATGAACATTTTTAGCCACAATAACTCTCAGTAATTAATATATTTTATTACTTGGAAGTTGCAGGTTTTTCTCTATCTCTTTTTTTTTCCTTTTTTTTTTTTCTCTTTAAATCTAGGGAGTTTAAGCTTCCTATTTCTTTTCTTGACATTTTATTTATTTATTTTACCTTTCACATCAGATTTTTAGTTTATTCTAATGTGAGAAGTGACTCAATTTCTAGGATCACCTATAAAGTTTATTTTTCATGTCCACAATTTTTAAAAGCCTGCTTGTGCTGAAGGTGCCCTTGCTTTCTTCCCCTGGTAGATTTCGATTAAACTTAATACATATTTGATTCCCACATGAAAACTCTATGTGGTTCTTGCTGTGCACTAAATGTAAGGTAAATAATCATCTGAAATCTTCACAAGTAATTACCTGTAAATGCTGAAGGCGAGTTGCACTATGAAAGGTGATCCCATTCAACGTTACATACCCACTTTAAATGAAAATTGCAACTTATGGTACATATCCTGCCACAGCCAGGAATTACGTTTTCTGATTTCTAGCACAGCTCTCCATTCCCAAGATCATGTGCAGAACACCAATGCTAATACAAGACTGTGAGAAAGCAAGTTAATTATTGGTCTGTTTTAATGCATATTTTTGTTTATCTGTGTTACAAGCTAATAATCTTACTCAACTGATTTCTTTTAAGTCACAGCAACAAAGAAATTCTGAAAGAAAGTTCTTGACATCTTGAATGAATTGGGGTAAATGAAATGCAATATAGCAAGAAGCACAGCAACTTTTGTGGGACAAATATAATGAGATTGATAAAACCTATCATCCTTGACACAGTAGTGGTGTGAAACAAGATAAGAGCTTGGAAAGCTGAGACAAGTACAATTTTGAACAGTACTGGAGGTTTGAAGAAGTCAATAAAGAGGAAGAAACTCATCTCACAGAAGTGAGATGAAAGGAATTAACAGAGATATTCTTTGAAGCAACATTTTGAATTTATTATAGGGTGTGACAGACGTCTCTGAAGTCTGTATCAGATATTGTGGGAGACAAAGCAGAAAAGAAAGGGACTGGACACAAAAATATTGGCTAAAGAGATTATGGCAAAAAAACTTCTTGTGTTCAGATTGGTTGCTAATTTTCCAGAAAAGGAATAAAGGGGTTTTTCTTTTTCTACTTCCAAAATTACGATGCTTGCTCATTTCCTAGGAGACAGGAGATTTCCAACCTAGTCAATCCTGCTTAAAAAAAATAAATGTACAGAAAATAAAGGTAAAAACAAATAGAGGTTAAAATATGGTTCGGGCCATAATGCTAACAGATTTTCTAAAGTTTAGTAGAAGAGACTTGAGATTTGGACAGATCCTCCAAATGATCTTTTATTCAAATACAATTAATCAAATAACTGACCATTTTATAGTCCCTTAGTAGTCCTCTGCCTTTCTTTTTGTGAAGAAGAAGAGATCAAACAACATATATTCTACATTAGTATCAGGAACACCAAGGGACTGCATATTCTGTTTCAAGAATTTTATGTTTCACAAAGAAAAAATGCATATAGAAATAGAATGTGACTTTACCTTACCTGATATCCCCTAGTAGAGGACTGATGCCACATGGTTAAGACCAGCAATGTGGCTGGAAGAAGTGTGCAAGTGGGAACACAAGCAGTGCATGTGAAACGGGAGGTGTAATTCTCCAGTGAACTTTCAGTCTTTAATAATATGTCAGAGGGTATTTCCTGCTTGCTCAGTGAAACATGTTAGTTATGTTTTGCACAAGGAAGCTACCGTCACCATTTTAAGAGAATGCTTTTGCACTATTTAAAAGTTAATTCTACCATTTTATTACCTTTTCTTGCCTTGAAATGTCAGTATGCATGTGTACAAGTGGAATTTCTCAGCTGTATCTTCAACATGTTTCTAAATACTCTTAAAAATCATCTTTAATTTCAAATAAAAGACATGAAAATGCTGTTCTGCATTTTCTTCATTTTTTATAGCACTTAATCAAGGAGACAAAGTGCATTTGTTTAATGAAAACAAATCAAAGCACTTTGGAATGACATGGTTGCCAATGTAACAGGATGATTCCATTATTTTAAGTACTCAGAGGTTGCTTTTTAAATCATTCTTGATTAACAGAGCATTTATTTTCTATTTCCTTTGAACTAGGAGTTTTTCTCCCTCCTTGCAGTTAACATATATATCTCAAACACCAGCTTGTCAACTGATGACTTTGAAGCTCCAGTAGCTATGCATATTAAACTGCACTGGCAGAAAAATAGCTGTGATGTCAAAAAAGGAACTTGGAGGTTACAGACTCTCAAGAAAGATTAGGACAAAGCTTTCCAATGACATAGAATTAAAAGAACATGACAAGGCAAAATCAAAAGTCTTCAGTAAGCATTGTTTTGGCTTTGATTTTCCTCTGTGATGCGTGAGAAGTATGTCACCTGTACAAAATTGTACAGAAACAGCTGGATATCAGCCAGACTGGCTTTTAAGAGATTAATGCCCAAACATATTAACCTGATTTTAACAGCACTCACTTCCTTTCCTCAAGAAGGTTAATATATTGTTCCTCTCTGTTTGAAAGTTTTTCCAAATAATGTTAGTGCATTGCCTTATTTTTGATTTATTAAATTACCCCCAGAAGGGATGGTGTCTCAGGCTGCAACGATTCAAAGTGAAAAGCTCTGATTAACCTCAGGATTGTTGTTAATGAAGTACACAGTGACTGGGAACAAGAGAAAAATAGAGGAACAAGACTTGCTAATTTTTTCTGGCTTAGTTGAGCTAACCCTGTGTTGTAGGTGTACTAATTTGCTTCATGCACAACACATCAGAAATTGCCAGGGGAAGTGGATCTGAAAAGAAATGTTTGCAACATAGTGTCATGGAGACTAATACCAATTACTGGCTACCTCTCTCTCTGAAGGCTGAGCCTAATGTCACTATTAAACTCTAAACTTGAATTTAGATTCAGATGAATACTTTTTAACAATTTTTTTTTCTGGTCTTGCTCTCTTCCCATTTCTTCAGTCCTACCTAGAGCACCAGTTGCAGCACTAATTTAAATAATTTACCACCTTTTGATAAGACCTCTCCAGGATATCAGGAAAATTAAAGCTGTCAAAACTAGACACAATTAAAATTTGAAAAATTAATGGGCTGCAAAAAGGTAGAGCGTTTGCAGTAGGCAGTCCAGATGATCGGGTCAACAGGAGATACTATTAAATAGATCATGATGAATGCTGAGAGATAAACACTGCCATGCTAAAAGTGTATTTATTCCAAAAATAAGTGCTACCATAGTAGAGTTAATTAATTAAATATTCATACCACTGCATTTTAAGATATCTTGTCGCTATCAGTATTGCAATTGAAAGGTCCACTGCTTGCATGTGAAGGCAGAAAATGGTTAAATGCTGATAACAGGAGGGCTACCAACCCTACCAATAGCCATTCTCATGCACCATAAAGTGAAAATGAAATTAGTTATTTACCTAAAATTTCATTCAAGGAAATAGCTTGACACCATTAAAAAAGTGGTAAGAGAACTCTGTTTCCTGATGGATGTTCAGCTCTCTTGAAATACAAGGACTGAAAAACAAAGCTACCACTGAAGAAAAGCAGTGTAAGAGCATCAGTGTTTGTCCCCTAAAGAGGCAGGCACGGAAGTCAGCATGATGCTACTACAGCAGTACTTTTGATGTACTTGTAAAATCAGAAAAAGTAATTGATCCTAGGCAGGAAGATGCCATATGCCTCTTCTGCACAAAGGCTTGACCTCGTGGGTACTGTTAGCTATCACTTATTAGTATATTTAAAATGCAAACTTTGAAACCATATCCTATTTTATCTTCTTTTGCACTAGACATATGAGCAACTATCAGAGAAAAACTATCTGCAAATTGCCCATTAGTCTGAATAATTTTTAAACCAAATGAACTAATCTACCTCAGCAATCTCAAACTGACTTCTTGCTAAGGTTGTCTCTTAAACAATATCCACAACAAATAAATTAATTGCTGATAGGAAGGGAACGAGGCAGTTAACTTGCTTATACTTAAAACTTTACAGCAAGTATTTTCAAAGGTTCACTTGAATACTAATTTTAGATGGTCTCCTCACTCCCTTTTCTGTTTCTCTCTTTCCTCATCTCACAAAGATGAAAAATGACACTGATACATTAAACAGACGTTAATGTGAAAAAGCCAGGACTTGCGTCATACTAAGGGCCAAACACAGAATGCACTGAAAACATAGTGAACAAAATATTTGAGCCAATTCAGAGTCATATTTGAAATGGAAAAGAACAGGTGGTATAATTTGCTAGCTCTGAGACTAGTACTGATCAATTTATTTGTTTATTTCTTGCTTTACATTTCTCAAAGGCCAATGGGCCTAGTCTTTCCAGTTTTGCAGGATTAAATGGAAAATTCATACGTGTTTATTTTATGTCAGATGTGGTAGACTCTGAAATGTCCAAATTCTGTACGTTTTGAAATTCTTTGACTTTTAAAACAGCTTTTCCCTACCATGTGAGAGTTTTGACCTTTCCCAATTAAATTCACCTTCTCAGTTAAATTGCACGGGGATTTTATTTGCTTATTTTAGATTTTCAAAATAAGATATTTTGGATAATAACATTTTAATATTTTCTTTTGTATCACAAAAGTTTTTCATTACATGTGACTGAATAGATATGCAGAATGAGCAATGAAGGAAAAAACCAAACCAAACTAAACAAAAAAAAACCAACCAAACCAACCAATCAACCAAACAAACACAAAACCAAAAAACAAACAACCAGCCAACAGCCAAAAAAACCCAACCAAACAAACCCAACTTTGATTGGATCAGAAGAGTTTTTCTAAACATATTAAAATAAGAAAAATAAATTATTTGATAAATTTAATGGATAATAAAGAAAAAGATAGCATTGTCTCTATTTACAGATCTAATATTCAATATTTACAAATACAAAAGAGAAAATTTAACTGCATATGTGACAAATTAGCTAGTGCCTATGATGCATTTATCTTTCCTGACTGGAGACTCATTTTGCCAGGATATTCCCATTAGGGCTACACAGTAAAGTAACATATTTATCTTAAATAAATGAGTCACTTTCCAGTCAGATATCAGCTCTTTAGAACTATTGAATATATATATTTGGAAATGGTTTTAGACATATTCTATTATTTTATAATAATATTCTGTCTGCCTTTAATATATAGTATAGATTTTTATATATGTATATATATGTATGTGCATGAATACATATATCTCCACCTCTCTGTATTGATATACCACTTATATTGTCCTTGGAGAACAATTGGTTGGTAAAGAATTATAAAACTGACAAGATGTCAGCTATGCTTAAGGGTTTTCTGAGCTCCCAGAGTGTGGAATGATCACTCTCCAGTACAGAGCTTGGGGACACTCAAAATTTGAAATATAAGTTTGAGGGCCACCTCTCACAGATCTAAGGGCTGTATAAACTTTCCAAAGGATTTATAGCCCAAGTGCATGGAAGTCCAGGCACAGCCAACTCTTCCAAAGCTGGGACTGTTGGACCTCCTGCACCACGTACCCTGGAATGGTTGACTCTCTGATCTGTGCCAAAATTGTGAGCTTATCCTAATGCTTTCCTGCTAGGATATCTGTCTTTGCAGTAAATAACTGAGAATTCCTGAATTTTCATTGTTTTCAGGCTCTTACCTCAATATTTCAGAGGCTAGAAGTCGTGGCTGTCTTGGTCTTATAGGGCTGCAATATTGCACTGAAAAAAAAGACCAAATTACTACAAGATTGCAAAAGTGGAAAATAAACAAAATTTTATTTGTTTAAAAAACCCAAAAATTGCCTTGTTTTTATGAAAGTGGTATATTATAATTGTTTCACTGGAAATTTGTTAGCAATGCTTACTCAGAATCTTTCAAGTAGTGCAATCCAAATTCAAGTAAGCTGTGTTTTTGAGAAACTGATAATGCTTCCTGTCAAAAAGTTAAATAACAAATACATGTATTTAACTGCAAGTTATAATGGAAAATTGCCTTTACAAAAATGAAACAACTTGTTTTAATCAGGACAAATTCCTCTGTTTTTATATGAAAAATACATGAAAATTGCACACATTATTAAATATTTGCATTAATATTAGTGTTACATAAGAATAGGAGATGTAAGTGGAAATTGTCTACAATAAGAGTGAGAAATCAAGATATTTCTCTAATACCATACCTAAGTAGAACCTACAATATACTGCAAAATCTTTTAATTTTGTTAAATTTTTTTAGTGATTAATTTAAAAGAACTTGTCAACTTTCCTAAGTTTATGAAAAGTTAACATTTAGGTTTGCTGGAAGGGCTAGTACCTTTACAGTTCTGGGTTTACATTGCTTAATGAGGAAGATATGGTACAGTTTGCAAATTTTGCTCACTTGGCACAGCCTCCCTTCAGCCTTCCCAAACTATTTCCACCCTGGTACTGAAACATGGGTAGGGCTTATAGGAGCAGCACTCTTCACCAGCCAAACTAAATAACTTACTTCAGAGAATTATAGAATAATTTAATTGAATTCAACCATTTACCTAACACTGACAATTCCATCACTAAAACATGTCACTGTGCCACATCTACATGTCTTTGAAATACTTCCAGGGTGGGGATTCAACCACGTCCCTGGACAAACTATTCCAATGTTTGAACAAAATGTTTCTGTTAAGAAATTTTTTTCTTAATATATAACATAAACCTTGCCTGGCAAAACTGTAGACAATTTCTTCTTGTCCTATTGCTTGTCAGTTGGGAGAAGAGACTGATCCCACTTTGTTCTGTACTCCAAGTTGGTTAGGAAGAACTATAAGGTCTCACTGCCCTGAGCTTTCTTTCAAGCTAAGAATACCAGTTCACTCAGCTGCTTCTCATAAGACTTGTGCTCCAGACCTTTCACCAGCTCTTT
Organism: Petroica traversi; assembly: GCA_025920805.1. Classification (NCBI taxonomy): domain Eukaryota; kingdom Metazoa; phylum Chordata; class Aves; order Passeriformes; family Petroicidae; genus Petroica; species Petroica traversi. The sequence goes on from JAHLSL010000023.1 coordinate 4,727,118, forward strand.
AGCCCTTCATATTGTTAATGCTTAGGAAATTTACTTAATTCTGAACAGAGAATATTATTAACTGCAAAGTTTTTAACTATGACTGCACTTATCAAAATTAAGAGCATTTCTATATTAGAAATACTAAAAGGCTGTAGAATACATTGTTCACAGTAATTACTAATAATGCCTGAATTTTTGGGTTTTTTAGACTATTTTTCATATTATGAAAGAGACCATTATAATACTATAAAACTCTATCAATAATAAATTAAACTGAAATAACTACAGACAGTTGATACAAACCATCTGTGTCAAACAACAAGTGACTTTAATGGTCATATTTTAAAATAACATATGGAACTGCAGAAAATTTCAGCATTCCTAGAACAGTCTTTTGGGGGTACACAATAATTGTCACACCACTTATATTAGAAGGCAATGAAATGTTAGTTGTTAATTTTGCTGAAATATCACTTTTCAGACATTAGTATTCTACTGTCATTGAGGATGGACATGTGTCTGTGAGAAGAATTAGGCATATTCATACTGAGCAGAATTATATGACAGAATTTGCACTATTAGAAACCGTCAGATAATTGGGTTATAGCTGAAATCCTGATGCTAGACCTACAGAACTCAAGGCATCTTCCATGAGTTCCTCCTGGGCAAGATAGCTGCTGAGCTAATTTTGAAATATGTAGAAAGTATTACTTGCTTTTGTGTATCTTCATTTGCACTTTTGACAATAATTCATGTTGCCGTCAGCTTCTTAGTGAAACACATTTTCCTCTTTTCAGAGCCCCATTGATCACTGAATATGCATCTAAATCAGAGCAGACATTACTGATAGTAGTAAATCTGATTTAAGAATAACAAGAAGAAACTAAATCTTTATATTTTATATCTACCTAATTAGAAATTCCTTTCTTCTTTCCTTTCATCTGTTCATTGGTGTGACCAGAAACAAAAACAGTATTTTAGATGGTAATATACTTCTGATTTAAATAGTAACATTACGAGAAGAGATGTATTAGTTTTCACCACTATTTTGTATGCATCCTCTTTTAGGTTAGCATTTCATTTACTTTTTGACCTCCACTGCAGGACTTTTTATTGATCTATCAATGTTGGTGTCTGGGTTTTGTTTTTTCATTTGTGTTGTAGTTCATTTAGAACTCAGACATACACAAGTAGGTCATATTATTCCCTCCAACATTCAGCACTTTGCCTTCAATGAAAGTTATTTCATCCAGAATTAGGCTGCCTGTTCACCAAAGTCCTTTTGAAGTTCATCACAATATCCTTGAGACCTGATTAACCCAAATATGCTTAGCTGTTTTTGTTGCTAATTAAACCACCTCATTCTTCACCTTTGCCAAGTTTCTAAGAAGGATATTCAATAATGCAAACATCCTATGTGGTAAGTTTGCATTTTCCAGTTTTATATACTTGAAAATAATAATTTGTATTCACTTATTGTTTCTTCTACAACACAAGGGATATCTTTTGTTGATACATTCCAATAATATCAGAATTTAATATTTTGTCTTCTCTCCAACTTCATACAGCTGAGAAATATAATACATTGCAGCCTTAACAGAAATAAACAAAGACATGAACAGAAGGATTGCTCATGCTTCATGAAAATTTTTTATAAAAAGAATTATTTAAAGTGCAGAGATGATCATAAGATGACCCTGATAACAGTGAATAGAAGAAACAGAAATCTTTGAAGTGATATGCAAAAAAAAAAATTACCTAGATAAACAGGGATGATACAAAAGAGGAGTGCATTTTCATATTAGGAATGATAATTCATCACTGGGAAATAAAAAGTAAGTTGGTTGGAGACCAGGTCTCATAGTTATGAGGTGATCTTTATTTGTCAGTTTCCCCCTATCATATCTACATCACCAAAAGTAATTTTTTTAAAAAACTACCTTTTCTTGGTGGTGAAAACCATTTACTTTGTGTCCCAATAAGCAAGCATCAGTACTGAAGAAGATAATGGGTAAGCAATATTTTGACTAATAATATGAGAAGCAAAGAAATTATTGGACAGTTATTTAGCTAGATGTGGAATAATCTTTACAACCAATTAACAAAGCAGAGTACTTGACACAAAATTCATAAACATAAAATATAACATTCTTAATTTTTTTGCAAGTTCTGCTGTATGCATTAATTTCAAAGTTATTTATTGCTTGCAATATGCAACCCTTAAAAATGTCAGCCCCAATATTGCTGACAAATAGATGACTTTTTACATCAAGAGAAGGTAATGAAGTTGTTTCTTTTTTTTTATATTTAACTCCCCAGTGAACATGCATGATCTTGATGAGAACAGTTTTGAAAAAAAATTGAGGAGCAAAACAATATTAAAAAGTCTTTTTTGATACACAAATATATTATCTAAGTAAAATATTAATGCAGTAAAGATTTTTTGTTTGATATAATATGAATCTTTGTGGCCGGTGGACTGGGCTGGACAGTTGACCAGTAGGGATGGCTGGCGGCTCGGCGGCTTGTTCTGAAAGTTTCCTTTTTGTTAAAGTCTACTTCAGCTAGGGACTTCTTTTCCCCTTGCCGTGAGCCAGGATTCCCTGGGATGGCAGCCACTGTCCCAAAAGCCAGAGAGCTGCTGAGAGAGAGAGTGTTTCCTCGCCCGGAACCCAAAGCAGACACGATCACACTATGATCTGCTCTGCTCGGGTTCAGGGGCGAAAGACCCCGGAGAGCCAAAATCTCAGACTTTCATTCTGAGAGTTACAATTTGTCTCCTAACAGCACAGGGGAGGAACAGGGAAGGGTCAGAGGATCAGGGCCTAATAGGGAAGGAGTAAGGGAGGAGAGAGGGAGACACAAGATACCATTGTTAATTGAAGGACAGGAGGGGGGAGTTCGACCCCCTTTCCAAGGCCAAACCTAACTCTATCTTAGAGGGGCCTCACTCTCTAGGCCCCGAAAAATTCCTCAGGGGATATGTAAGTCTCTGGGCTTGAACCAGCACTACAAATCTTGACTGAAAAGAATTTTTTACTGAAATCTTTATGTATTTAAAATGTGCATATGGAGAATTTGAAATGATGCATTTATATATATATATATAAAACCAGAAACTTGTATGTCAATGTATTCAAACTTAGGTATTTGTAAGCTTCTCTGAGTGACTTCAGGGTTAACTAGTTTTAAAATAGACTAAAAAGCTTGTAAGTCACCTTCCAGTTTATTTTTGGCTTTTGGCACTTAGTCGCACTTTTTCCACTGCCTTTTTCTGACAAATGACAGGTCATGTTAGACAATCTTTTGACCTATAAGTTATGGCAGTGTCCACTTGGTGGTAATAACAATAATTATTCTTTTGCAATGTGAGCAGAGATGTCCAGCATAAATAGGGTCAAAATGAGCTTCAAGATACACGCATAACATACAAATCAAATCTTAAATAAATCACTATAAAGAAATACTGTTTTAGAGTTGTTTTTGTGATTTGCTTGTTTATTTGTTTGGGGTGTTGCATGGGTTTTTTGTTGTCGGGGGTTTTTTTGTTTGGTTTGGGGGTTTTTCGCTTTTTTTTTTTGTGGGATTCACTTGACTTTAATTAATAAATATTAATATCTGAGAAGTGCCTAGAAAGTCAGAATTATAAACAGTTTTCACGGTCATTCAGTCAGACGCCTAAATCATAGAAGTCTAAATCCTAGATTCCTACTTTAGGACAGATGTAGCCGACATTTCCATTCTTCAGTTTGATTAACTCACTACGACCAACTTCAGACTTCAGCTGTCTTGATCTCATCTCACAAATTTATGCATTAAACCCTCTTTTCATACTCACCTCTGCTTGGACATTGTCATTCTACTGCATCCTAATTCAATACTCATTTAGAGCCGTACAAAAGACCATGATTTTAGCGAGCTTTGGGACTACATGGCTTACATGACATTTTTTACATTCTGTCAGAGACGACCATAACATTCTTACCTATAATTTCTACTAAATTGAGCTGATTAAAAAATTTGCTTTTTTTTGCTTGAACATCTGGCTTGTTAACCTGTGAAGTTTTCACCTGAAAACTAAATAGTTTGATGACTTTTAACTGTATTTCTAAAATACCAGCTAAAAATACCAGTTCATTCAGCTGCTCCTCATAAGACTTGTGCTCCAGACCTTTCAGCAGCTCTTTAGCTGGTTAAATTTTGTTGTGAATCCATAGTTTTCTTATTTTTATTATAGATATAGTGTATCCCTGTACAACTATATATATAGGTCAGCTGAATCCTGCCATAAAAGCCTCCCTGAATTGCAATGCAAATAAATTTTATTATAGAACAGTTACTGTCTTTCCTGGTAGCATAAGCTTTTTCTTTTTTTCCTATAAGATTTAATGCATTTGTGCATGAAATTTCAAATATCTAATTTCTAATACTAAAAGCAGCTTGTGGTTGGCTGATTTCTGACAGTCCACCCTGACTAGTTTTAAACCTTCAATAGGGATATTTTGTGGTTTAGGAAAGGTTCTCCCCACTTTAATCATCCCACTGACATGCTCCAAATGATTCTGCTGCTCTCTCACTACCCCTCCCTGTCTTCCCAAGCTATGTGGCACACAAGGCAAAGATCACAGTCTGAGATAAGAATAAACCACTGGAAACACCAACAAGATAAGAAAATGAGCAGCACAAAAGAGAGAATGATTTGCATACAAAACGTTTACCAAGCCTGACCAGACCCAACCGCAGCCACACCATCCCGCTACTCCCTCCGGCTTGGGACTTGCACCATGCTCCCCTGACTAGAAGGAATCCCTTTTCCTTGGAAGAGAGTCTCTTTTCCTTGCAGCCAACCTGCAGTGGCATAAAATAACTTTCAAGTCCTAGCCATGTGCCCTCCTGGCTACTGCAGAAGTTAACTCTGTCCTGGCCAGAAGCAGAACACTATAATACATTTCTTATGGTCTACCTGATATTTTACAGAGTTTCCCAGTGTGCTAGATCAGTTGTACAAAGCTGTCAGTTACTTTTAAAACAGTAATCCATTCTAAATTGTACTCAGGACATGTTACTCTGGCACATTGCTTAAACACCTTTAGTATGCTCTACCTATGCCTCATCATTTTCCTATCCTGTCAAACCACTTCTACAGCACTGGAAAAAAATTTCCTCTGCATTTACTCTATTACATCCTTTCTTATTATTTTGCAAAAAAAATTTGTCTGTTTTGCCAGTCCTATGTGTTGTATTGATATCAGGAAAGACGTTTTTACTGTTCAACAAAAGGAAATGCCTCCATCTCTCTTTGGGGGATACTGCAGAGTCTTGTGCTTCTGTGCAGTTTTGTTTTGTTTTCTTTTTAACAGAGGAAAAATTACTTTCCATAGCACAGTACTAATATTGTAAAAGCTACTGTGACATGAGGCCCTGGATTATGCAGGAAGTTAATGTGCCCTAACCAGTCCTATTATTTTACTCTGTAAGCAAGACAACACCAAGGTACTCAACTAAACAAGACAAGGAATCAGAAAAAAAAAATCCAAACTGAGCTAGCTGAATTCATACTAACAATGTCTGAGCTGGTTCAAGTGAGTTCTGCTGATAATTGCAGGAGGGGGGGGCAATCACATTGTGAATTGGATAGTAGGTAACTCTTGCAAGACCATGGGGTATGGTCCTGATTTCTCCGGTGCAAAATATTTAAAAGTCTCTCAAATAAAAGTAATACTGTGACTAAGGACAAAAAAAAAAAACTGTTGTGAAGACAGATATAATACATGAGATTGGGTTTGGTTTAACACTTCTGCTTCCCTTACATCTAATTCTCACAACCGAAATTCAAAGGATTTCATTTGTTCGGTTATAAATTTATTTATTTATTTATTTATTTATTTATTTATTTATTCTTTCATAGATCTTGAAACTCTAGTACATTAATCATCACTGCAAAACCAAGTTCATTTCAGTATTTTCAAACACTGAAAGTTGAAACATGGATCCTCTACCTGAAGATGTCCCAAATACATAGACTGCTGGGTGCTGGGATGCAATATCACAAGAAATATTAGTTCTATACTACCTGATGCTTGTTTTCTTTTACGAATAATCTTTAACGTGTTCTGGAAGAATAAAAGTACTTGGTTAAAGGGAAGATTTTTTCTGATACATTTCATTATCATTTTGAAGCTTCCTTTTTCTTCAGGTTGCTTCAGTGTCCTTTATCATCAGATTTAATTTAATATAGATTCTGAAATTGTAGAACATTTTCACTTTAAATTCTATATATTGAAATTGAGGGTTTCATTTACACACTGTATTATTTTTACATACTCGATATATTTTCTATTTCATAGATTAAATAAAATCTACAGGAAAAGAAGTAGCAATATCAAATGACACATTTTCATATTTCTATTTTAGACATAAAAAATGTTTGCACATATTTAAATGTTTATACTGTCATAAATATAAATTATTTAACAGTCTTCTACTAAGAGTTTTTAAAAATTTTTATTTATTTTTATTTTTTATTCTGATCAGATTTATTATCAATAAATCAGCAGGCATGAAGGAATGTATAAAGAAGAAACCTGTAAATATGAATAGAAATAAATACTTTATTCCTTCCCTTCAGCTACCATTGTATTCTGTAGGAAGTAGCAGAGATATCTTGGACTGTCCAGGAGGAATAAGAAAGTGAACTTTGATAGCATTATAACATTTCAAAATGTGTATGTTGCGTTTTTCAATTTGACTACATTTGAATTAACTTGTAGACTATCTTCTCAATGAATATTTTAGCCTTCACTCTGACTTTCCATGAAAACTCATTTTTCCAGTGATATTTTTACCTTGAATACTGTATTTGGTTCAGTTGTCTTTCAATTTAATTCAGCTGATAGTGGAGAGACACTAGCTGTCAATGCAAATGAGAATCTGGGGTTTTTTTATTTGTTATTTTTAATCCTGCTCTCCCATGAACAAAAGAACAAGTTTCTGTTTCCTAATATGCAATTCAGTCCCCTTAGGGTGTCTAAAAAAAGCATTTGACACCAAGTCATTTAGGTAACTGAATTGTTGTCCTGACTTTTCACTAACTTAGATGAAGACATCCACCACATAAACATTTGAAGGTGTGTCTGTATGCATATGCAGTGACAAGAAAACCCAAACAAACAAAACCAAACAGAAAATCCCCATAAACTCCCTTAGTTTAATTCACTGGAAAATCTGTCAAGCAAAAGACACGATTCCTTAAAAATATTTCCTTACTGAATCACTTTGTAGTTTCTTTCTTTGTGAAACTTTGTAACAAAATGGATAGTGTACAGAGGAGTTTTAGAGCTAAAAATGCTAAAATATCCCAAACCCCAACAATTTCTGTCACCTTTTTCCACAATCACTGCATTTAGACTGTGGCTGGAATCCCTGGTTTCCAATAGGAGTGCTCTGAACATATTCTGCCCTCAAAGGAATTGCGATCCCTGCAGCTACCCTCACTTCTTACCTTTCGGCCATCTTTCCCAGAGTACCAAAGCTGTAACACGTCCAGAGAAGGGCAGAAAAGCTTCTCATAAACTTTGGTTTCCTTTGGAAATGTAGAAATGGGGTCAGTGGAAATCCTCATTTCTCTTGGAATCAGAACATGATCTTGAGGAATCATGAAGTAGATTATTTCCCAGATCAGTCATGTTCCATTACACAATCATAAAATAAATTGTGCTTAGGATTCAAATCCTATCCTTAAAAATGTACAGGGGAAAAGGAATATTTTTTGTAAATCCCATAATGACTGCTACTGCCTAACCAAATTTAGACAACATTTGTTTTTCAAAAAGCGAGATTAAATATAACACACCATCAAAATAAAAAATAGATTTAAGTCAATATATCTAAACTGCTTTAATTTTTATTTGTCTGATACTGAGTGAGAATTGGAGGTCCATATGATTCTCAATCCATGAAATCAAAATTGTATGCAGTTAGAGATATGCCAAATAAGTGAGTGACAGCAAGAATTGAAACAAATATGGAGAACCTTCAGTGTCCTGGAATTTGCTAGTTAGCCAATGGCTATCAAATAGAACATCTGACAGAGCCAAGTTATAAACATTCTATGTAAAAATGGCATAATGAACCACTTAAAGAAAGTAAGAAAATCCTGTGTTCACTGTAGTATTCTTTACATCTCTCTTTTGGTCTTCTCTGGTACTACCCCCTTTTATTTTTCAATTCTCCTCTTATAGAATACTACCATCCTATGGGGAATCACATCAGTGTTGAGCAAATACATGAGATATCAATTTCCTGGCCTCATTTCTGTAGCTTCCCGTGCTACACCTCATTAAGATAAGAGAGTAGAAGAAAGACAATTAAAAAAAATAAAATAGAGTAGGCTGAGAGAAAAAAACTTAGGCTTCAATGGGAACAATGGGGAAGAAATACAGAAATAAATTCCAGGAACTGGGAAAAAGATATAAAATAGAAAAAACATAAGGATCATATTTAAATTAATATAATGTGTTATTTATAGATCAATGACTAAAAAATATGAATACTGTCTCACTTATTTAAATTGTGTTTACTACTCTGTACCAGGTGTAGATGGCATATTTTGTACTACAGTGACAGGATAAGGGTTATAAATTGAAACATAAAAATTCATTCTGCCAAGCAAAAGTTATTGTGGAGTAGGGCAATTGAAGGATTTTTATGTGAAATGGCCACTGCCATATTTACTGGCTACCACAGAACAACTGTATTGATTTTTGGACACCTTTTACCTCTCTAAAAATTAGCCATATCTTTGCAGTTTTCTTTCTTTGGGTCTGTGGATTGACTTGTGAGTGGAAACTAGTGATGTGTGATGTTAGTATTAGAGATTTCACATCGTAGCAGAAGTATTTAAAGAAAATAGTCTGTTTGATGTATCTGAAATATGACCCATATCTGACGATCCATTCTTCCACAACTTTAATATGCTCCAATATAATTACAAATCCCATAAGAGAAGGAGATGAGATCTACCCATGCAGAACTCCATGCCCTTTTCTTTTGTCTGTTTCTGGCACTCCCTCTAGCTCATATAGATCAGTTTAAGTAATCTACAACAAATCATAGTGTGGCTAGTGCTCCTTATACACATACATAAAAAACTGAACTAAGAATAGGAAAACTATATAAATAGACATACATGGATTTAGCAGGGTAACTCAGGGTGTCTAGAACCACACATCTTCCAACTCCTGCTCACAGAACTACCAAGCCCACTGCAAAAGCTACAGCCTCTTCCCCATTCCTTTACTATACAAATCAAGGTCAGGAACAGGGGAAAGAAAAGAAGCTGAAGAACATTCATCAACCCTGAAATCCTATTTCTTCTCTTAACCTGTTTCATGTTCTCACACTAAAGTTGCAAACTCCAGTCTAATGTGAATAACTTGACTTTAAAAAAAAAAAAAAGATAAATAAACTAGATAAATTACCACAAGGAGTTCAGGGTATTGGAAGGGAAGGACAATTCCTCTTTAGAGACCAAGGATGTTAATCTCTTCAGTGAAAAATAAAAAGATGTTGCAGAGGTGATTTCATGTAAGTTCTACTTGTTTGATTTCCATTTTCATTAACATTACTGCATTTTCTTTTTTTTTTTTTTTGGCGTTGGTTGGTTGGGGTGTTTTTTTCCTTTTTTTGTTTTGTTTTTGCTTGATTGGCTTTTTCCATTTGATTTTTCTGAACCAAAAAAAAAAAAACAACCCCAAACAAAACAAAATAAAACTATGAAGGCTTTCTTTTATTCCTGTTGGCTGAGGTAGAAGAGAGGTGTTGGATGGCAGTTTAGGGAATGAAACTGCTGCTTATTCAGCACCGATTTTTCCTCTACAGTATCTGAAAAATATTTTGTAAACATTATTAGACAAAAAAGAGTAAAGAATCCCAAGGTACTTCCTTCCTTCCTTCCTTCCTTCCTTCCTTCCTTCCTTCCTTCCTT
>JAHLSL010000023.1:4737094-4820028 GCA_025920805.1 Petroica traversi
TTCCTTCCTTCCTTCCTTCCTTCCTTCCTTCCTTCCTTCCTTCCTTCCAGAATTCCTTCCAGAATTCCTTCCTTTATTCCTCTCTTCTTTCCTCCATTCCATCTTTTCATTCCTTCTTTTCTTTTAGTAAAGAGTAAAACTTTAAAAAGAAATGCTTCTTTAGAACATAAATAATTGTGGTCCAATAAATTAATGATGTTCAGTGTAAACAAACACATAAATTCATATGCAAGGATGTGTTTTCTATCACAAGGACTTTGAGTTCCAAGAAAGACAAAGATTATTGAAAAAAACAGTTATAACATAGTAAAAGCAAGTCAGAATATATGAGGAAAAGAAAAGATGAGTGAGTAGAACAGTAATTTTCCATAATATATAATTTCCTTAATCATTAACTTTTTCCTCTGAGAAAATACTTTTTCAAATTTAGACTTAAATTTATAGCAGAAAGAATTAAAACTATTTCTTACTATGTAAGTAAAACCCTAGAGCCAGAAAGGACCTGAAAATATCTTTAGGAATCCAGCTAACATCAAATCAGTCCAAGTACAATTAACAGAAAAGTTCATTTGAGAACATTTTAAAAACAATAGCAAATATGAGAATACGATGAAATACATTAAATTAGAGATGTCTCCAATGGGGTTTGTTGGGCAGAAGGAAACAGCAATATGGTTCCAATATGAAAATTTAAAAAGAAGGCTGAGCTGAAAATACATATATACATCTCATCACCAATAAGATAGATAGATGTATGTACACATTATATACCTTAGTAACAGGTAGTTAAAATTAACCTCATTTTAATCAAGCTAGGCTAAATAACTTTGGTTCCCTTCATTATGAAAGGTCAAAATGAATATTCTGAGTCTTTGGCCAAATTATGATACCTAAGCAGATCCTATTTTCTTTCTGTCTAAAATATTTTCGATGCATTGGTCAATTCCAAACATTTAAGGAAGAGGCAGAAATCTCAGTATTTCTCTGAATTTCATTTAGTGAAATTCCCAGCTGGACTGGGAAAACTGCATATGTTCCCATTGAAAAAAAGGCAGAATGAGAAAAAAATCATCTGCTCTGTTTGGCAGTTAAATTCTTGCCAGTCTTTTCATCTGTACCAATTTACATCAACCAGCATTAGGAATGAACTATTTGTATTGGTGACTGTATTTTGTTCAGCTAGCAGCAATAACAGTGTTGCAATTATAATACCTCAAAAGTATCATAGTAAAACCAAGCATTTTAGTACTCTGAAAATGTATTTTCAGTACTGGTATGACTAGTATGGAGATGCAGAAAAGTACAGAGCTACAGACAAATATAGAGCATCCTGACTTTCTCAAGCAATATCTATCCTAAGAAAAAAAAAGAGGGTGAAAGTAATATGCACACTGAACTCTTGTCATTCCTGTTGCACTCTCAGCATTCCTGTTACTTGTTAACTTGCTCCCTCCACCAGTTCAATAAATACCTGTACTGGAAAAAATGCATAGGTCTTATTCAGTGGATACTTTGCTTCTCCTCCAAAGACAGTTCTGATAAGGCAGCACTACTTTTAGCTTTCTCAAATTTATATTTTTCTATCTCTTATGTGCTCTCATGTCACAGCCAGATGCAAGCAGTGTGTACTTTCAGGGTCACCACTCTTTGTGTTTTGCCACACCATGACACCATTATACCTAACAATGAAGGGAGGAAATTGCACAAAACAATATTTTATTACACTGCTGCAGAGGTCCTGCACAGAATCTAGTGGAGATCCAGATCTGGGTGCTGTTCTATACAGCAAAAATCAGTCTTCTCAAGAAGGAGATGAAATCTTTGTGAATGGATTCCAGTCAACATTGCTACTTGATTTTTTGGCTGAGGATTAGTTCCTTGCAGTACGCCTTCAAGCAGTATGCCTATGAAGTTGCTCTCTTTCACCATATTCTCTCTTCTTGAGGATAGAGGGTGTGAACAGAAAAAAGGAGAAAAAATCTGTTCTTGTAATTTTCATTTTATTGTTAAAAGATCATATCTATTCCTTCTCTGCCACCTAGTAGTAAGATACTCAGAAAACCTCTGATTTCATTCAGTAATTGCAGCACTAATTACAGTTCTTGGTCTCCTCTTATGTGTATAGAAATTTGGAGTTAGTCCAGAAGTTTCTCAAGGACAATGAGGAGGTCTTCCAGCTGGGGAGTTGAAAGGAGGCAGAAGCTGAAGCCAAACTCTCATTCTGCTTTTCCTTTCCTTGCTATTGGAGAAAGGATGAAAACCATTTGGCAGTGTCCTAATGTGCATGCATGGAGTTGGTTTCGTGTGTGTATATATGTGTGTGTTTTGCTGAATGTAGAACGTAAATGTATCACAATTGTTAAGTACTTAAAGATTTTATAAAATAACTTTTTCCATTATTCTATAATTTGAGAAGGAGTTATTTATTTCAAAGTTAACCCTTTTGGGTTTACATCTATTTTTGACAAAAATATGAGAGGGACATCAGCTCTTCCCTGTCTCTCTTTCCTCCCCCACAAAGAAACAAAAATGTTCTGAATTTTTGATTGAATATATGAAGCCAAGAAGACAGGTTTTAAAGAAGGTAGAAAAGACAGAGTAATTTAGACCAGATAATTCCAGGGAAATTTATCAAAAAATATTTAATTTTATGCAGAAATGAAACATGGTGGCAAACAGACATTCTTTCCAGACTGAAAACAGAAGTCCTGACTGAATTTCTACATTTGCTCAACTGAAAGGGCTGGCTTGCTTATTGACTTGTATTTTTTAAAATAAAAATTATGATTGTACATATGATGCTGTGCCATTGGCATGTCATGGCAAGACCAGCTGAGCATGTAATCATATTTGCTGTTTTCCATGAGATCCACAGCAGTCTTTCCCCCTCTTTTTAATCTTTGAAAAGTCCTGCATAAACCTCTTAAGACTTATTATTGAGGAGTTCCTTTAACAGCTCAACAGTCAGTGACCAGATTTATGGTCCTTTTCCTTGTCTTTATTGTTTCCTAGGCTTTAAGAGTTGTGTATACAGCTATTCTTTGAGGTTAAGTTTTGGTTGTTTGGGAGGGGGTGTTTGTTTCTCTGGTTGGTTAGTTAAGTCTTTTTAATTTCTCCACCTTAAATTAGTTTGGTTTCTTTTCTGCACTAATTATTAACCAAAATGTCTTTGGCTAACAAATCAGATGTCTATATATTCCAAGAGTCTACATACCCTTCACATACCACAAATGTTTACAGAAATTATCACTAAAAGTAATCAGACTGGAATTACTCTTCTATTTCTTTATATATTTTCAAAGTTGTCTATACTGAAGCTGCTCAGCCTGGTCCATTTAGCTTTGTTAAAGAGTAATAACTACTTCCTAAGAAAAATCATAGAATCATAGAATAGGTCAGGTTGGAAAGGACAACCTGATATCATCTGATCCAACCCCCCTGCGCAGGCAGCACCATTCCAGACCACAGAGAATAGGATTATGTTCACATGGTTCTTGAACATCTCCTGTAAGGAGACTCCAGAATGTCTCTGGACAATCTGTGCCAGTACATAGTCACCTGCACACTGATAAAGTTCTTTCTCATTAAAATATATTTTATTAGTTTTAGAAAGGTAGCTTAACATGGGAATTTGATTGGCAATTCTGTGTAAATATAGCATTTTTCCCCTAACCCTTCTAGGCTAGGATTCAGCCAGAATGAGTAGATCTCTTCCTGTGTTTCTCTGATGTCTGGAAGAAGCACTGATATTGTTTTATTTTAAAGACTGATGAGGCAAAGCTTACAGATCAACTATAGACACCATTAAGACTGTTTTAGGTGGTCTTTTAATAGTGAGAGTATTTTCAGCATACTCCTGTCTTGGTTTTTCACCTAGTATTAATATGGTCTATTACTGAATGGAAAGATACTTGGTTTAACTTTGTTCAAAGACTCATAAGCTTATGTTCACAATACTACTAGTTCTTTACTTAGTTTTATTTATTAAAGGTCAAAGCTTGTTTTATTTTGATATATAGCAAACAAAAAAACCCAAAAGTACAGAATTCCCCTCTAAACTATTTTAAACTCTAGACACCTTTGCATTAGATTTAAAAAAAAAAACAAACAAGAAAAACCCTAAGAACCCCAAAACAAAAACCAGCTGGATAAGATTGAACATATAGACATTTTAGATTATTTCTTCTGCACAAAAGAATTCAGCTCATAAACCCAAAGTATCTCCATTTCTTCAATATCCCTGCCAGATATCTATTTCTATTATTTTAAAACAGTGCCATTCTATGAATCGACATAAATTTCTCTAGTTTTGGTAGAACCACACAATTTCAGAAAATATGACACTGTTAGCCTAAAAAAGGTTGTCTGGAACCATTACATTTTATGCATGATAATCTACTCAAAGTGAGCATCAGTGAAAATTGCTGAGAACCATTCTGAGCATAAATATGAATCAGTATGAAAATCAATGTATATTTACTGAACTGAAACATGCTATTTTATTGCTTTAGTGTTTACACTACTCTTATTTGGAATTTTATTAAGGCTCTTATTTCAAAAATATTTTCTTTTTGCTTTAGAAAAAAACAGTACTTAAAGGCTATTGCTATTTATATGCTTTCATTTAAAAGGAAATGAGTAGAAAGTTTTTAATTGAAATGCTAATAGGAAGAAAAAGAAACCCTTCAATTTTCCATGAAGGAAAAGTAATTTCTGCTTATATAAAGTGTCTGTATGAAACCTTACATTTCACTTCAAGAAATGTTTTTTAAAACTTTATTTTAAATTTAATAAATCCTTATTTGACTCTCTTAGTAATCAATATGGCTTTCAGAGATAGTGTCAAGTGCAATGAATGCCTGTTACTTCTTTGCATCTCTTCAGGAAAAGCTTGCATGTATTGTGCGCAACATAATATTGATTGGAATTAACATCACTAAGAACAGTGAAAAATTACTTTCTTACAGACTGAAAAGTTGACAGACAGTAGAATAAAATGGTCGAAGATATTTGGGCAATGGAATTTATGACCTGATTCAAAGCTGAAGTAATTTTGGAGTCTTGCCATATACTTCAAATACTTTCAGAAGAAGCCTTTATTAAAAGTTTTAGGATTCTTTTTTAATCCAAACCCAAATCTGTTTTCAAATATTAAGCAAGAAATTCAAACTGGATATGCTTTAATGACATGTACGTAGGATATACCTGTGTTTTAAGGTAATTAAATTCTGAATATAGTTTTCATTCATGACAACATGCCAAATCCTCTTTCTCAGATTTATCTACCTAAATTCCTTAGCATAAATAAATTATCTTCATAGAGTTGACAGTATGTCAAAGCGCTGAGGAAGAACATGTTCTCCTGGAAATAGCATCTGGATGCTAGACCAAAAACCTTTAATATTAGTATTTTATATCTATGTTTAGGTAACTCAGTAGACTCCTATGTATCACTTGTCCAAAATAGTCATTTTGACAAACAAAATAAAATTTAAAAACCACAAAAAAAACCAGAAACAGAATATTCTTACTTTCCATTTTGGGTTCTGAGAGGACAGTGTATTTACCTAAATGTTAAGATCCACTTATTAAAATTATTAGAAAGATGACTCTGCCTGACTTAAGGAGCAAATGAGACCACATGCCAAAGTCAATAGTATTGATTTTATTTAACAGTAAATGTGAGGGAGAGTGAGAGTTAGAAATAAATACAAAAATATATTGTGGGGCGGAGAGAGAGTGACAGAGAGAGATTAAATAGAAAATATCACCACTCCATGGAGGTTGAGAGCAACCTGTTGATCCTCTTCTTCTGGTTTTCCAGGTGGTGAGGGTTCCTCAAAACACAGAATTCAAAGGATTAATACATTTGGGCCAGGTATGAATGCCCAGGTACCTCCCCAGGGAGATGGCAAGTTTGACACAGCCTCAGCAAGACTCTGGATCTGTTGCATCACTTGGATCCTGCACAGTGCTCTCTGTACGGCCTCAGGAATGAGTCTGGGGAGCACTTCAGGGGTCTTGGATGGACGATGACGCCCCCGCAGCTGCCTTTCATGTGAATTTCCCCTGTGTGTGGCCTTCCCAGGGTGGAGGATTTTACAGTTGAGCCAGTTTGTGCAAGGGAGGATGTGTTCGCTCCTTTTGAACAGAGGTTATGCCACACACCCAAAAACTCTCCTCCTCCTCTCTTTGTTGTGGGTGAGTGTTGCAATCTTGGCCTCAGTAGATGAGCCTTTGAGTTATGGCCTCCCGCAACCCAAACCCTTCCAGAGATGATTTTCAGGACAGCTGCTGGGTTTGGCTTTCTTTTTTGATACATTCTTTTCCGTCAGCCTTGTTTAATTGCCATAGTGGACAAAAGTCCTTCTCAAAAATGTTCAAGCCATAAATGGTAACTTTTCAGTCTCTGACACTAAAACACAATGACTCATCATAGAGGAAACCTGAAAGTTTCTGGGCTGCCATTCATGCTGCCATACAGCTTTCTGTACAGAAGATGTATCTTGAAACATGTCCTAGGGCACTTGAAGAGGAAGACACGAATTCAGTGCAGTCAGCAAAAGTCTCAAATTTAGAAAACTAGTATTAGTCCTGATATATTGAAAGGTGTCATGGCAGAACAGAAAAAAATGTGGTGAGGTTAGAGATGTGAAGTAAAGCAGTCAAAGTGATAACTGGTGAGAGAGATCAGCACATCAGATCATAACAGTTGTTCTTTGAGAGATCTGCTGCAAAGAGGAAAAAATTTTGCTATAAATGTGTAGGGAGCTGGGACGGCTCTCATTAAAAAATTGTTTTCTTTTAAGGAAGTAACATGTTTTTTTAATTAAAAAAAACATGAGGAAAAAATAAAACCCAAAACAATAAACAAGACAATCTGAGGGATGGGTAAATTCTGAGGTTAGCCATGTCCTTTTCCATTCAATTCTGATGGAAAGTCAATGAGCTGGGCATCAACCCATGTTGGAAAGTTACCAATTCTGATAAAAAGAGTGAGACTTTACTCTTGCCCAAGGTCATGGTTCAGGACATTTAGCATAACTGTTGCCTGAAGCAGAAAAGAAAATTTTCTGAGTCATATAGAAGAAACAACAGATTGTTGGTTTTTTTCCCTTAAGTCTGGATTTATTGTATATTGGACTCACTGAAATTCATAATATTCATCTGTTCATGCTTTCTGAAGACCTCAAAATAATTTCTATTCTAGGAATAACAGAATAATTTCTGTTCTAGAGCTGTATGGATCATTTCATAATAAAGATTATTTTTTTAAATTGGTATTTTAAAAAATTATTTCATCCATGGTCAAGGTTAGGGCACAACCTGGAATAGAGACATCAGAAAAAAGATTTAAAAAGTAGACCTAAGAGAACATAAATTTAACAAATTTTCTCAATTCAAGTAATGGTCAACTGTTACAGTTCAACAAGAAACTGAAAGCTACAGGTCTTAAAAATTTCATATTTATGCTTCTGCAAGCGGAACTCACCTGTATTTCATCATATCATCAATGATGATAGCAGGAAGGAAAGTGTAAAACATTCCCATGAATTCTGAATAAACAACACCCACAACTCTCCCCTCACCTACCTACTCAGGCCATCGGGTTTGCAACACATGAATTTCCTTTGCTGAATATATGCTGACTGCTCCAAATCACTTCTAGTCCTTCATGTGTCTGGAGATGGTTTACAGGACTACTTATGCCATCACTTTCCCATAGCTGAGCTGAACCTGTCTGTCCTGCAGTTCCCTAGTAGCTATTTGTGTTTCTTGAAGAGAAATGTGCTATTTGCCTTCTTCCAGTTTTCCTCCACTTTCTTTCAAATATAATCAGGAGTGGCCCCACAAAGAGATTGGTCAGTTACTTCTGCACTCATTGATATATATTCTAAAGATCTGTGAACTTCCCTACAGTTAGGTGAATGTTCCATGACTTCATCTTCCTCCACCTTTAAGCCTTCCCTAGTTTACTTCAAGGGGAAATAAGACTTCCTGGCTCCAGACTTGTCCTTGACACTCAGGGACCTAGGATTTTTGCAGTCAGGTATATCAATAAAGAGTGATTTGAAGAAGATATTGAGCACTTCAGGTTTTTTAGTGTTTTTGTCACCAGGTTGTCTGTCCTGTTCAGCAACTGGCACTTTTCTTTGTTTTCCTTTTGCTGCAGTTTTACCTAAAGAAACACCTCTTCTTGTTCTTCAAATCCTTCAACAGTCAAAACTGCAGACAGGCTTTACAAACCACATTGGACACTTGGACACACTTGGACACTTCCCAAAGATGAAAGCACATGTACATATAGAGAGTCTCCAACTCTTCCAAACTTTTCCAGTGCTAAATTTAAAAATGTAACTAATTATAGGAATGAGTCTCCCTCTTAAAAAATCACCACTTTCTTACTGTGCGTATGTGTGTATATATATAATATCCATGTATATTGTTGCCATGTTTCCAAGACTCATTCTGTAGATAATTTATGTCTGTCTGTTAGACACTGACATATTAATATATTAAGTATATTCATGAAACATATTTACTCAGAAATCTAGGTTAGAGTACTGGTGATGATTCTAAGTATTAAAGGAATCACTTTATTTAACCTTGAGTCTTACTGCAGTTACAACTACTTGGCAAATGACTTTTTAAATTTAGAATACTAAACACAACAGATCATCTTAAATTGTCTGATAAACTGAGCTAATGTAAACCTTTGCATATGTTCCATGCTTGAATTCAACCTATAAGACCAAGAGAGTTTATTAAAATGAAATGGAAAATGCCACCAACAATGCATGAAATTGTGGATGTGATTCTTACATCCTGAGGGAACTTCTTTGTGAAAGAAGCAGGCTTGGTCAGATCTATGTCCCTTTGTGCCTTTACAAAACAATCTGAAGGATTTTCTGATGGATTAGAGGGATTTCTAGATGACTGTGAGGTAATCCTATAAGACTAAATCACATGTAACATTGTCCTACAGGATTTGTGAAGGACTAAAATATTATACTATAAGACCTGTAATGATTCCTTCAGAAACACAAGTCTGTCTGAGTAGCTATTATGATGAGTACAATTTACAGGACATGCAGGAGAATACATATGTATTGATGCTGTAGTGTTTATCACCTACCTGTGTTTTATTACTCACTCAAGTGTAATTCATGCTGTATTAAAGATCAATGTTAGGCATTTAACCTCTCAGAAAATTCTTTTTTTTTTTTCTGTTACAATTAAAGTAAGATAATTTTTATAAATAGTACATGGAACATAATTTCATTTTTTAACCACCAGTTGAGACACTGTTTTCTATCTTCTATTCAAATTTAAATTTATCAATAGTTGTAGAATTAAATTCATTAAATATAATGAAATGAGAGTTTAGGTTTACTTAGACATATATAGGTGCAGTGTTAGATAGTGATCAAGAAATACTAAATTTTAAGGAAACTTAAATTAATTGAACATTAACTTAAATTGAGGTACCACCAATTACTTAAACTAGTTAGGTGTTAGTTTGAAATAATAAATACATCACTTGTTTTAATTTGTGGACAAATCTCTACAATCCCTGATATAGGGGAATCCATTTAGGATGAAATTTTCTCCTGTACTGAGAAACTTGCTTCTTTGTCACCAAAAAAAAGAAAATTAAAAGGCTTTCTTTGAAGTTTTTATGCCTTCCTTTTGTTTTCTTTTTTTTAAATCAATATATTGTTACTTTGTCTTTGACTATGCTGCAGCTTTGCATGAAATCAGCTGGTTCTTCTGTAAAAATAAATTAAATTTGTGACCTGAGACACTTTCAATGGGAACCCTTAAGACTATGTTTTATTAAAATACTAGGGAACTTATGACTAGGCATCATTCTGGCAGAGTGGGTAGGTCTTGAGAGGGAATCCTTTCTCTTGGTGTCTATATTGATTCTGTTGGTCAGGAGTCTTTCAGGTCACAAGGTCCTGATGTACACATTACAGTGTTACTACCTTTAACACTCCACATTATTTATCAACTTCTTCCTCTGTGAATTTTTTTTCCTTATTTCTCCTTATTTCTCCAGGACCTATTGTCCAGGTCTTCATGGTTATCTTAACCTAGGATTAAATAAGAAAGCTTAACAAAGTTGTACTTTTGCATATGAATTTTAGTATTTGAGCAGCTAATGTTCTCCTTGTAATACAGATGCATCTATGCTTGCTACCACAATTATTTGAAACTGATTTACCTTCTGGTTATAGCTACTAATTTTTGCCCTCACTTACAGATATTTCTGCTTGCAGTTGATTGTCCAGTTTCTTCATCACAATCTTTTTCAGGATTTTATTTTTATATAACTTCTGACATCACAGTTTATTATCTACTTTTCTCTTGCCTTACATACTTATCATGGGAATTTTTCAAGGAGTTGAAATCTCACTATGTATTTATAATTTCTCAGATATTCCAAGGACACTGTACCTTTCTTCATGATCTTACTAATTTTTATAGGAGATTAATTGTTCCAATTCTTCATGTATCAACTCTTCCTGGGTTTTTGACATTCAGTTATAACTTTTTTGAATCTTTTCTTTTTTTGTTTGCTTGGTTATTTTGTTTGAGGCTTTGGGTGTTTTTTTCCTTGTCAAGGGTGAAACAAAAAAAAAATAGTAGTTTTCTGTGTATAAGTGGGTGAAATACACAGCAAATGTACAGTAATGTTGTATAGTAGCAATTTTTCAAGCCTCATTGACCATGATTCCCCTACTTGTACCTTGTATAAAAATTTATATGTAAGTAAAAGGAAAAATGAACGAAGGCAAACTCTTCACTAAATTAGCAAACATGTTTGTTATACATTAATATGTGAAACTCCAAAGAACAAAAAGAATTGTACTCCACAAAGTTCTAGAAGGTGTGGTAGGTCATTTGACTTCCTACTGTGAAACTTATGAGTTTCCTCTAATTTCTCTCACAATTAAACAATATAAATTACATTTTTTTGTTGTTTTCTTTGCAGACACAAAGTAGAAGGGTCAAGAAAAGACCATGATTCGGAAGATCTTTGCTTTAATAAAGAGAGAGAGAGACTAAAACACACTCGTAAAAGACTGGATATCAATTGGCATGAAAAGAATGTCAAAAGATTAGAAGAGGGAAAGATTTAGATATCTTTATTGTTGCATCTAAATATATTTATGTGCTGTACAGAGAATGATTGGAAGCATTTTGAAGATAATCCACATCAAAAGACACAATTCCACTTTCACAGATCTTTGTATTCCCAACACATTCAGAGGCAGTGAAAGCAAGGGAATTACACAATGCCACCTGATTGCTAACTTTAAGAAATATGACTTTCAGCATTTTAGGGCCCGTACTTCTCCTGAAGCTAGTCTGAATTTTGGAGAAATGTCTGTCCTGTCAAAGGCTGCTGTCTAGAAAAAGCAGTATTATTCCCATTTTTTACAGCTGTCCTGAGCATTTTTTAGAGCAATATAGACATAAAACTGGTAATTGTTAGGAAATCTCTTTTTTCCCCCTGTATTTTCAGGTCCTTTTAAGTTTTCTTGAAAGAATGGACTAAACAAAAGCAATTTTTATATGGCATATCATCTAATTGCGAATATAAAATTTTGAACAAATCTAACATTTTCTGATCTAATTAAGCTCTGCTCCGGTATAGAGTTTATACAGGACTCCTCCTTCTTGTTGTCTTCTGCAGTTAAATAAATTTAACACATTTATTCTAAGATGTTTAAATGTTAGACATCTAACTTTTTCAGCCTGGTCACCTTTAGTCATAGTCAACAGAAAGTGAAGCATAACATGAGAACTATTAATCTCACTCCAAAACAGGCACCCAAGTCAAATCAGTTGGAAGTGCTTGACAGTGTTATTTCTTCTACCTTAACTATAAACTTGGCTTACTAGTGCAGACATCCAACTTCGAAATACTTGCAGTTAGCTGAGATATATTCCACTTAGAATGCTATATTACCTGGGAAACCTATAAGTTTTCTCTGCTGGAAGACATAATTTATCTGCACAGAACATCTGGTTCTTTCTTTGATAAGCGAATCTCAGTAACCTAAGGCACAATGGTAAATCTCTGCATGGTGGGAAGATGTTCTAAACCAAATAATTCATGAATAATCTTGGCCCATCATATTCATGGCATTAATCTCAAGGAATTTTAACATCAAAATCAAAACATGGAAGAAAGAAATTAATCTAGCAGAGAGGTTTTGATTTATTTACTTTTCCACTTTGTATCCTGAAATCACCTGTGTTCTATACTGCTCATAGTACATATATTATATATTTGTTTCCAGAGTCCCTACAACCTCTCATGGCCTACAGTGCTAAGACTCTGGATTTTTACTCATAATCCACATGTTCTTGAAGGATTTTCCCCCCTTTTTATCTTGAAATTTTTACTCATTAGATTATATATCTGTCTTTTATAACCTACTCCTTCTCTGACCTCCTGCTTTAGAGCCTCAGTAGCTGTAGTGTTTCCTCTTTAATTAGTCTGTATTTTCCTCTGCATTATTAGATTGGAAATATAAGATATACTTCTGCCAAGGTCCTTCTGGACACATTCTGCCACCCATTCTGCCTACACTTTGTCCAAGTCCAATTACTTACTATATAAGCCAGTTCTGTGTTCATGAGTACAAGAGATGTATGGAGCTACTTGAGGAAGTCCAGAAAAGGGCCATGATGTTGCTTAAGGGACTGAAGCACCTATCATGAGACGAGCTGTTCAGGCTGGAGAAGAAAAGGATCTCAGAATTCCATGCAAAGTTGTTTTTTTGTTTTTGGTTTTTTTTTTACTGTGACAATGGTCAAACACTGGAGAACATTGCTAACGTAGTTGCATATGCCCTTGGGGATATTTGAAACTTGAATGGATATGGCCCTGGGCAACCTGCTCCAGTTGTCCTTGCTCTGAGTTTAGGCACTTGACTAGATAATCTTCATGATCTCCAGAGATGCCTTCCAACTTCAACGGTTCTGTGGTTCTCCAATTAGATTAGAAATATAATTAGAGACATTAGGTTCTTCTTGTAAAATTCACTCTTTTACTGTTAGGGATGTAAACACCTTATTTAAGTTCTATGTCTTCCTACTGAAGTCCAGTAAGTCCAGAAGTCAAGTAGCTTGCTCTATACTAAAAAGAGTGTGGAATGTCCTTTTTCTATGTCTGTTCACTCGTGCATACAAATCTAGGTCTGCATGCAGACAATTTCTTTTGAAGAACATACAGGCTGTCAACTAATGTCAGTTTCACTGGAGTGGATAGTATTTATCTTTGTCTTTACACACACTGAAGACATATTCCTCCTTCATACACCATCAAGATTCTTGTTCCTGAATTCTATAAGTAATGTTTAATGATTTTACTTCTGTCCTCATCATGCAAAAATATTAGAAGGTGGACAATTGTCAAAGAAAGCCAGTGGATCACTGAGGTCACACCATCAGGTTCTCTGAACAATACTAGTCATGTAGGATGAAACACTGCTCTGAGAAAACATCTGCAGATGTAAGTACCTTTGCACCCAGAAATAGATTGCTCCATAGGATGCATCTATCAGTGACTTACATTCTTCTTCACAGCATGTTTTTTACACATTATGAGCAGCGGCAAAAAAAGGTAGAAAGAGATTCTCAGTTTGTCCTGCTGGAGCAAAAGTTTCAGGAAAGTACAAAGACAAAAATTCACTCTTGGTGGTGTACATAATATGATAGAGAAACTTCCATCTATGATGCTACCTTTTATGGTGAATAGAATCATTGCCTTGACAGAAATAATTGTTGATCTGTCCTAAAGGCAATTTCTGCTTGAATGGAATTAAAATTACTAGTCAATTTCTATCCAGATTTTTTCAAGTGCATGAAGTCCTGATTTTGCTAAAGCTTCCTTCACACATCTCTTCTACAAGTGAAAAATTTTACTTGAGGTCTTGCTGAACGGAACTTAAAGTTGTGAAATTTGAGACTATTTCAGAAATACAAAGCAAGTCTGAAAAATTGCAATGAGCCATTTCTTCTCCTCTGAGTATAAACATCAATTACTCATGAAACAGCAGTACATTTTGAATGCATGGAAATACAATTTCTAGCTGGAGACTCCCAAGGCCTCCTTCTTCTATCCACTGGCTATACAGAGAACTCAAGGGAAACTGCTCCAGTTGGCTTATCAAATGAAGTTGAATCATGGGTGAAGTTACTGTGAGTGGTTACATTGTTTATCAGATGAAATTTTTTACTTTCAGACAGATGAGCTGTAGCTAGATGAATTACTGTTTCACAGATAGAATCCTTTAAAAAATAAAAGTTATGAACTGCTATTTCTTAGTCACCAGTAATTGAGTGTAACTAGTTGCATTAATAAAATAGGAACATTTCCCATCAGTATTCACACAAGAAAAATAACTATTTAAAACCATGTTGTTAAGACGCTAGATAGACTGACATACTAATTTAGAAAAAAAATTCAGTAATAATTGTATTAAGTGAAACTAGCTCAAATAAACAACACTGCCAGTATTTGTGATAAGTATAGAGGGATACATACTGTAAATAAAAATGTTATTAATTCTGTTCTTTGCAGCAGTAATGTTGGATAATAAAATGAATAATAAATATTTTTAAAAATATAAGCAAGCAAAATAAATATTTGTGCTCCTTCATGGCAGCTTGTTGTTCCATACTTGTGGAAGAGTAAATGGACCAGTTCTCAGAATTTTAATAATAGATGTCTATAAAATTTCTCTATATAACAAGATACTGGAATTATATGTTCAGGGTTTTTTGTAATCTCCAAATCAATAATGTAATTTTTTCTTTGTATATTATATTATTGTGAGCAAACTGATTACAGTCACTCTTTTAATACTTGTATATATATCTATGTACTTATTTATAACTCCAATAGAGACTCTTAACAAGAAAGGATTATTATTTTCCGCATGTATTAAAATTAAAAGTGGTGCCTGTTTAAAATTCATGTAGTAAATAATTAAAGGTAGTAAATATGTTCAATTATTAAAGCTTACAAACTACCAAAAATATCCATGACTTGTATAAAAAATAAATTCATTACAAGAGGACAGCTTACAATAACAGGTATACTTTTGGTGGTTTTTTTTACAAGAAACTTGATAATTTAGCACTTTAAAACTATTTCATGAGTTTCTATAATTGTTCAGCTTATCTGAAATAAGTCTGCCCAATAATGTAGTACTTTAAATGGGAATGAACAAAAAATTCATGAAAAATATTGAAAAATTTTCAACACAATGTAAAATTTGACAGTTTTTCTAGTTGACCATCTCCCTAAATATTTAGGAATATCTGATGCATTAGGAAGAGAACAAGCAAGTACCTTTGTCTATTTTCAGTTACCATTTTTCCAGACCTTATTTTCCGCTATATAATGCTGCACAAATGGGTTAAAAATTACAGCTGTAACAAAGGAATACGACAGATTTTGTAATATTTCTGGCTTTATCAAGAGCATTTTTTTTAAGATTCTCACTTATCTGAGTGACTTTTAGTATCTGCAGAACTACTTCATCATTCTCCAAATCTGTCAATAAGTAATCAGTTTTAGATCAGAAGTCATTATTGATTATTAATACCTGAAATCCTGTTTCAAGCTTGGACCTCTGCTAGGGGCAGAGGACAATGCTTGTGGCTGCTGCTGCTATCAAGCACTGAAATAATTTCCCTTTTTTTGATGATGTTTGGTTGATCAGATTTTGCTTTTTTTTTGCTTACTTGAGGAAGATCAAAAAAGAACCACAAAGTTGATTAAGGCACTGCAGATGGCTGGTTGGTAGAGTCATTTTGGCAAAGTACAATCCTCGTCATGTAAGTCAGGATCCGAGTCTGATATTTTAACTAAGTTTTAACTCAAAAGAACTTTGCTCCAATGGGCTATCTTTATTAGTCCTTAGTGACTGCTGGTATTTAATAGAATAACATCTGTAGACTCAACTATTGTTATATTCCTATTCTATTCAATAATTATTCTGGCATAGAGATTTTAAGATTTTTAAGGAAGCTTGATCTCAATAAATAAAAAAATCCATAAATATGATTGATACATCTTCTGTGCTATTGCCAAGCTCATTAATATTTGTGGAGATTAAAGTTAAGAAAATATTTTTCAAGCTTTCCTTCACAGAAGAATTCAGCCAACAATCATATTCCATGCACCATTTTTCCTTAAAATAGTATCTATCATGCTCCTTTTCATGTACTTTGTCATGAGTATTTTCAACTTTCTCATTCCAGAAACTAGACCATTACTGTTTCCTCCTTGCAACTGTCTTGTTAGCTCTCCGATAGTTTGCTCCAAGCAATGACTTGTTCACTGTCACACTTGAGCAGTTTAGCTCAGAATGTCTTTGGTACCTGCTCTATATCTCCAATTAAGGATTGTTTTAAAACTATAAATGTACCCAGAGACAAAGATATTGGCATTTGTTTTGATTAATGTAAAATAAATAATTTACTTTTAAAAGATAGCAACATGATTGTGATGTTCTTCTCTTCATGCATCATGTTTATGTTTTTGCAAGTCTGAAATGCACTCAATTCATTATATTTCAAAGAATATTTAGGCACTCTGTAGAGTTCAAAAAGAAGCATATAGGAAGCTGTACAGTAGATGTGATTCATTACCTTGATGTTTTCTAGTTCCCTTTTTTTAAAAAAAAAAGTCTTCACTGTCATTCTTCAATAGTCTGAGTGGTTTTTTTTTCTGCACAGGAATCAATACCCTCCTGAGGATTTTATCAAAATACATATAGATGTCCACATCTGGCTTCAGATTCACATGAGAAACTTTCTGATACACAGACATACAACTTCAAAGACAAGGAGCAAGATTAGACTGGGAACCAGGGCCCCTAAACCAAATACCTGACTATCTTCATAAATAACTGGAAATGAAAGATGGGGTACAAGAATATGACAAAAAGGAGTGAAACCAAAAGCAGGTGCTTGAGTTCGAATGTTGCAATGGTTTAACCCTAGCCAGCAACTAAATACCGCACACTCGCTTGCTGACTCCAATCTCAGTGGGATGGGGAAGAGAATCGGGAGAGTGGACATGATTGATAAAACCCATGGATTGTGATATAGACAGTTTAATAGGTAAAGCAAAACCCATATGTGCAGGCAACACAAAACAAGGAACTCATTCACCACTTTCTATGGGCAGGCAGGTGTACAACCATCTCCAAGAAAGAAGTATTCCATCACATGTAGTGGTGACTTAGGAAGGGAAATGCCATTGCTCAAAATTTCCCTATCTTTCTTCTTAATTCAGCTTTTATTGCTAAGCATGACACCATACGGTATGAGATACACTTTTGGTCAGCTGGGGTCATCAGTCCCAGCTCTGTCTTCTCACCACTTGAGTTCCCTCAGCCTCCTCACTATCCAGGTGTTATTAGATGCAGAAAAGGCCTTAACTCTGCATAAAGAGCGCTTAGCAGCCTTGGTCTCACCCTAAATCCCAAATACAGCATTATACCAGCTGCTCTGAAAAAAATTAACTTTTTCCCAGTCAAAACCAGGACAAATTCCCATTCTTAGACTTTACTATTTGCATCATGTTCAGATAACACACTATCCAAAACAATCTCAATACAGATATGATTCCCTTAGTCTATGTAACACTTCCGTAAAAAATCTATAAAATGTCCATAAAATTTTCACAAACATCTAAAAACATCCACTGATTTCACTTATGCAATGACTTTGGACTCCATCTGCTCAGTGAATGCAGGATAGGAGACCGGGTGTTTTGTGTTGACTTACTGGACACCAAAGGCAGCTCAGGTCATGCTTCTGCCGTGTAAGTTTTTCTTCACTAGTTTTTGTGGTTCCTGATATAGCAATTCCTTGGAACATGCAACTCAAGTCATGGTTCACAACAATTTAAAGGTATATCCATCACAATCCCCTCGCAGGACACTTTGGATTAGATTTAATATCATAGTAAACTCCTCTTGCCACTGATCTTAACATTATCACCAAGACTGATGTTTCACAACCTTTCAGAAAATTACATTATGTTATAGGTACTATTTAGGTACGTTTTAACAACAACAACAAAAAATGGTGTGTCTTGTTGTTTAGAATTATAGAGTAAGGTCCCTAAAGGATGCATAAAGTCATAAAATCATTCAACCAATTTATGAGGAAATAATAGAGAAAAACAACAGGGTAGCTGCAAGCAACTAACTAACTAAATAAATGAATAAATAGAGGATAAATATTGCAATTCTAATTTACCAGCTCTAGGAAAACTTTAGCAGATGAACTAGTATTTCTCCATCCTGTATAACATTTTCTTTAAAAGTAAATCTAATATTTTGATGTTTTCTCACACTCAAATGTGTTTTCATAGATAGAAATCAATATTTATTCTTGTTGAACCTGTACTAAATTTTCAAATGCTTTACATGGAAGAATAAAATCCTAGATGTTAGTTTAGTTATTTATCGTTAAAGACAAAAACTATTAGTACCTTTAAAACAAAAAATCATGGCTTTGGTCAGCCCTTGTGGGAAAATTTAACATAAAGATTACCACAGCCCTACAAAAATTAATGAGAATTTTCCCAAAGGCTCTACTATACTATACTAGGATGCTATTCCATAAACAGAATTATTTATATAGACTTGTATAATAAATATAGTGCCACCATACGGCAGTCTTATTACTTTATCAGCATGACTCCTGTGATTCACAGGACATTTTTTGTCCTGTTAAACAGAATGTGAATATGTCAAAGTGAAACCAGAAAAGCCCTTAGTTTAAGGAAATTTTGACATTACCAAAACAAGTCTTTCCAGTAAGTACTGATATTACAGCTCAGAATACAACTAGAAGACTGTCAGCTAGTTCATACTGATCACAAACCTAAAGGTAAACTTTTAATTCAGACTGCTCTAGTACAAACTTAAAGTTCTTAGCAGCAGAACCAGGAAATCTGTTATACTAAAATTACTTTTTTTTTTTTTTTTTTGCTTTTTCCAAGACAGAGACATGATTTTGGAAATAATGGCAAAAACCCATTGTTTTTTCATAACTAAGAGACATACTCATATGGATACAAACATATATATAAAATAATATCTATATATACACATACACAGATATATATGCATTGGGATAATAAAAAAAGTTTGTCTTTAAAAAAACATGAGTTGAAATTCTAGCGAACAGATAATTTTTAGTTATATTGGAAGCAATGGCTTCCTTCTTCTAATAAAGATAGAATTCCTGCTGTTGCAGCCTCTAGGGCCAAATTGTAAAGTTTATGAGATGGCAGCCTTACTAAATCAACAGGATATTATAATAATAGTGAAGTGTGGTTTGCTATACTTATACAAAGAGGAAAGGTTACACCTATACTGCCCTAAAGCTCTTCACTGTATAAAACATTGTTGGTGTATTTTTAGCTTACATTGCTTGTCTCTTTGCAAAGGATTCTCATGCTAATGGTAAGTATAAAGCCAGAGCATACTGAAATGTGAATGCTTGAATCACACTAATAAACATTCAAAAGCCATTATGGCATAGCACTAAATGTCAGAACAGAGCCTATTTGCAAACAGAGCAAATGGTTAAGGGAAAACCAACAATAGAAACTATACTTTTACACCAGTAAATCCATTTGCTGTTCATTCTTCACAGACTTAATAAGAATTAAATATCTAATTCAATCATTCCTGTCATGATGATAAGTCACATCATCACTACACACAAGATTGACGCACATTTCACAATACCCGTGCTGACAGTTTCTGTTTACAAGAACTGTTTTCCTTACAAGTTCCAGTGTTGGCAATTTTGCCTTTTGCAGTTAGGGAACTCTTCTCTTGCACACTCAAACCATAACATAAGAGATTTGCATGCTCCAAGATAAGTAGAACTGAAAGTTTTGCTTGTAAGGAAGGAAGTACACAAACAGCCCTTTGAAAGGATCTCTAATGAAGGATGAAAAGTGATATATTCATCCCATCAGGAGGAAATACATGGATTGGGGAAAGGACCAATTTGAAAACACTGTGTTTCCCTCATCAATAATTGTTCACAGAGAAATAGAGTATACTCAGCTAGGGGCATCAGTAGAAACCATTTTTCAGTGGCATCTATTACAAATTTGTGTTCTGGACCCATGCTTGCAAGTGCTGTCAATAAGCTTCGATACCATAAACTGAAAGTTTTCATTATTCTACATTTCTGTCAAATCCTACATTCTTTATGAATTCCATAGCTAACTCCACTTGACAAAGACCTAATTCACAGTTTTCTTTCCTACCCTTAGGCATGTTTTCCCACTGTCGATGCAAAAAAAAAAGGACCTAAATAAACTGCCACATTAGTTACTGTAGATTCCTTACACTCCTGCACACACGAACACTGGCAAATGCACACTGAAAGAAACAGTTCAGAAAAGAAATACAACTCCTTTGTCTTTGTAAAGATAAAAAAAATAACCTCACAGAATTAACTTATTTTTGAAAGTTTCTTTTGTTTTCTATCAATAATGACTTCAAAAACAAATACACAAACACTTTCTCCCTATGTGAACAAAGCATAAACACTTCAGGATGAGACAGACTTAATTACACTTCAGTCCTTACACATCAGATGAGCCATTCATGTATTTTATGTGAAGGCAATGTTTCAGTTGCCTTCATAGAACAGAGGCTGAATAAAGGTCACTCTGTGTGCTTAGACTCCATAGCTGTAATAATTTTACTAAATGAAGCCAACAAAAGCAGCACTCCCTATACCTTTTCCTTCTTCGGCTGTCATTTGTGCACTTTGTGCCAAAAGATGCTTCAACTTATTAAAGATGCAAAAATATATATATAAAAATTTTCAGTTAATTTTTCTAATGTTTTTCAAGATCCACACCACTTCAAAATATTTATCATAAGTTTAAAAAAAAAAAAAGGTTCCCCTTTTTCATTTAAAGCACTATGAAATTTTTCATTATGACAGTGGTGAGATATTGGAACAGGTTGCCCAGAGAAATTGTGCATGTCTCATCCCTGGAAGTGTTCATGGTTAGGATGGATGGAAATTTGAGCAACCTGTTCTACTGGGAGATGTCCTTTCCCATGGCAGATGGTTTGGAACTTGATGATCTTTGTGGTCCCTTCCAACCCAAATCATTCTACAATTCCATGATTCTGTGAAATAAAACTTTGAAAAGTTTTATTTCACAGAAATAAAATGTGATGCATCCATGAAATTATATTTTCTCTCAAAATATGTTGAATGGCCCTAATAGGTTGAAATGAATATGGATAATTTTTACATTCCTACTAGGATCTAATGTTTAATTTCTCATTGAGGCAAAGATGTTATGTTTCTCCTAGGGTTTTTTGGATACAATTTCTAAAGCTTTCCTTTTTCCTTCTAAACCTTAATGCCAGAATAATTACTGTATTAATTGAACTTGTTTATGTAATTAACAGAATGCAAAAGCATAAAAGAATAAAATAGTACTATTAAAATTTATTATAACATAATGTCTTAGACAAAGTTCCACAATTGTATTTCAAGGATCTGCCCCATAAAATGTCATTACCGCCTCAACATAACCCAATCTCCAAATATCCTTTAAAGTAGAAGCTGGGAATTTTTAGAGGTATTGACAAAAATAACTAATACTATTACAGTAGAGCTAATTTTCTTCCTATTAGCTGGTACAGTGAGTTTTAGATTTTGTAAGAGAAGGGTGTTGATAGCACACTGATGCTTTAGTTGTGGTTAAGAAGTGTTTATATTAGGGACTTCTTAGCTTGCCATGCCCTGCCAGTGAGAAGGCTGGAGTGGCAGGAGGAGTTGGGAAGGGATGCAGCCAGGACAGCCGACCCCAAGTGGCCAAAGAGATATTCCATACCCTTGGCATCATGTTCAACATATAAAGCTAGGGGGAAAGCTGACAAGTCAGAAGACAGACTGAGATACATTCTTAAAATTTTCAGACAATGCCTAATTTCTAATAAACTGCTCAGAAAGGCACTTTTAAAGTAAAGTTTTACAAAATTAAATCAATTTTTTCTTAGTGAATGTACCCTCTCCCCCCCCCAGTATGGAAGAGAGTAAAATTTCCATCAGAATTGTCTCTTCCTTTGTGATACTCAGAATGTACTGAAATGTAAAATGTGAGAGCAATATGTTTACTTCTTCCAGTGATAAATGATATTTGAAAAACTGTTTTTAATAACTAAATGTTTCTATGTCTGTACATACATATACTTGTACAGGCACAAGGAGAGAGGGGGTAAAAAGAAATCACCTTGGATACAAAGTACCCTTCAAAACATAATTCTTTACAGGCACATAAGGAGAGAGATATTTTTAAATGACAATGTGAGCTCAGAGGCCTAACCTGCATATATCTAGTGAATAAATCAATCTGTCTTATTCTATTAAATTAATATCTGTGCTGATTATTTCCTGCTAGGAATTATTTTTGCCTTCCTTTGACCAAGTTGTATTTAGAGAGGTTACAGCAGCAAATAATTCATTTTAATTGGTAAAAGAATTTTATCCAACAACTGGTCTTCTCTTGCCAACTGAAATGTCTGCCCAACAAACAAGGCATATTTTCTTATATGTGTACATGCACTATTTAATTTCAAATGCTTACAAAACAAACTTCTATCGACTAGTATTAAAACCATAACTTCCTCTCCCCAACTGTTCTGTTTCTATTCCCTTCCAAATTTTCATTACAGTTATATAAACAAAACACAAGCTGTTTGATAAATGGGAATTGTCATTGTAGACACTTGAATATCTTCTTAATAGAATATACAGGTGAGCATAATACGCAATTTTGTTTTAGAAAGTGTAGTAAGTCAAACAAAGAGGCCATCATTGCTCAGGGAAACAGTTACCATTTACATATTTTAAACATCCCATCTTTCTGAAAGGAGTCTTTATTCTCAATTTTTTTGCATATTGAGCTCAAGGAACATAATCTATTCATCATGGAAAACTATCCCGAGTCATGCTGCTTTGTTGAGAAACAATGCTAAAGGCAAAGTACAATCAGAGTTTAAAGGGTCACACAAAAGATTTTAAATTATTTTTTTCCAGAAGTTTGAAAATACCCTGTCCATATTTTCCATTGCAGACAGAAGAACACAGTGCAGTCATCAGGACTAAGAACAGATGGAAAAGGCTGTAACTAACAAAGTCCTTTAATAAGTCTTTAAGCCATGTGCTGCAGAATGCTAAATCTATCCATGAAGGAATGCAGAACTGCTGAGGAAGAAATTCTGCAGTGACTTTTAGGTAACAATGAATTGGAGAATTCCTTGTTGCCCTCCAACTTCACACCATTGTTTTATTATCAAAGGAATGAAAAATTTCATTTGTTTCCATATTTACTCTTCTGTATCACACTTTATCTGCATCTGAAAGTTTGAACAGGCTTACAAACAGACTTTGATAACAAAACACGAGGCATTTGTATGAAAGTATAACAGCTCATTATCTGTGCCTTCACGAGGTATCTTGCTGCTGGCCCAGATGGAGCTGATGGCTAAATATAAACAACCTCAGAGAATTAATTAATAAAGTACAAAACAAGCCTTTTAAAAGGGCACGTCGTGTACAGTAGATCCAGCTTTCTTTATAATTTAAAATGCTGTCTGTTTGAGGATATGTAATGCGATACAATGTCATATGAAACAGATCTGACCACAACGTCTCAAGCTTCAGTTAATTACACCCATGATGCCTTTTTTTCTAACAACAATTAAAAAGAAGAGCAGATAATGCTCAATAACATGAAATTTTTAATTTGACCTTCCTACCCTCCATTAGGGAAAATTTTATTTTCCCCAGTTTCATCTAGACAGAATATTTTCTTCCCAGTAATGTCTGCCTCTGGGCTCTGGCCAGTTCAGTACTGACTGATACAAGTGAAGACAGAGCAGATAAGATCTTACAGCGATGGGGCTCATAATTATCTGTCACACAGATTCTCAGGAAAAATTACTGACTAGGTTCAGCTGATGAAGACATTGCATCTTTTGCTGTAACTCTTAACTATAACCATGAACATTTGTTACTGAAAAAAAAGCTGTGTACCTTTTGGAAAAACCGCTTGAGTTTAACAAATATTTATATCTATTCTAGGACAAGATCATATTCTAGGACAAGAAGTACAACAAAAATAATAAAACTCACCTACTCCATTTTTATACAGAAAGAACCACTCACATTCCATATAAAAATATATTTAAATATGTTTAAAAAGAAATTATTTTGCTCTCCTTCTTCACTTATTTACAAGCTGCTACAGACTTATAAAGAATTCTATTTTACCTTTTCTGTAACATAAGCTTTCATAAGTTTATAAACGGCTTCCCCAAAAGCAGTTTGGCATAGATTTTATTTTACATTCAAAATGCCTAGAACTATTTTGCCGCTCTGACCAGATCAGAACTCTGGATAATTTTAATAACACTGTTCTGATTTTTTGGAACACACAGACCTTGATTACATATACATATATGTAGAGAGAGTCTTTCAGAACAAAATTTGAAACAGTATTAAGACTTTTAAATAAATGCATTTTTAATGCAGTGCCAGAACAAAATCAATGGACTTTTAAGAACATCCTGCTACTCTCAGGGAACAAATAATCCAGCAGTAAAAATATTTTCAAATTTATGTCTGAAAATATAAGATTACATTCCCATTTTCCCATATACAGCAATTATTTTCTTTTACAAAAACAAGCACTAGATGCTTTTTTTTATTATAATCAGATTTTTGTGTTACCTAATATAACTTGGTACATATATAAGACTTAGAGAAGTAAATAGGATAAATCTTTATATTTATATAGATTCATTATGTTTGATGGGATCAGCAAACCATTTTAACCATACACAAAATCAAACAGGTAATTTAATCCTGCTTGTATTTTATATCAGAGATCCAGAGTAATAGAAGAGTGGCTCCTAGCAAAGGTTCTTATATGTTTCTGACATGAGACGACACATATTAGTGTTAATCCCAGACAAAGGTGGATGTCATTCTCTGACAGGCTCAGAGATCAACCTCTATCTAAAAAGTTTTTTAAAAAAATCTATATTTTAATCTGAAACAAATGGTAAATAACAGGTATATTGGAAATTTCAACCTGCTATATGAGTTCATCCTGCTAAAACATAGCCAGGTCTGTATGTTTGAAAAAGCCATTCCTGGCTATATTTAATATAGCCAAGTGTCAGAGGCAAACACTGCTGTAGTCAGTGTTCCATCCTCATTCCTGACACAGCCAGAGCTCCAGCCTCTTCTCTAATAGAGCCAGTGCTCCATAGCAACCTTTTGATACAGCCAAAACTCTGGCATTACCAGCACTTCATCAACATCTCTTATATTTCTGGCTTCTGCGGCAATGCTGGTAAGATGCAGAGCTCTGGTCTCCTCTCCGATGCTTAGTCCCACTGTCTTTCATAAAAAGGCCGTGTTTGTATTAATGATAAAGCCAGGATTTCATATTTTTCTTTGCTACGGCCAGCATCCTGTCCACATAAATTATATGGTGAAAGTTTGATTCTCAACCTTAGTACCAGTGAGGTAAGATGGCAACAGTTTGTATAAACAGATGAACATGCAGGAAACCATCCTTGATCCTGAACCATCTAAGGTCTATCCTCATGCTCTGACATTAATGGTGAATGCAGATATAGCCAGAGAGTTGTCCCCTGCAGTGCCATACTTGCAATGCCAATTCCACCTGTGAAGACCAAAGCCTTATGGCAGAATCTTTTATCAATTGAGAGGTCCATGGTGTTTTTTCTACATCCATCTTTTCACCACGAGTACTAATCACAGAAAATGTAACATTCCGCTGTGAAAAAACTTTCCAGGTATTTAAAATTTGGAAAAAAACAGGCAATATATTTGTGCTCAAAAGTTGTCATCAAGTTTGTCTCTTGATGAGTTACAGCTGAAATAGTTGTATTTAATTTAAAAAATATTTAGTGTTCATACTTTTTGATAAAATTGAAGAATTTTGCCATCATACATAGAGAACATCTTTTTCATGTAATATTTTCAAGACCTTTGAACATTTAAAAATTTGAGGTTTTCTTTTTGCCCACTCTTTAGGAAGACAGTGATGCACTTGGATCTCACTGTCAACTATCTGTTGAAATAAAATGCCAGAATTTTATCTTTTGCTTAAAATGAAAGTTGTGAATTTCACAACAAAGCATGACTTCTATTGCTGAAGTTTTAATCAACAGAATAAACATCACAAAATTGTGATGAGGCATTTTTTTTCTCATCTGTGACAGAGAAAGGCCCTTAAAAAATTCCCAGGTGGAAAAAGAGTACAACAGAGTTTATCTGCAAATACAAAATGTGACTTCTGGACAAGTTTATTTGTACGTGGGATTCTGCTACACTCCCCAGCTCTTGACGGAGCTTATTTTGGTGTGCTTGATCCTCCATGGGTGGATGCACTGGATCCAGTTAATCAGCCAGGAGAAGTGGCATGACAATATAGACTGAGTAGCTGAGTTACTGAAAACAGGGAATATTTGTACCCAGCATGGTAGAAAAACTTGAACCTAGTAGCATTACATCACTTCTTTGATAGTCTGTGAGTGTAATCAGTTTTCATTGATATGAAGATACATATTCCCCCCCAGTTCTCTGAATTGCTTGCCTGATCTCGACAATTGCTTAATTGCTATGATCATCAGATCCTTCAATGCTTTTTCTGAAATATTCTGAAGGTTCTGTTGGAAAGTGACTCCTGAGTCTTGTCTTTCCATTTTCAGATGCTGGAGACTGAACACTGAAAATTCAAACACATCTTTTGAGATCTTAATTTTTCATTGTTAATATGTAGACTTTAAGTGTTACACATGGGAGAATAACGAATGACGTCCAGGTTAGCAAACCATTCATGTCTCTTCTTTCATCATGTATATTTTTCTTTCTGCAAACAATATCCTGAAAGGAAAATATATGTTACTTAATATTTAGCCATAGAATCCTATTTTACTGCATCAATACAGTGGATGAACAGTAAGACTAATTGCTTAGACAGAACAAGTTAAAAATGGAAGAAGGTAAACAAAACATTTGGGCAAAGAGCAAAGTACCATAAAGAAGCAGAACACAGAAAGGATGATACATAAGCAGAACCAAATTAGAGAGGAAGAAGGGAAGAGTATGAGCAGAACTGGGAAAATGCAAATGTTAGCATGCCTAACATAGACATAGAAGGTAAAAGGAATAGAATAGGCTGATGAGGGAAAAATTTCTGCCAGTTCTGTGCCAAGAGTCCTAGTTTAGTCTTAGAAACTCAGTAACTGCTTGGTAACTTAAACATTGCTTTCTTGCAGAACTCTTTAGGTAGCAGAATGTGTATTGAGACACAGAAACTCTCAAGTTTCTAGGTTTAACTTCTTAAGTCTAAATGTATGCCAAATGTTTGGTTCGTGTTTCAGTGGTAGATGTCTGTGCCACAGCATTAGAGCTAGCAGATTTTTCTTTTCTAGTGTTCAGATTTCCATGAGCTGTTCAGTTCTACCTGGCTTCTGCTCTGCTCCCTTTGTATTCAAAATTTCCTGCTTAAAACACACTGTGTGCTCTCAAGAACAAAAGAAAATAAAGAATTACTAACAATTGTTAATGAGGAGATATTCAGGTATACCAAACTTTGGAGGTTTTACAATAGAAGAGTCTTTATATAAGCTAAATCTATAAGCACCTACTATGTCTAGCAGAGGTCTAGTCAATACAATTGGTGAAGTCTAGATATATAGAGAGTTTAGACATCACAGGGGGATGGCTGCTTTAGGCTACACTGAACATTTCTCCCGACTCCAGTGAGTATATTGACCAGTTCTTCAGTGACAGGAGTGGTTGCATTGGTATCCAGGTGACCCACAGTACCTAAATATAGGCCAGCTAAATCCCACACCAGATAGAAGATTGCACGCTATTTTTGGTAGGATACCGCTTAATACACAGCACAATCCTAAGGGCATCTATCAGCGAAACATGCTGAAGAAGGCTCCTTAGTGGGGCAGAAACTATTTTAAAACTTGTAACAAAGAATTACTTTTCAACACTATGTGTAGTGCTAGTGAGCCAATTTTTTTCATCTGTGGTCCCTGGCTTCAATGCTTTAAGAATCTACTACAGTTAATTTGGTATTGTAGGCTATGGTTTCACCTCCAACTTAAATCTACACCACTGTCTTTCCATGGCTTCTGAGAAACCAATAATATCTAAATTGATTGCTAGAAATCTTACGCTTAGAAAAGTCCTGGCACTTATTATCAAGGCAAAGATAAGGCAAAGTTTCCATGAAAACTCCACTAGTTATCAGAATTCTAAATCCTGTTTGTTGAGGCCTAGAACATGAGATGCAAATATTTGATATTGATAATATCTATTTTAAGAATAACAATTAAAAAAAAGAAAAGAAAAAGAAATGCCTTCAAAAAAATAAAATACTTGATAATTAAAAGCTATCTCAAGTTGACATTTTTTTAGTTTCTAAAATCTGCTTTGTTTGCAAAAAAAAATAAATTAAATAACATCAAAGCATAAAGTTTTACACCTAAATATTCCTAAGGCATTGAACAATAGTGGAAAAAAGACTCATGAGAGAAGTCTATTGCTTATTTGCAATACAGACAAAAGATCTTGAAATGTTTGTTGCTGGAATATATAAAACGATATAACAAATGAAAGTTAGCATATTAATATGTGTTTCATTTTATTTTGGTTTCCTTTTCTGGATCTGAGGTTTTTTTTGGAAGTTGCTTTTTATTTTGTTTGGGGTTTATTTTGGGTTAGGTTCCTTTTTGGTGCATTTTTGTCATTTTTGTATCCTTATAATAGGGTCAATAAAACACTACTGTATGAAAAAAGACATCAAATTTCTATTTTAAAATAATTTTGCAATTATATATGAGGGCTTTACTACAGTTCTTACCAGGAATACTTTTGTTCTATATGTTTAGGGTGGCAGTTAAATTTCATTTAATTTATTAAATGAAACAAGTTATTTAATAATATTTCTGGAACTTCAAACAAGTTTTTCTTTTTTTTACTTTAAATTGAAAAAAATGTGTTTTGGTTTACATGAGGGCACTGAATACTCCACAATTCAAGGTTTCCTTTTTCTTAATCTAATTTTGATACAGCTGTCTTCACCTTATAGTTTTTTTCAGACATATCTTCTGAAGATATTTTTTGAGATATTTATGGAATGTGGGAGGCCTCTAGATGAGCACTGAAGATATATGTGAGGGAACTTCGCATTTTCACCTGTGGTAGACCCATTGCCACCAGGAACTGAGCACTGTTCCTTGCTCACTTAGAGGTATGGGTGGAAGGGCAAAAACCAAAAAGTAGTCAGTAAAAAAAAAAAAGTTTAATAAGTGAAAAAATAAAAAGGACAAAATAACAAGAGAGGCAAAATAAGGCATTTATGCACAGCTTCCCATTAGTAGGTAGATTTTTAGCCAATTTAGCCCTAAAAGCATGTGCAACAGTTACTTGGAAAGACAGAATTTCATAACCATGAATATCCTTGCTTCTTCTTCCTCTTAGCAAGTTTTATTGCTTAGCCTATGATATAGATTATCCCTTTGGCCAATTTTTCATCTGCCCCAGCTCCTCCCAGTTTCCTGTGCACCCACAGGCTTCTTGCTGAAGGGACAGATTGGTAGGAAGAAAACCTCAATGGTGTGCAAGAATGCTTAACAACAGCCAGAGCACTGATGTGTGATCACCCCAGTTTTAGTTGTAAATCCCAAGTACAGCAACGTACCCACTGCTACAAGGAAAATGAACTCCATTCCAGACACACCTAATGCATCAGTTCTGCTCTTATACCACTAAAGTTCAAAGACAGTGAATAAGGAGATATTGTAACAGCTCAGTGCTCCTCACTTCTACCGTAAGTGATGGAATGACTGCTATTTCACACTCTCAAACCTGTACATGTATATGAAAGAACTTAGACATAGAAAATAAGGCCTTTCAGGGAAACCCATTAAAAATTTGAAAGGTGTAATTAGGATGTTTTATATGTTTTATACTCTGCATCAACATCATAATGTTTTGTGGACCTTCATTTAAAAAAAAAATATAAAGCCAGAAATGAGCACAAAGTGAAAACTATCCAGAAAGATTAGGAAGACACTATAATAGCATTTATTTATTGAAGGCAAAATTGAAAGGTGAGGCAAGATTGAAAGGTAAGTCAATAAACCAACTGTGAAAGACAAATCTGAAATGGTACCTGTT
This sequence comes from Petroica traversi, assembly GCA_025920805.1. NCBI lineage: Eukaryota > Metazoa > Chordata > Aves > Passeriformes > Petroicidae > Petroica > Petroica traversi. The sequence continues at coordinate 4,767,434 of JAHLSL010000023.1, forward strand.
AGAAATTCTATATAAAAAGGCTAAAAGCTGTTGGGTGGTTAGAGAGAATGAGAAAAAGAAAACAGAAGTGTTTAGATGCAGAAGGAATACCATCCTGAAGACATTTTTACATACAATACAAACCTTCTTTGGTGGTAGAGTGTTCTGGAAAATGTGGTGTTTGAATCATCAGACTCATTTAGAGCATCTGAAAATATTCCCTTATGTTTTTCAGACTCTCATGAGAGCTTTTCTCTGTCTAAAGTCCAGTACAGGGCCTAAAGATGATGAAGGGGATGAAACACCTATGTATTAGGAAAGGTTAGAAGTGGGGCTGCTTGACCTAGAGGAGATGAGGCTCAGGAGAGATCTCATCCCTGTGTATGATGGGTGTGTGAAAGAACGTGAAGACAGGCTCTTCTTAGAGTGAAGAGAAGTGCTCAGTGTTTACTGCTCAGTGAGAGAATAGGTAATGATGGGCATAAACTGAAACACAGGGTGTTCCATCTGAAAACATTTACTCTGAGGATGAGTGAGCACTGATACAGGTTGGCCAGAGGTTGTGAAATCTCCTTCTTTGCAGATATTAAAAAAAACCCTGTTTAGATAAGACACTTAAGGGTGTCTGTACGTGGCCCTGTTTCAACAGTGTGATGTGGACCAGATGACTTCCATAGGTCTCTTTCAACCTCACCAACTCTGTGATTCATATGAATTTACATGGCTCAAATCAAGTCAATGAATTGATGCTGACTCTCCTAGAAAGCACCTTAGTTTGCCCAAAAATGAAGGGAAAACTTACTGTAACACTTTACATTTTAATTCCTCTACATCAAATAGAAAGGTAACTTAATATGACTACCTTTCATAACAACTTCTCCACTGTAGAACATTACAGATACTAAAACACATCCAACCCTGTATCATAATTTCCTTCTGTTTTTTCCTCTTTGTAATCTGTTGAATCCAATACACTGCAGATCTGGGAAGACTAGATATTCCCATATTTCTCACAGGACAATTTAGAAGATGCAATTAAAAGTTTCTTTTGCAGCAGCCCTGTAGTGCAAGTTAAAATGAAAACAAGACATTACTGTTCCTATTAATAAAAATTATTCCCGTTATAAGATATTGCAGTTAGACTTCTGAATGAATGTTTCATCTAGGTTGACATTAATGTTCATAGCATTGCTTATTGTGTTGAGTCTCACCAATTTCCAATTTGCAGACTTGGAACCCAAGCCAGTAGTATCTTTATCAAACAGCCTAAATTTCTTGGCTTATATATGTGATAAGTGTATTTGAATTTTAAGTAGTTGACTAAAGAGATTATTTGCCTCCTTCCTCCTATCTTTCAGATTTATTTGAGAAACCACCTTCATTATCAAAAGCTAACATAGGTGATAGTAATTTAAAAGTTATGTCTCAATATGAGGTACATGCAGAGCCAATAAAAAGCAACAGAGAATTTTACACTATGATTTGCCTTCAGTAAAGACTTCCACTTCTGATTATGTTGAATTGTTCTTCAGAAATGTGTCCCTTTAATGCAAAAGGAGATACAATTATTAGATGAGCTAAAGTCACCTAATTTTTAGATATCTAATTTGTAATAGATTTACCCCACTCTTCCCCTGCTGGCTTTTTAACAAGCCCATGTGAAAAATGCAGCATTTGTATTAGGGAAATCCCATGAAGGAGGGTGGAGGAGGAGAAGAAGTCATTTAGTGCAGCCCTGAGGAGGAGGACTTTGGGAATTCTTGGGGATGAAAAGATGGATACAAGACAACTGTGAGCTCGCCATCCACAAGGCCAACCTCATCCTGGGCTGCATCAAAAGCAGTGTGGCCAGCAGGCTGAGGGAGTTGATTCTCCCCTTCATGAGACCCTACCTGGAGTGCTGCATCCGCCTCTGGGGACCTCAGCACAAGGAAGACCTGAACCTGTTAGAGAGGGGTCAAAGGAAGGTCATGAAGATAATTAGAAGGCATCTCCTGCACAGGCAGGCTGAGAGGGCTGGGGTCGTACACTGTGGAGAAGCAAAGGCTTCAAGGAGACCTACCTTGCAGTAACTTAAGGGGTCTTCTAAAAAGGAGGGAGAGGAATTTCTGTTCAAGAAGATAGTGACAGTACAAAGGGCAATGGTTTTAATCTGAAAGAAGGCAGGTTTAGAATAGATTTTATAATAAATATGTGTATTTAATTTTTAAATTGCCATATTTGTTTTGTTGGAGTTTTTTCCTCTTTATCATACGGCATGAATAATATTAAATTCCATTGAATTCAATGGTTGGTGAATCTGAAATATAAACTAATGGCCCACTAACTTGTCTTATATTTTTCCAGTTAGAAATTAGACTGACAAGATTAATGGTATCAAGGTAAATGCTCTGTGTTATATTAACACAGCAAATAATTTGAGCAATTTCAGGAAAAAAACTTCTATTTCTTTTTATATTAATTCTATTTTTTATAACTAACAGCAACCTTATTTTTAAAACAGATAGAGTACCCACCTTAATCAATATTAATTTACTCAGTGAACAATTTTCCTTCTGTTACCTACATAAGAATATACCTTAAAATGTCAACAACTCGGCTTTTTGTGTTTCTTTTGTATTTATAAGTGGTAATAAATCACTGCCTGAAGATCCATGACTCATACATATTGCTCCACCTTCTTAGTCTTTGGACACATAGGGGTATTCATTAAATGTTCTTGAATTTTCTGAGAACTCTGGACAGTTTTCTTGCTCAAGGAATTTTCTTATGTCAGCTTGTTTCTTTGTTGCAGAGAAGCTTTTGGTGGACAGAAGCTGCTACAAAATTAACTAAATAAAAATATATAACAGCTTTTAAACATGGTAAATAACTGTTCAAACATCAGAGCAACAGAGACCCTTATCCATACAGTTTAGAAGAGCTGGAAAAAGAAGAATTAAATATGTATAAATAAAGAAGAAAATAGAGCAATTCACACTTATTCTTTTGTCATCAGCTTTCTCTTTTTGTTGTTGTTAGTCTTTAGATTAAATTTTTGTTCTATTTCAATCCTTTAAAAAACACTTTAAAGAAGAAAATAGGCAGTCTTACATCCAGAAGAGGAGCTGCTATGGTTTAGGTATATCAGAATTGTCTTCATATTCACATTTCTAAGTCAATTAATAGATTCCTTATGATATTTCTCCAGGACTTTTTGCTTCCTGTCTGCTTTTTAAGCTGATGATCGAGCACTACATTAGGCTCACTCTTAGTTCCTAATCTACTGTTTACTTTGGTTGCAAAAAGAACCCTTTTGTGTCTTGGGAAGGGAAAAGAAAAAAATACTTGGCAACCATCTAAATGTAGGTTGAGCATAATGAATTACGTTACCCTAAAGATTGCAACTAGCTGGCCCATGAGCAAAAACAACAGGGACACTTACATTTCCATCTTAAAATCACAGAAACAGAATATCCAGAATATCCTGAGTTTGAAGGGATCCTTAAGGATCATCAAAACCCTACTCCTGATCCTGCACAGGACCATCCCCAAGAGTCACTCAATGTGTCTGAGAGCATTGTCCAAACACATTTTGAACTCTGTTACACTTGGTGCTGTGACCACTTCATATGGAGCCTGCTCCAGTGCCCAACCATCCTCTGGGTAAAGAACTTTTTCCTAAATGTTTCTAGCTTAAAACAGTGCAGTACTTTTAAAAGTCAGCATATAAACCTATTTAGATTTAACTTCTTTTTGTAATAACTCATGAAGAACAAACTGAATATTTATATAGGTTCTTTTTTGCTCACACTTCAGTGCACTCTCATTTCAATAATTTGTATCAGTTTCCATTGTTCTCAGTCAGTTTATGAAAGTCAAAACTGGTCCCAAAGAGAGTCTACATAACATCATGTAAACAGCTTTTAAAGCCACATAAAATTTATCACTTATTTGTTTATTTTCATTAGGAAAAAAAAAAAAGGTAACAATTATTCAGAGATTTCAATAGAAAATTTAAGAGAAAACTGAATAAGGGTGATTCTTTTCTGACACTTCCTGGTTTTTAAAATGTGAAGTGACTAATTCTAAGACCAGTTCAATTATTCCTTACTTTGTGGTTGTTTAGTACAGCTGCATATTGCTGTGCGGAGAAACATATAATTGATGTGTCCTTAACACAGGTCTGCTTTCACTGTCTCAGGAGATTTGAAACTAGTTCCTTTCTTTATGAGGTGGCTGCTAAGAAGACAAGGATAGAGAAATAACTTTACACTAGTGGTGGCTGATATGTGATGTCATTCCCTTCTGTTGAAGCTATTGCACTTTTCCCATTGAACATTCACCAGGCTACAGTGAGAGTGAGAAAGAAATGGATCAGAATTTCTCAGATGGGTTACATGCTTCTGTAAATGCTTTGAATGCAAAACACCAAGAACATTCAATACAGTAAATGCCAGGTCTACCAATTGTAGTTGAGCAGCTAAATAATAAATATGGACATCCAGTCATGTTCCTAGTGGTTCCGTAAGAACTTTGTTATTCAATGAAACAAAAATTGAACCATTTCTGTAGAAAATTCTGACATGCCCTTCCTCAGGGCATGAACAACAGTACTGAATAACTTATAGCTAGGACATATTTTTAAATACAAAAAAGTAGGGTGGCTTTATGATTCATTGATACTTACACCCTAACTAGGAATCTCCTTTCCAAATGGGAAGAAAGTATATTCTTCCAGCACAGAACAAAGGAGGAAAACTTGTGAGAATGAAGAATAAATATCTATGCTCCTTACTGCACATTAACATTGGGTAGCATTTTGTGTATATGAGTGATGTTTGGTAGCTCAAAGCTTTAGGTTATCTATTTTTCCTCATGCAGTTTCAGTATTTTCTTTTGCTACCAGGAATTTCAGTGGATAGGTAGACTTTAAACCCCAGAATTTCTTTTTGCGTGTCTAGTAATTACTGCACTTTCAGACACATATTTTAGAAGTCTGGGTTTTATTTTTCTAAACAACTTTTGCTCCTTAGTTATTAGAAGTGAAAATGATAGTCATAACCCAACACTGGCATAAATGTAAAAATGTATTTTTGGCTGTGGAAACAAATGGCTTCATATTTATGGCATTGTGTATGACACTTTTCTGCTCTTTGAAAAACAGTAAGATTTATTAGATCATTTTTCCTTTGCTGACAATGCTTTATATGTGTTTAAAATACAGATAATAAAAATGGTGCATACACTTAGCAAAATCTAATAAATAAAACAAAAGCTCCACCAAGAGTATGAGTGCAGCAGTATAAAAATTTGAAAGGGTATCATAACAACATCAAATTGATAAAGGTTCATTAATTGTTTGTTCTACTGTACTAAGTCATAGACCAACTGACAAGCATATACATAAAGAGAAGACATCTATGAATTGCAACAGTGTAGTTCAGTATGAGAGCACTTTTTGAAATAAATGAGGTAGCAAATAATGTGTAGAATAATGAATATAAAAAAGCATTAAACAAAAATTCAGAACAAAGCCACAACTATAAAATAGCCTGAAAACTTCCTATTATGTAGACCATTTTTATAAATCAAATAGAGTCCTGCAACACCAAAATACTATGGATGGCAATTTGCTCGAAGAAAGAGATCCATACATAGAATATAGTTTGTCACACTAGAAAAAATTATCACTATGATGAATTCAAAGGTAAACTCGAAGTATTACTCTAATCTGATCTTATCCCTGTGGTTAACAGGTATGTCCTGGGTTGGCCATATGACCTGTTTGTGTCCCCAGTCGTCCTCTTGCTTATGCTGGACATTAAGTTGTACAGCTTTAAGTTAGTCCCAGAGAGACAGAGAGAGTGAAAGTGGAGGAAAAAAACAACTCCTCACCGCTTGTCTGCAGGATACCTTTTACTCCTACGAAGTAAGGCCTTGAGAGAGTGCAGAGGCTACATTCCAGCGGGACAGCGTTATCTTTCTTTTTTTTTTTTTTCTTTCTTTTTCATACTCTCTGGGGTGGGTGCAGGAATGGCAGACAGCGGAGAGTTTCCTCGGAACTTTCTCGGCTTTTTGCAGGGAGAGACTTTGTTTCTTTTGCTGTGTACTTTTTCCTTTTTCCTCCTCCTGGGACTGGCTGGCATTGTGTGGGCCCAAGACACCAGGGAAGCCCCTGGGGCCTCCATCCCCCTCAACGACTTCTACAGCCGGGCCCGGCAATCGGCCCCCCCCCCACTGGAGAACTGAACCGGACTCAGACGGACTCTGAATCTGCCATCTCTTCAGAGGAAGGAGAAGTTTCATTGTTTTCATATGATTGTGAATATTCTATTTGTTAAATAAATAGTTTTTTCCACTTTTCTCAAAGGAAATTCTTCCCGGACCTGTAGGGGGAGGGGTGATTGGAATCCGCTCTTCCTAGAGAAGACCCCTCCCAGAGGTTTCCTCCTAAATATTTGCCCTAAACCAGAACAAGGTGAAATGCAAAATACATCCAAAAATGGCAGGAGAAGAAACTAGAAAATACCTGAGTTTTTACTAACTATTTATGTCTCTTCTACTACATATTAGCTCAATGAGTTTTCTTACCATTCAGGCCAAGGGAACATATAGATAGTCCATGGTCATATTGTCCTATGCAGAAAACAAAAGGCATCATTTTTATCTTCCAAATTTATCGCAGGGGAAGAAATCTCCTTAAACTTATGGGATATTTTTAGTTTCTGGGAGACTCTTAGAAATTTTTGAAAATAATTTGGAAAGCAATCAGTAGGTTAATGGATTAGGATCTCTTAGTCACCAGGAGAAAAGATCTCCTAATAGAAGAGAAAAATATAGTAGGATATGTGACAGGAAGTGAAACAACTTTGTCTGCTGAGGTACAAATGTAATAGGCAGGGTTAGAAAGGATCAGCCACTGCACACATGTGTGTGCAGGAGATATTGTGGTGTACAATGTGTGACAAGAACTTGGGCATTGGTGCTGTAATCTGTTCCAACACAACTGTGTAACAGAGTTTGTTCCAAGGAGCATGAAGAAATCTGTCAGGGAATAATTAAAGATTCCATGATGAAAAAAAAAAAACCCTGAAATACTAGTGATGAAATTTCCTCATTAGAAGTATGTCCTTCAGTCAGCCCAGAAAAACAACACAAACAAGAAAACAGTACAACTAAACCAGCCCCCTGTAGTGACAATGTGGAAAATAGGAGGCATTTCTTGGAGACATGTCATGACAGAATTATTGATATCTTCAGACTTTTTGAAACACTCGAGCAGAGCTTAAATTAGGTAATCTTCATTTGGAGATAGAAGCGAGATATAAGGCCTTCACTGTTCTTTCTCACATAATGTATTTATGAAAACACAAGCAAACTTACACATTCTCTAGGAATCAGGGAAAATATTCATAGTATCATGGTTCTTCTTGAGAATTTACTTGACTTTAAGCTGCCCTACAATATTGAAAATATTTTTACATTGTACATCAAATTTTCAGACATGTTTTATTTTACTGAAGACACAGCTTTCAGCTGCAATATAGAGGAAATATAAAGCAAAGCCACAGAAAGCAAGACTGTACCTTAGAGCATTTTATGAACTATCTGCTTATCTGTATCAACTGTGACCAGCTTGATTGCCTTCTAGGATGAAACAACTGGCCGGGTGGATGAGAGAATAGGAGTCTACCTTGACTTCATCAAGGCTTGTACCTCTGTCTCTCACAATACCCTCATGGGCAAAGTCAGGAAGTGTGGACTGGATGAGTGGACAGTGAGGTGGATTGAGAAATGGCTGAATGGCAGATCCCAGAGGGTCGTTATCAGTGGCACAGGGTTTAGTTGGAGGCTTGTCATTACTGGTATCCCCCAAGGTTCAATATTTGGCCCAGTTTTGTTTAACTTGTCCATCAATGTCTTGGATGAAAGGATGAATGCCCCCTCAGCAAGATCAAAGCTGGGAGGAGTGGCCCAGAGGGCTATGCAGCCCTCCAGAGGGATCTTGACAGGCTGGAGATGGGCACAGAAGAACTATGTGCAATTCAACAAAGACAAATGCAGGGTACTGCACCTAGGGAAGAATAACCCCCTGGTCCAGCACAGGCTGGGGGCTGACCTGATGGAAAGCAGCTCTGCAGAGAAGGACCTGGGGGTCCTGATGGACAACAAGCCATCCATGAGCCAGTGTGACCTGAGGGCCAAGAAGGCCAAAGGTGTCCTGGGGTGCATTGGGAAGAGCAGTGCCAGCAGGTTGAGGGAGGCGATCCTGTCCCTCTACTCAGCTCTGGTGAGGTGACACCTGGAGTGCTGTGTCCAGTTCCAGGATCCTCAGTAGAGGACACACCTGGAGCTCCTGAAGCCGGTCCAGCAGAGGGCAACAAGGATGATTAAGGGACTGGAACATCTCTTTTACAAGGGAATGCTGAGGGAGCTTGGCCAGTTTAGTCTTGAGCAGAGATGATTGAGAGCAGACCTCATCAACGCCTATCAGTATCTGAAAGGAGGCTATTCAGAGGATGGAGCAAGGCTCTGCTCATGGTGCCAAGCAATAGGACAAGGAGAAGGTAAGAGGCAGAAACTGATGCACAGGAAGTTCCACCTGAATGTGAGAAAGAGCTTCTTCAAACTTGTGGAGTACCACTGGAGATATTCAAGAACTATGTAGACACAATCCTGTGCAATGTGCTCTAGGACGACTCTGCTTGAGCAGGGAGGTTGGACCAGATGAACTTCATGTCCCTTCCAACCTGACCCATTCTGTATTCTATAGTGGTGATGGAAATAGTGCTAGTTGACTCTGAGCTGATACATGTGGTATAAACTGGTTATGGCAGAGCAGAAGATAAACTCAAGGGGCTGAATTAAATTCTGAGGAGTTAACGTATTATGAGGACAGGTATACTGGAAATCTAAATACAGCCTATCAAGGTACAGGATATATACATGAACTATGCATATAATGATATCACTGGATCTGATAAAGTAATTAATCAATTAATAGAAGAAACAGATGCGTCAGGTAGAAAATCAAAATCTAAAGGAAGTGATCAGTTTTTGCATGTTTTTTTTCACCTGATCTCATTCATTTCCCTAATAAGAAAAAGATGTTTTGTCTTAGAGTGAGCAGCTATGTCTTGCAAATAACTCTTGTCAAGAGAGGGTAAGTGAAAAAGAAGTATTTTCAGTATTTGTCCTTTAAGTGAAAAGGAAAGAGGCATTTGTTCTTCCCTACTATTTTATCAGGCATCTAGTAGGGATATCCTATTCCAGACAAGCTCTGTTAGATTTACTTCAAACAAACAGCTGAACACTTCATCTCAGGCCTTTAGAAAAAAGAAATTAGCAATGGTTTAAAATAAATACAATACAATTGATCTCTTTTAGGTAGCTACTTTATGTTACAGAAGTAGTGTCCTAGAGCAGTCTATTTCTCTACAATGAGATGAGACTAACTCAGATGTGGAGCTCTACAATTTAGATCTGTCACTAGCTAAATATAAATAAATTTTGATATATATAGTTGAATATATACAGTGTGTATATGCATATATAATGGCATATTTCAAGGCAAAATATTCACCTCTTTTTGTTGTTTTGCATGAAAAAAGGGGACAGCTCAAGTCCCCACTTCTTCCGTTTTCTGTAATAGGATAATTTTGGAACAAATTCTGTCACTTTCTTTAATGAAATACAGCTATCTAATGTCCAGAGTATTCTGAAAGACCTTATAAATACTGGAAGTAGGAAATGGGATTGTGTAAGCTTTTTAGTCAGAAATTGTGTACACTAAAGAAAAACATAGGTTTTAAAATTGTATTTTTCTGCAATCCTGATGAAAAAAATGTAGCTCCTGATAAACGAGCAAAGGATTAGCCTGCTGTCACATAAATTGGAAATAACAAGGGCTGCAAAGTTACTGTACTTAAATAACTTGCAGATTGCAATGATTTTTAAACTTTGTAGTCAAAGTTGGCTCTGGGCACCCTGCTGCTTTAGGCAATCTTTAGCATTCCACATTTTTAGCTCATTTAATTTCATATTTTGACTATATTTCTGATTTTTTTCTCTAGTCAATTAAAACTGGTGTGTTTTCTATGAAGCTTTTTTTCTTTTTTTTTCTCCTTTCTTTTGTCTGCTTGTCTGATAATAGGTTCTTCTGTTAAATTCTTGTAAGTTGTCTTTGAAGAGCATCATCTTTTTGCCATATTTTTTAACTTTGTCTCACTCTTTCTGTTACATGCCCCAGTGTAACATTTCATTTGCATTTAGCATTTTGGTATCCAACAATTAGATTGCTTGAATAATTTAATTTTACAGGATGTGCTTCTTAGATCTCAAAATTCCCTCTTAGTTATTCTTTCACTTCTCTATCTTCCACATAATGTTCACAGCTCCCTGAAATATCTTAACGCTTTTTCTCAGTGTTTGCATAAACTGATATGACCATTCAAAGTTCTCATTCTGTAGTCCATAAACAATTGTCCTGGTTTAGGGCAAATATTTAGGAGGAAACCTCTGGGAGGTCTCCTCTAGGAAGAGCCGATTCCAATCGCCCCTCCCCCTACCGGTCCGGGAAGAATTTCCTTAGAGAAAAGTGGAAAAAACTATTTATTTAACACATAGAATATTTACAAGTATAGGGAAAAAATTGGATAATATGAAAACAATGAAACCTCTCCTTCCTCTGAAGAGATGGTAGATTCAGAGTCCGTCTGAGTCCGGTTCAGTTCTCCAGTGGGGGGACGATTGCCGGGCCCGGCTGTAGCAGTCGGCGAGGGTGGGGGAGGGGCCCCCCGGGCGTTCCCTGGTGTCCTGGGCTCACGCGATGCCAGCCAGTCCCAAGAAGAGGAAAAAAAAAGAAAAAAAAAGATAACGCTGTCTGCTGGAATGCAGCCTCTCCGCTCTCTTGACCTTGGTTCGTAGTAATCTGCGGGACGGGGGGGCGATGATCCCGGGGAGCTGCGAGTTCCGGCCGCGCTGGAGCCACGCGCTCCCTCCTCTGCTCTTCTCTTCCTGCTTCCTGCTGCCGCTCCGCCTCTTCCTCCACCTTCACTTTCACTGTCTTCCTTAGACCAACTTAAAGCTGCAGAACTTAATGTCCAGCATAAGCCAGGGGACGATTGGGGATACAAACAGGCCATATGGCTAACCCAGGACAACAATAAACTCCTCCCTTGCTAAGGCATGAACATAGACATACCTCGAACAGATGTCACACAGGTACTGACTTCCTGTGTAGGCACAAAGTGGTGTTTGTTGGGGCTTTTTGTTTATTTGTTTTGTTTTGCAGAGTTTCTTTCTTTTCTCTTTTTAATATGTTGTCCTGGTTTCACCTAGAGTTAATTTCTTCTCAGTGGCTGCTACAGTGCTGTGTTTTGGATTCAGAATGACAGTGGTGTCAATAACACACTGATGTTTTGGTTTTTGCTAAGTGGTGTTTATCCTAAGTCAAGGACAACCTTCTTTTCTCATGATCTGCCAGTGAGAAGGAACACAAAAGAAACTGGAAGGGAGCACAGCTGGGACAGGTGATTGGAACTGACCAAAGGGATATTCCACACCACTGAATGTCATGTCCAGGGTATGAACAGATGGGAGTTACCCCAAGGGCGGCAGATCAGTCAGGAGGTGGTGAGAAATTGCATGGTGAATGACTTGGGTTTTTTCCCTTTTTCTTATCATTATTACTTATCAATTTACCGTTGTTATTGAATTTTCATTTATTTTTAGTTAATGAACTGTTTTTATCTCAACATACAAGTTTCTCTTTGATTCTTCTCTCCATTTCACCAGGTTGGGCAGGGGAAGAAAAGGGAGTTAAGAAACTGGGTGTGTGGTGAACCAATTTTCTTTTTTTTTTAAAGCAAAACCTCAAGTTTTCTTTCAAAGATGGGTAGAACACTAGGCATTTTCTCAGAATATGTTTGCCAAAGGTTTTAGTTATTCTAGTCCACAAAAATACATAATGCCTTGAGTTATACTGCTGTGTCCTGTTCGCATACCAGCATCTTGTTCTCTCATTGCATATCTCAAAAATTCATATCTCAGAAATTTCATTTTATGTACGTTGATTCGCTCACCCACTTATGGAAGAAAAGAGTAATTTCCTCAGTGAACACCAGGACACAGATGACATCAGAACATCTGTCTGACCTGCTGTAAACAAATGTTGAAATTCTTCACAGTCTCTGCTTTTACTAGGTGACAAGCTGGAGCTAAATTCCAAGTCAGATGCTTGAGATTCTGAAGCACCTCTATGCACTCAGTGAATATGCTCTGGTAGTTTCAACAATATTTCTAAACAAAGTTTCTCACTGAATGAATAGAAATTAGTAGTGCAACCTGCATATCACTTTTCCATTTATTCATATATTAATCCTTGTTATATTTAGTGTCTTATCCACAGTTTTCTATGTTCTAGTGTTTCTATGTTTTCTTAGTAAAAAAAAACCCAAAAAACAACCAAACCAAACGACTTAAGTAATTAACTTATATTCACCTAATTACTTAGCATGGTTAAGAGTGAATTAGAAAACTAATAGAAAGAGTTGATTTTCTGTCACCTATGCCCACCCCCTGGTCTCCTGCTCCCCTCTTTTTTTTCTGTCTGCAATTATCTATCTTATTTTTAGTTTTGGTAAATAATCACTATTTTTGGTCACTCAACTTAGGCTTATAGGTCCAAATCTCCAGGATTTCTTTGTGTTTTTTTTTTTTTGTTTGTTTTGTTTTTTTTTGTTTTAATAAACAGAAACAGGTTAGTGGAACTTTCAACCTCAATTTTGACATCAGAGCTAAAAAGAGTTGCAATATTGTACATATGCTTCTGGAAATTGCTATCATCTCAGTTGTGCAACACAGTTCAGGTTTTTTGGTATTACAGTTATGATGCAGGACTTTTTCTTTTTACTTAGCACTTTAAAGGACAATGAAGGGTATTTTTAAGTTTATTGATTTTGTTCTATTTTGTTTATGCCATGGTTGTTATTTGGAAGAGCTTTTATTGATTGTTTTAATATAATTGCATGCCTATCACCTAAATTCCCACTACCTTGCACTATTTACTGCCAATTATCCCTGTGTTAATTGGTTATAAAATGATTCCAATTTATGTTAGTAGCTTATACTCATGCTAATAGGTATAAATGATTATCAAATAGTGAAAAACTGGTAAGAAATTGTCCTTTAATATTAAAAATATGTTTATTGATTGTTAGTGACATTCATAACAATTGCCAACAAGCTTGGAGAGACATCTTTACAAAAAGTAAGTGTCCTGGGTTGGCCTAAACCAGGACAGTAAGAAAGAAAGATTCTATTCCATGAGACTTACAAGTAACAAAATAAGAAAGGTGTTACAGAAGCACTCTGGAGTGCTAAAAAGTTGGATCTCATATTATCTATCTCTGGAAAATATACATGAGGATCTTGGGACAGATTATCTAGTCATGAGGAAACTAATGGGCAGAATGGACTGAAAACAATGACATGGAACTTTCAATGATGAGCACACACATAGAACCTTTGAGTATCTTCAAGAGGAAGAAATTAGAGGGTACAAATATTCAAGAGGCTTAGATGAGCCACCAGGTGTTCTTTCATTCTGTAGTATTATTTTATGGTGCTCCAATCTCAAACCACAATCATTGCATATTTTTGAAATTTTCAATCACTAGTCCTTGAGTACACTATTTTTTTCCACACAGAGAGCAAAAAAAAAAAACAAATCCAAGAAACTTTCTTCTGCCTATGCAGATTAAAATTTACTGATTAAAATTTAGCCTGGAAAAGCAGTAGTCATATCCTGAAGCTAACAACTGAATATTATTCAAGGAACCTGCCACCAGAGGGAACATCCAAGTGGCAACAAGAAGAGTTAACAAATATGTTGGCTGAGGCTTGTATAATAGCTATTTCCTAGGCAGAGCCTACTTTTAGAAGTGAATAACATTTATTTCCTTGCTGTAGAAATAAATGGGAACATGAGGAAGAGACAAAGGATGCCAAGAAGGGAGTTATGATATGTGAAAAATAAATATGTCTGACTAAAACTAGGACCAAAGTATCCCTTTTTAAAATGCAATCACCTGCCTATTTCAACTTTTCCTGAGAAGACTGGGTCTTTTTAGACTGCACCTCTTCTTTCGCCACATTCTATTTGCACAGGCCATTGCTCTTTCTGCCGAAGGAGGAGGAAAGGATTTTGTGTTTGTGTATATTCTCCATTTGTCCTTAACCATGTTACCTTCAACACTGAGGAAAGCAAAGCAGAAAATCCTGAAGCCTCTTAGCCATTATTTCTTGGTTTTCTTTTTGTGCAGTAGAATTAGAAAGCTCAATCCCTCCTTTACGGTACTCACAAAAACAAACAGGAGTTGTTTCTGGTACTGAAAAAAAAAATGCAAAGAAGAATAGAGAGGAGGATGAAGAGAAAAAGAAATCTCTGCAGAAGGGCTGACAAGGAAAAGAAATTCTAATAATCACTGCCATCCTTCATTACCACATATATCCAAAACCATGTGTTAGAACCCAGTCATATTAGAAAAATCTTGAAATGCCAGTATTCCTTCAAAGATATTTTTCCTACTCAAAACCTGATCCTCACCTTTGCACCATGATCATTCCCACACATCTGTCCTATCTGTAGAATCCAACCGAGTCATAAATACCAAGAAGCACTGAGCCACTCTGAAAGCGTTTTAATGGGTAAAAAAGGTCTTTTATATATGTGGAGTACCTGTGGCTGTATCCACCAAATGAGGAAAATTTAGAGAAGGAATTTTTAGGTAACAACTTAACTACACATGTGTTTACTGTATGGCATGCACAAATGCCCGTCTATTATACATCCACCATTCCCTTAGCAATCCTTTGCATTTTTTAATGTATGAGAATAGAAGCAGGCATCTTCTGATCTATTAGAGACTTATTATGAGGTCTTTAGAATACACTTGTTAGTCTTATTTTAATAGATTTGGACTTACATAATTTTGAAATGATAATGATGGTTTCTTAGTCCTTTCATTATGTTTTGCTTCTGCTCCCTAAAGTTCTACAGGTGTGAATGGCTACTTAACCTGAATTCAAAATAAGCTAATTATCCACATAAATTCAGGTTTGTTTGTTTATTAATTGAATCACTGAATAACAATAAGACTGGAAATGTCACATGAAGACTGCACTTTGTTGGCAGAAAGCACTTAAAAATAAAACGTCAATTTGCTGGGTGTTTGGCTTAATATTCTGTTATTTTTAATCTAATTAATCTTACTGCTTTTGATTCAGCAGAATCAATTGTTCCAGGTTGTTTAGAAAGTTAATTGGAAAGTTCACATATGTGATCTGAAGCTTCAGTGTCTATTTCATCTCAGTGTCTTTCTTAGTTCCAGGTTTTGGCATAGTCCTTAGCTTTTGTTTTTCTGCTCTTAATATTTCTAAAATGTAAACTCTAAAGACTGAATTAAAACTTATAAAATATTCTCCAGCTATAATTTCTTTTGCACTTTAATGTGGGGATATTTTATATTGTACCAAGCTGCAAATACTCAGTCTTGAACTCTCAGTAGCATTACAGTGGTAAGCACATTTCTGACAACCATCTGCTTAGAATGTACTTTCTCCTGATCAGTCCATTTAAAATTAAAATAATGATAAAAGCAAGGAAGTTAAGATGAGAACTGTCAGGTAGTTGAAGCTATAATTTTTCTGTTGTTTGTATGACTTGCTGCTATGTTTGCTGATGCTGCAAGGAGACATTATACAGAGTCTGTACTAATGCAAAGTATGTGAAGTTATCCCTACATCAATGGGGATGTATCTAGTTATCATTAGTATGTTTCCTTAAAACAATTAGATATAAGTACTTTAAAAATACTAGCTGTATACTTTATTCCAATATGAATAAGTTGTTCTTTTTGTTCCAGCACTAACACATTTGGTTGCACATTTGATATACCTGCATACTTTTCACCTCACAGATTATTTATTCAAATCATGTTAGACCTTACAAGGATTTTCACTGTATATCCTTCAGTTGTTTTATCACTTTTTTTTTCAAAGTTCAAGTATTTTCTAAACAGTTTTTCAACTTAAAAATATTTATTGGTACGAATAATATTATGAGTGCAAGTAAATATATCCAAATATCAATATTTCAGTCTTTTAGAGGGTAAGAATTCTGCACAAATTGTGACCCATGTCTGCACAATGTGTTCTCAGTAGTCCAAATCCTTGAACTTCAACCAATTGCAGGTGAGTGGTCTGCATATTCACTCTATATTTAATTCACCATGGGAGTCCACGCTATGTGATTAAAATCCAATGTTATAATGACAACAGGAAAAACTATCATTGCTATAAACATGTGACAAAATACACAAAAAGTTGTCTAATCAAGCATAATGCAATGAAGAAGTGACTCTTTAGAAGTTTCGGCTTTAGAAAGATTCGACTGGTTGCTGAAGATGAATTGCCTGGGATAAAAGCAGAGTATCAATATGGTAGTCTCAGCATTCCAAATTTCAAATTAATTCACTGCACAAAGAAAAAAGTATTTCTGGTAATTCTTTGCTCGTGTCATAAGTTCTGTCTGCCTTCAGCAAACAATCAGATTTGATGTGTTTTATCTTGTCTTTTTCTTTCATTTTCAAGTCAGTGATTATCTCATCTAATAATTTTCAGCGCAAGTCTTCACATGAGAGTGTTTGTCAGGTTCTTGGTGGAATAACTTTGAGATGCTAACACACCTTTATATATATATACCAATGGCTTGTTCTTGCCTTTTGTTACTTAATGAAACTGTTTGGTGTTCCAAAACTGCATAGAAAGGAAATGTTATAAGGAAAGACAGCTCTACATTTTTTACTGTCAAGAAGACTACTAGTGTATGAAGTAAAGAAGCTACTGTGCTAAACACCTCCCTTAGGAGAAAAGTTTGAGTAGAGATAGTGTTGGTAACACAGCTTCACAGTGCAAGCTGGTTCTAACCTGCATTTGAGCTGCAGACACAGTGGGGTGTGCAGACCAACAAGCACAGCACTGGCGCTTGTGGTCTAGCAGTTGTTCCGACCCAGCTTCAGCTGCAGCCCCCAGCAGCTCATAGGTGACTTTGACAGCCTTCCATGCCCCAAGGCTGCTCCACAGGGAGCTCCCACTCTCTAAACCACCACTGTCACATCATTGCCCCCTTTTTCTTTGAGAAGCATGATGCTATGTGGCATCCAGAGCAAGACCTTCATTAATGTGCTCACCCATTGTGCCACTTAGGTTTTGCTGGTTTTGTTTGTGCACAGTCCCAGTGCAAGTTCTTTTCTGAGAAAGCCTCTTTGTCTGTGCAGTATTACTTTCTGTTTAGTGCTGATTTCTTTCTGAAGTTCAAAAGTTCAAAGCCCAATCACCAATGTAATGATCTTAGAAGATAATTTCTCTGAAACAAGGATAGAAGTGAATTAAATTAAAATTAGATAGATAAAAATTAGGCATAGCATGTGAATACTGGTGGAATGTGCCATTTTCTAGTTTGTAAAACATATATAATAAAACATACTTTATGTATTCCTGAAATACAGAATGTAACTGTGTCATCATTAGTAAATTAAACTGGTGTCAGGAAATGAACTAGCTTCCTAGATTCTCAACCCTGGTTACCCATAGCTAATAAATTGGAAGAATCCTGGTCTGGCTATATCCTAGACCAGTCAGCACTCCTAAATTATGTCCTGACACACCTTGGCATTTACCACAGAATATCTTTCCTAATACCCTAGTTACAGAATAAAATTTAATATGAATTTGGACTGTTCTGTAAGTGTTCACAGTTTTGCTGATAGAAGGTCACAAGTTTGATTAATTTATTAGTTTAGGTACACACTATTCCAGCAGGTTTCCAATAGGTTATGGAGTCCTTCTCTTCATTTGCTTGTCTACATTTCAATATTGTAAAAAACTTGAAGAATTGGAATAACAAATATTGAGAAAATCCTAGTTCTTTATATCTTTCAACCCAGAGAGCATCTGGGACACGTAAGAGCTAGTAATTATTCAGGCAAAAAAAAAGTAGGAGTTCAAATCAATCTTTCATATCCCAGAACATCATCTGACCTTCTCTTTCTTTTCTATATGACAGGCAGTGTTGATGTAACGTGTGGAATATTTCTGTCCAAACACAGTTGTCTTTATCTGAGCTGACATATTTACACTCCCATTATAGCCACTGGAAGAGAATGAATGTCTCTGGAACACAGTGCTGTCCTTGACTATCCTAGTTAGTAGACTCTCTCAGGCTACTAACACGCTAAGCTGGGAATGGGAAACACATGACCAACGGAGGACCTGTTTAGGGTTTCTCAAATTGCAGTTATGACTATATTCAGGAAGTGACTTGCCTTTAACTGGCAGTGAAAGAAAAAATCTAGATTGCTATCCAGCTGAGTAGATATTTACTTCAAGAGATAAGAGATAGCCTGCAAGACTCATGCCTATATTGGTTAAGTCTCCATTAAATTTAGAAATTCACACATTTGACTCATCCAGTTTGACTTTATTTCATCATCTTGCTCATTTCCATGCAATCTTTTCTTAGGTGACTTTCTCCAGGCACAGAAGAGAAGTGGTGTAGATTTTAAAATCAAAAGACAATAAAGAAAACGTGCATCCTGTAAAACTAGAAGCCATTCTAGTATACACAGCTCTCAGTTCTGTTTTATAATCAATTAACAGGAAGTATCTTCCAATTTCTGTTTTATTTTCCTCAGAAGAAAGACATCTGCTACCTGGAAGTGATCCATGCATGTCATTTCCCTATGTTTGAAGCCCAGGTACTAATAGGCAGCTAATACTACCAGACAGCTTCACTTGCTTTAGGTTATCTCTCTTTTAGGTCAGCCAGATGATTTTGAGAGAAATTAGCCACAACATCACCGTCATAAGATTATGCCTTCAAACAAGGTTGGAAATCAGTAAAATCTTTTATAGACACCTAAGCAATTAATCTTGCTTACATGCAATTATTGCACACCATTATTTCTAGTAATAAATGTCTAGCACAAGAGAAATACTGACTGTACCACTGCAATGCAAATGATTTAAAATGTAAATTAAAAAAAAAACAAAACTAAGTTTTCTTGAGATTATGCTTCTTTTTCTTTTTACAGCTACTATTTTACTACAGCAGAACAAGCAAAGCTAAAGTACAGCAGTAAGCCTGTGAGAATCTACTTCACTGTGTAAAGTTAAAAGCCAGGTTTTACAAGCTGGCTTGGAAATTTATTTTGGGTCAATGGAAGATAATAGAGTGATTACAGTAGATGACAACAACCAGGCATTTTGAACAATCTTAATAGAAGAGCTAAAGGCAAATGTGGAATCATTTCCAATTCATAATCAATTGAAATTAAATAGCCTATCTACTGATTTTCAGCACTTTAGGCTGCTGTTGTTCTATGTTATTAACCCATGGAAAAGCAGCTGTGATTGCAACTTTCTACATTCTGATATTGCACCCTTCCAGAGCAACATAAAAAAAACTTACAGAAATCAACAACGGCCAGGTATTCATGTTTTGCACTTTGCTGTGGTATTTTGTGCACCATGCTGTTACATTTCTGCAACTCAGCAAGAAAACACATCCCTTTCTTGGAGACATAAATAAAAATCTATAAAGTAGTGCTAAAGCACCATAGACACAAAAGAGAACTTTGCTTTAATCAATATGCTACTCTGAAGAGCAAGAACAAGATCAAAAAATGTTGAAATGGCTAACACTGTTTCAATTACTTTTTGGTGTCAAGGTCTTCTGGCTTCACTTCAGACCCAAATTGCCATTCTGTATTTGAAGCTCACCAGATTGCTGATGAAGCCCCAGTCTGCTCACCTTGTTCATCTTTCACATGGCAGTGCTCTGGCAGCTGAGAACATTACTGACCCATGCTCTGGCCAACCTTGGCTGCTTGCTGGCTTTTCCTTGTACCCCTGAATTTGATGCTCCTGAATAACTAGCTTTGGCCTTCTTGAGCCAGATCTTGGCCCTCACACAGTCCTAGTCCCAGCATTTCCAAAGTGACCACCACAGGCTGGTCCTCAGAACTCAATATCCTGTAGGAGGCTGCAAGCAGCCTAAAGAGGCATCTTGCAACCCTATGAGTTCTGTAGCACCCCTGCACTCACAGTGATCCCTTCCATCACAACAAAGTGAGGGTGTAAGGGTTTCTAAGTCAGAAGTGATTATTCATCACTGCCTACTAAAAGGCTGACCAAGCAGATGCTGGCTACTCAATAGGAGTAATTTCATGACTCTAGTTTGAGCGATCCCTGGCACTGATGTCAGTGACTCTGTGCTGGGGATCCTCAATTTCTACAGTAACCTTATTGTACGGCAGCACTCGTTCTCTGCCTTGCAATTAAGGCAAGAAATATCTGAATATTTAGTCAAATATAATTTAAGTTTTCAATGAAAGTTATTTTTTTTCTCATCTTTAATTCCATGGTAAAAGCTGGAATTTAAGAGGAAGACTTTGGGGTATTACTGCTATTTCTAGTTAACAGTTCTGGCCTCATGTATGTAGTCCCAAGTGTTGTCATTTTTAACCAGATATATTTTTAAAAAATACTTTGATATGAAAAAAGTAAATTATTAGCTGTAGTAGTTGTTTGTATCTGTGCTGACAATATTTCATCTGGATTGGATAATAACAGGCTTTTATTATTTCTTTAAAGACACAGATTTCGCAGAAATGACAGCTAAAGAGACTACAAGAGCTCTTAGTCAGAATAATTATATATTGAAGATAGTTTATTAGTCTCCAGAATGCTAAACAAACAGAAAACAAAAGAAGTTGGAGTGTCACCAAACCTTGTAGACCTGCACTGGCAGAATTGATTAGATGACATATGTTATACAACCCATGTAAACTAAACATCCATTTACTATTCAAGATGTGAAGCTCAGCCACATGCCACAGCAACATGCTGTCTTGCAGAAACTTCACTGACCTTACTGAGGAATGAGTCCTTCCTGGCTTTGTATTTTGTAATCCTTGAACTCCTAGAGAAAGCCATCAGGCAGCAAGGCAGCACTGACTCATCCTGAATCATCCGCAGCTGTGGCCATTTGTACTTTCAGAAGAAGATAAAACCTAATCAGACCCCGACACCCATCCTATCTCTTTAGATAAATAACCTGAAAGAGTATTTCCTGTTTATTTCAGTTAAATACCTCAAGTCAGTAACAGGAAAATTTCTCAGAAGAACCAATTTGCTCTGTTTTGAAAGGTATTTTTTTTCAAAAATGCCAAACCTAAACATCAAGAGAATGTGCTGCAAGGAAGAACCACTGTCTCTGTAAATACACATAAATGAGTAGAAATACTGTTCCAAATGAGAGCAGGGAGCACCTTGTTATGTGCATCATTCAATTTGACTCGAAATCTCTACCAAGAGCAAGTCAAACATATACCCTATACGGCCACTCCAGAACATAACTAGCTTCAGTCATCAAATCATCATCTTGGCTCCCTAATTGCATCTTCCAGGCCCTCAAGGTAAAAAACCTTTCTTGCATATTTTTTTTTCACAATTCAGATATCCATGTTCTCTCACAATTTCTTCAGTCATTTTAATATGATTTTTGCTTAAACTTTCACAATAACTGTATTTTCAGTACTGTATTTCTTCTCTCTGTGAAACAGCACCACTAAAATAGGGTAAAATTTCCATCTTGCTTTGACTCAACAAAGTACTTTTCCCTCTATTTATTTCCATCAAACATCACATTATGCAGGCTGTTTTCAAGGGGACTGATTGGGGTTTCCTGCAGCTGTGGGTGGTCTGTCCAACAACTTCAGTTTTCTCAAAGCCACTTGCTATTATTTATTCAAGAAAATATTTTCCTTCTACCAGACCCCAAAAGGAATCCCATGCCATAGGGAGGACTGTAGGTAGGGGCTTTTGTTTTGTTGTTGGCAGCCCACAGAAGTTAGCAAACTACACCCATTTATTTCAATTTGCTTGAAGATTTGCCAGGGTTAGCTTTAAGCAGGTAGTTAAAGGCATGCTTTGGAACGCATACAGCTGTTATAAAGCACATACCCTTGTCTCCATTTTCTTCCACTTTCCTTATTCAGCTTAGGCATTTACATTGCTATTTTATTTCTTTATGATTTTGCATGCTTTTTGCCATGTGTTTTGGGGTTGGTTTGGTTGGTTGGTTTTTGGGATTTTTTTGGTGGTGATTTTTTTCCTTCCTCTATTTAATATTAGATTATTTTACTAAAAGGCTAGGCAAATTAAACACAAAAAATATTCTACATGAGATTAAAAAAAAATGAAGTAATCGTAATAACCTAAATTGACTGCTCTCAAGATTGTCACAGAAGAACCATTACGATGATCAAACAAAAGAAATTATTTACAAACTGTTATATTAACTAAAGAGATAAAAAAGTAACCATGGGGTGAAGGAGGAACTGAAATTTGGAACTCAGTAGGCAGCACTGTGGGACTGTGTGGGACCTTTTATGGCATTTTTAGGGGAAAGAAGTGGGGGAAATGGAGGGGTGAAGATGAATTAAGATTAATAAATACAGAAGAAAAGAGGGTGAAAAGCATACATAAGTACTAGTAGTAGCTGAGCAAGTGCTAGTAGATACACTTGTGTGACTGAGTCCTGCTTGACCATTGTAGTTTATCCTATATTCGTAAGAATTTCTAGCTGTCTTACCTTAACTCTAGATCATAAGACTTCATGTGTGAGTGTTAGGGAAGGTCACCTTAAGTTAAACTGCAACCATAAGATGTCTGAGTGCCAGCTGCTGGATGGATAAACTACAGGTCGGAAGGAGGAGATAAGGGCCTGGGTGTACTGGGGAAACTGAAGGCTTTAAATCAGCTACTAGAGAGACCGTGTTTTTCAGGGAGATGTATATATTCCACTATGGAACTTCCATCCTGGTCATTCACTGAGGGTGAAAAGGTCTGAGCTCCACTGTTTGTGTTCTTGTAGGTGCCAGGATAGGCACTGCTCTCTGTGCTGGGATGTGTGCCCAGCATTGCCTGTACCATGTGTGTGCCTGTGGGAAAACATCTCCAGCCTACTAAGTGGCTGGAAGTGGGGACAGGGAACCACAGCTCCCTTTGATCCAGATGGGATGGGATTCTGCTTCAGTGGGCCAGGGAGGAGGTTCACATCAGGTTCCAGGAATCCTGCCACGTCTCCCACCTCCAACATGTACAAAATTCTTTGTACGTGATATTTTATAATGCTGGACATTATTAAATCAAAAGGAATACACTCGTAAATGCTTAAGAAGTCAAAATGCACAATGACAACACAGCTGTCTTGATCAGTCAGAGACATCCTAAGTGGTAAAAAGGCAACAGGACTTTAATGCTTTTGAAAAACACTACTATTCTTGATTCCATGGGAAGCTTTATCTTTATTCCATTATGGCTTTATATTCTAATTCTTTGTTGATATAATTCACACCAGTAATTCCTCAGACAACTATATCAATCTTTAGTTCTCGGTGTACTTAGAATATTAGAGAAGTATTTCTTCTCTTTTTAAAATCTATTATTCCAAAGCTTGGTGAGTCTTAAAGAAGGGACTGGAAAGTTTATGAGTTTAATTTTAGCAGACCCTTTCTTACTTACCACAGTTAGAGATGTTAAACTTTGTGTTGCAACATATAATTAAGGGATAAATACAGCCTCCTGTTTGTTTAAAAAAACCAAACACCTAAAAAGAAATGTAGATAATTTCAACTTAATTAATGTTATTATATGCAAATTTATTAATAGCATCTAGCAACTTTTCAGAAACTTTATACATTTTTTTAAAAACTCCTTGGGTTTTTTGGGTTATACTTTTACTGATGATTTTAACTTTCCAGAGCAATAGTCTCTCCTTAGCAAGACCCTTACACAGCTCCTTGGCATATAGCCACAAGAAAAGGATCCTTAGGCCTACCTAAGTAATTGACAATATAAAAATAGTGACTATTTATGGGATAAAATGATATATTAACATATTACTAAGGCCACTGATACCAATGGCAGAACTCTCTTCTTGCCCCAAAGCAGCTGATCCAGCCAAAGTATATAATTATTGTATGATTAAAAATCTGAAATATTTAGTATTTTAACAAATCAGCACAAAGTTAATGGCTGGCAAATTCCTTGCATGTCATTTTGTTTTCTGAAGACCTGGAATCCAAAACTGAAAGTCCTATGCCTGCGACTCTGTGATTGAGGATGACATGACATGGGAGCGCTGATCTAGAACCAGTTTACTGCTGCCTCTCACAGGGGTTTAGTTTCAATGTGTTGTTGGGGATTTGGGAACTGCTGATATTTCAGAACTATTGCAAAGATTTTTCTTGAAGATACTGGATTTCAGGGTGTTTGACATACGAGTCCTTTGAATATCTAAGTCTTACTTCAAACCAGTTAGCATATAAAATAAATACTGAAGATATTAAAATTAACTACAGCTCATAGCCTACAGAAGTCCTTAGGTGAAAATTTAACCTTACAGAATATTTAAATAATTTGACTAACAAATTTGTAAACCTTTAGTATAGTCATGTACAATAACTTCCTCTTGAACTAGCATAATTTTTCCAAATGCATTTCATGCTATTAATTGTGCACCTCCTCAACTGAACTGCCGCTGTAAGCAGTAATAAATGAAAAGGCATTACTCTAGTCCATGAAAAAGGTTAAATTTGGTGGCTAAATTTATCTCTTGCGCATTTAAAGAGCCAAACTCTTTAGGCAATCAAGATAATTTTCCAAATATTTTGAGAATCAGTCTTGTATGTCTCAGCTTTTCACCAGTGTAAGAATAACACACAGAAATAGACATGCTCCAGCCAATCAGAACTCAGAGTAACTGAAGAGCTATTGATGTGTACCTGTATGGGTTTTTCCTAAGCTCTGCGTTTCTCTGCACACTCATTGGTTGAGCTTATCTGATTTGCATAATCACTATACAGTTATTTCTCAATAGTTCAAGCTGGTCAAGCTGTTTACCAGCAACAAAGATGCAGTTTCAGCTTCTCTTTCTTTCCAAATGATGTAGAAAAACTCTAAAATTTATGTGAAAGAATAGAATAAAATATTCCAAAAATCAAATAAAATGGAGCTGTCAAGCAGTTCAAAGGAAAACTGTATGAAAGACTTGATTCACTGGATTATGCTTATTTCCATAAATACACCCCTCCCCATCCTAATCTTTATCTTGTGCAAGCAGGTCAACAAGGTTCTTGTTCTCACAAGAATTGTAAGATTTCTATCTACTTCTTCCTAGCCTCACTGGGAGAATCCCACTCTATCCCTTCTGTTTAGTAACATATGTAGCTATTTCTGAGAAAAGAAGTACTTGGCAGATGAATGGAAAAAGGGGAATTAAAATGGAAAGAAACAGAAATAGGAATGTAGGCAGAATTTAGTGAAATGAAGGCTTGGACAAACATATGAGAAGATATACAGCAAGGATTGGAAAGAAGCCTCTGTATTTTAAAGAAAGTTTAGAATTGGTCCATTTCCATACATTCCATACATTCCATCTTTGAATACATCTTGGCCCATATTTCATTCACAAACTTTTCCCTGTCATGACCATGTTCAAGTAGTCTTATGTCAGTCTTATTAAAATTTACACAGAGATAAACTCTATTAATTTAATGAAGCTTTAGTCTAGAATGGATTACTGCTTTCTTACCATAATTTCTTTTCCATAAAATGACTACAATTAAGGAAATCTGCATTTTCAAAAGGCTTAGGTTATTAGAGAAGATTTTTAGTCTATAAGAGACTAAACTATGAATTCTTTAGATTGTCATCTTTATGTTTTGTTCTCCCGAAATTGCCTTTGAATACAAATATTTATTGGTTTTACAGTGCCAAGAGTAGGGAGAGAAAAAAAGGGTGGGTAAAGCTGAAAATTTCCTTATTGCAAACAGACAGAGGAACTGTCTAAAATTATGATGTCAGTGTTCCTTGATCCAATGCAATTGACAGATGAGAAGACTCTTCAGGGTTAAAAATGAAATCAGAGTGTGAAGTTGTGATGGGACTTATTTATATCACTTATCACAAATGCTTGCAGCTCACCGCAGAAGAGAATGCAAATAAGTTCTTCCTATTTAGCTTCTCATGGGCATTACAGAAGACTCAAATTAAATTGCTTAATCACTGCTGCTCTAAGCCTTCAGCTCTTGAGGACACATATTTGCCTTCTAAATTCAATGGGCTTCAGACATTGATTACCTGGGCTTCTGGTCTATAGCTCCTTATTTCTTCTTATAGTATTTATGGCAGTGAAGTCTACATAAACATCTAGAGGTAACTGAATATACTACTTCCATGAGCCTTCTGTAACTAGATACTATATTTTGCAATTCAGGCATTTTATTTTGGTGATAGTTGCTGTTATGGTATTTTAGAAAAGACTGCTAACTTAAAAATACGACTCAGGTTTTGTCAGTTAGACTGTTTCATTCCATCTTTATTCTTTAACATCCTTCACAAATACAAAAGTACATTTCTATGGAGAATACTTCCCTGGAACATTCCGACATATGGTTTAATCCATAAAGGTGATAGTCCATCTTGTCCAGGAGCAGCATTTAAGTTTTGAAAATGGTATTCTTGCTTTTAACCTCATTAAGAAAAAAAAAAATAGTTACTGATTCTTTTACTTAGGGAAAAAAAAAACCCCACAAAAAACCCCAAAGAACCAAACCATAAATCCAAAAATTACCAAGTTTGTAAGTCTGTAAAATTCATGTGCTTATTTGCAGAGGTCAAAATCCCCCATATCAGAGTGCAATGTTGTGTTTTTTCTTCCTGTCCCACTGTGACAAGTACTTACTATCTGGCTGATCACCTTGTAGCAATGGATTTCCCTCTTCTTTATTCTGTATTCTTTCCACAGTATAATCTGTATATTTATGAATTAATTTATTCTTTTGATCTATATAATAATGGTTTGTGGGTTAGTTTGTAGGAAAGTTGCAAAAATATTTTCAGATGCAATGGGGAATAACTCATACTTGTCTCATTATTCTTAGCTTTCTCAATTACTCAATTAACACCTCTGTCCTGCAATATAATCTTAACCCCCTTCACCCTCTGTGTGTTCAAGAAACTAAGGATAATACATGACACATCTAAAATGTCCAGAGAGTTACTCCATCAGTGACAAAATCTTGAATGAAAAATTATTACATATTATGGCTCAATATCAGCCACTTGCATGTACCCTGCACAATCCGTATTTAATACTATAAGGTAACAAGTGGCGTAAGTAAGATAAGTAAGATAAAGGCAAGATAAAACCTTCTAGTTCATGTGCAGGAAGAATTAAATATCCAAATTGTTGGCTAAATTTCTTTATTCTTATTTTGATTCTTGGAGCTCCTGCTTTACTTCACGGTAACTACCTCTTAAATATCGAATGTTTCATATATTATTATTATTAAATATTTCTACTGTAAGAACTCAAAACTGTTCATCAGTGTTATCTTCCATTACTCACTGCAGCCCAAACCAATTTGTCTTCATGTCTAATGTGAGGTTTGTTCAGTTTCTACAGCAAAAGATAGTGGCTGCATTCACAAAGCTCTAGTTGCTAATCCTGAGAGAAAAAACACCTCCCCCTTGGCTCCCTCAGGTGCTTTGCAAAGGATGTTAACTCTAGTCTGGCTCCTGGAGATAGGGATCACTTTATTCTGATGCAGACACATACATCTGGTTAGTTGTCTATCTGTTCAGTTTCCACTGATTTTACTGACTTGTGGCACGGCT
Organism: Petroica traversi; assembly: GCA_025920805.1. Taxonomy (NCBI): domain Eukaryota; kingdom Metazoa; phylum Chordata; class Aves; order Passeriformes; family Petroicidae; genus Petroica; species Petroica traversi. The sequence goes on from JAHLSL010000023.1 coordinate 4,795,202, forward strand.
CATTTGCTGACACGAGTATGTCTAGTGGCATTGAGATGTACTAGACTATCTTGAGTAGTTTCAGTGACTGTTACAGAGGGATATAATTAGTGCTTCTGTGTCATAAGTAACAACCCTGCACAGATGTCTTCAATAGCATTTGACATGTCAAATTCCATTACCAATTATGTTTAGACAAATTAATTCCTGGATCTCCACTAACCAGCACAGTAATTTAGATGAATTCAGCTATTTTTATGTATGTACATTCAATTCGGGGCCTCAATTAAGTTGAGTACAGATGGTGCTCTATGGCATTTGAGATTTCTTAGTAGATTTCACCTGCTTCCAGAATTGTTTCAGAAGGGCAGAGGTGTTCTCTGGAGCCCATTATAGACACCATGCAGAAGTATTAGGAGCCCGAGGGTAGAACTTTACATTTAGGGAAAAAAATTAAAATCCCACACTAAGTGCTTAAAACATGCAGCTGAATTGTACCATCATTATTTCTTGCAAGAGAGAAATAATAACTTTTCATTTTGAAATCATCAAGAAGATTAGTTTATTTCAAAATACATTTAAACTGGAAAATCTGTTGAAACTGACAGCCACAAAAGAAACAATTTGATACTGGAGTCTCATGAAAGAATTAATGACAAGCTATTTGTTCTCTCATAAACTAATTTGTCTAATCCTCTACAACACTTCTTCTAAGATAAATTATTTTACCTCACATTGTCTTTTCTTCTTTGTTATATTTTTGTTTTAAATAATATGAGTCTATTTTAATTTCCCACAGTCATTGAAAATACTCCACAAAACACAGACCTGTTCATAAGTACATTTTGGTTTCATTTAGCAAGCTTTTATGAAGCATAAACTTGCCCTTTTTAAATATTGTTTAGGAATAATTAATTTTTACACCATTTCAGATGTTTATTTATTGGTCTATTCTGTAATTAATTCTTTAACTCTCACGTATAAAATTTGTTCTCTCATATTTCCTAATTATAAAGACATTGGATAGTACTCCGTATTCTTTTTTGTTTTGATTCAATCCATTATGGATTTTTATCAAAAGCACTTCTTTCTTCATCAGCTGAAGTTTTTAGGCAAGCAATGCCAATAGGGATTGTTTTCTATTTTTTTATTAAATCATTGAGTTAAATGAACTGATTTTTTTCCTACTTCATTTCTTCATGCAAGTTTTCTTGGTTTTTTTAGTAGGAAAAGGTTACATGTAAGATGTAGGACAGACACATTCTTTGGCATGTATGGTACGTTAATTGATGGAGAGCAGCTGATCTTTTGGCACAGGCAGCCGCCTGCTCCCATCCTGAGAGCAGGTGAGCACTCTCCTCCTCCCTTCATGGAATGTCATCTATGAAGTGGAAGAAGATGGGCGAAGTGCACCTGCCCTCAAGCTGCTGTGCCATCAGGGCACTGTCAAAAGAGGTGGTCCAGTATAGATGAAAAGTGTCACTAGAGCCATTCCCTTCAGACACTGCTAATTTCCTTTTCTTTTATTGTCTTTAGAAGCAACACCCACCCAGCTATGTCCTATGTCCTGTATTATTTTCCTTCATTTCTTAAGAGATAAGAATAGCTACAACAGTAACATCTATCTAGAGGCCACTTCAGGTAGTGATAAGTCGTATTATCTAAAAAAAAACCATATTTTGATATGGGTTATATGCTCTTTATTAAGTGACAAATTTGATTTTACTTGGAATCTAACATCTGCAGAAATGGTCATCACAGAAAGCTGTGGTTTGAACTTCTGGAAACTTTTAACTCTTAACTCCCAGAGAGTATTTTCAGAGGGTTGACACAATTTATTAGCATTGTCACTCGATTACATCATCTCATTATCTGAGACTTATCACTGAGACATCTGTACTTACAGGCCGAACCTAGTGAGCCATATATCACTTTATGTCTCATTCTAATGCAATATCTACATAAAACAGAATTCTCCATAGAAAGGGATGGTAATTTTGATTCTCATGTATATCTTTGTCCTGGTGGAAGAGAGGGGGGAGGGACTTTGAGCAGTGTGAGTGTGGCCAGGTTGTTATTCTCTATCATTGGACATCATTGCTGAGGGAAGTGGTTCTGGGAGGAAAAGTTGGTTGCCCAAGCAGAAGTGCAGCATTTTGTCTTCCTTCTCCACAGCAGGATGGGGTTGGCATTAGCCCCTGTGGACCCATCCCCAAATGCCAGCCCAGGTCCTCCTCCCTTTTCTCTGGAATGCAGCTGCAGGACACAGTGCTGAAAAAACAGTGGCAAAAATGTGACTCAATGGTAGTGCTAAACAGCACCAGCATGGAGGCTGCTGTGGGGAAAGGACTGGTTAGGGGCACACCTAGCCCGTGCAAGGTGGCAAGAGCCAAGCTGAGCCTGGTCCAGCCAAGCCAAGCTGAAAAGAGCACAACAGAATGACTGGAAAAGAGACAGTGGCTTGAGGGACCCATCTCCAGCATAAGAAGGTGGTGGAAAGGGCAGTGCAGGCAACTACACAAAAATGAGCCCCAGTGGACCAGCAGCAAAACTCAACTCAGACGACTCAGCTTTCAGGGAAGTTCTTTGTCATTGCTTGTCCTTTTTTTTTGGGCTTGGGACAGAGGTGTGGGAAACATTAGTTGAAGAGCTCCCCCACCATCTTGTCTTTGTTCCCAGTGACCATTTGATGCGGTGTGTGGGAACAGTCACCATATTGCCTTTGTCTGGGGAAGTCACGCAGTCACAATCTATTTAGTTTTTGTTCCTCACTAGTGGTGAACACTTTTTTGTGGATAAAACCCCCTCTCTTTGCTATTAATATTGCTGTTATTGCACACATCTTATTCCTTTGCTTTGTGATTTCAGAAACTTATTTTCTCAACCCATACTCTCTGCTGCTGTCACTCCCTTACCAGAAAGGGTGGGAGTAAGGGGAGTGGCTTATTTGGAGTTTAATTTTTGTCTGATGTTAAAACCAGCACAATCTTCCACTCAGAAGAAAAAGTTAAAAAGAGCTGTTTCCTAATAAGCCAGGCTTTCAGATGTGGAAGCCATAATGCGACTAAACAGACTAGTTTTCAGTTTCCTTGCAGTCTTTGATCTCCACATTTTATAAAGCATTTTAACAGCTAAAAAGAAAATCCCCCCCCCCCCCCACCCCCAGTGTAAAAGTTTGATTAGGCAGAGCATATTGAGCAATATTAAAAAAAAAATCCAAAAATTTCCAGAAGTAAAACCAAAAATATTATTGAATTAGCATAATCAAATAGAGAAAGGAAGAAGAGGTAAAAAGGAAAATACTCAAACATTAAGAACTTCTTCCCCTATTACAGTTTTTCATTAAGCTATTCTAGACTCTCAAGAAAGACCTTGGGAAAATAAACCTAAGCTGCAGGAACTATAAACCAGACGTATCCCTCTTAATAAAACAGTGAAATCAAAACATCCACACATGAAATATTATTCATCCCCTTGTTCAGGCTTTGCAAGCATATTGTTACAAAACTGGGTCATTTTCCTTAAAAAGTATAAAAATATTGCAACTAAAAAAAATGTCAAAAATTATAGCCAGAAAGTACATCAGTTAAGATGAAAGAAAGTAGGACAATTATACTTAATTTATATTTCTCACTAAAATGCTTATAAACAATACTAGACAGAAATGAATTATTAGCTGATATACAACTTCAGGACTTATCTGTATTTCAGACAACTATAGAATTTTGACTTTCAAAGTCTCTAAAAATTACTATTTATTATACAGAAAGTAAAACCCCCTTTTCTAACTGCAAAATCTCAGTGCCCACTTTGCATATTGAAGTACTTGCTTTCTAATCTGCCAGAAATAAGACTGAAATATTTTATCTTTGGAATAAATTATCAAGCAACTTTCCCATCAACATAATTTTGGTGGGGTTTTTTTTGTTTGTGGTTTGGGGGATTTTTTGTTGTTTTTTGGGGGGTTTTTTTGTTTTTTGTTAGTTGGTTGGTTTGGGGGTTTTTTTTGTTGTTTTGTTTGTTTCCTTTTATGGGTTTTTGGGGGGCATTTTGTTTGTTTGTTTGGTTTGTTTTTTTGTTGTGTGGGGTGTTTTTTTGTTGATTTGGTTTGGTTTGCTTTGTTTTTTGGTTTTTGGTTTTTTTGACCACTGTCTTTTTGACCATCTAGGGGACTATTCTTAAGAACGTAACTGTATCTGGCAAATGACACTGTCTTTCCAAGACAGTCAGGCTCTAGCAAAGATTTGCTGCAATAAACATCTGGCTCAGCTGCAGACTGGGTTATTTTACTTTCTGTCCTCTTTTTGCTTAAAAGCTTAGACATACCCTGAGCATCTTCTCTTGGTAATTATCCTGTCATTTTTGTTCCCAGAGGACCGGAACATATAAAAACTCATTCATTAAAAACAGAACGTTACCTGATAAAACCAGGGATTGAAAAGAAGACCGTCAGGAATAACAAAAATGACACCAGAAATTCATTATCGTAATATAGGCTACACTAAAACATTAGCATTACATAATGTTTTCTTTTAGGAAAAAGGAAAGGCTTCTCCCGACGTTTACAAATATAGAACTAATGTCTGAAAGCTCCTTTAAAATTTATAAATCAGCTGCATTAACACCTAGGTGTCTAGGTCTGTAGTGTTCTAGTTATATAACTGCATTTTCATTTAACATGGCTATTTGCTAAGTCACACTTCCTCCACTACCAGCTTAAATTGGTGTAGCTTCACTGCACACTTCCATTTATATTTTATAAACACAAGGCATAATTAAATAATTTGATGTATGTTTATTGTCATATCCTTCCCTGTATGTTCACTTACACCTCCAGTGGTTTATGATAACAACTGAACATAAGCATTTTTCACTTAAAATATGATAAAAGATGCCGTTGGAAGAATATTGTATTTGAAAGCCCTCTAGCCAATCCACAGTCAAAAAAGTCAAAAAGCAAGCAAACATCCCCATCTGAATTTACCTATTAAAGACCTTAAAACTACAATTTAACTGTTAAAAGTTAGAATATTATTAGAAGTGTAATATTAGGCAATACTGTGAAATACCTTAGAGTGGTGATCAAATTATGTATTCTAAAAACACAGCTTCTTTTGGAAAAGTAGTAACATTAATAATATATACACATATATACATATACATACATTAATACATACATACATATATATATATATATATACGCACTTATTTAGAGTAGGTTATGATAAACATACACAGAAGACCTAACTTCAGATACTGGAATGATGGGATTAAATTAAGTACTTAGATAGATGTCCCTGCTAATATTGTATTATTAAAGCATGATTTAGTGTTTGTCACATAGCCCTTTTTCAAAATGTCATTTTCCTTTTACTAATTTAGATAGTGTTTTACAGAGAGAGAACAAATGCCACACCCCTGGGAAGAAAAACAAAATGAGAGGTCAAAATGCTTAATTGTCTGATGAGCTTCTTCTAAAGGAAAGTTCAGGAAGACTTAGAAGACATGTATGTGGTAATTCTCTGTGACTTTAAGAGGAAAACTTTAAAATACATCTGAAGTAAGCTAGAAATTCCCCAATGTTTGCTTATCTCCTCCATCCTTACCTGAATCTAGTATGCCTCCTGCAATATGCAAAGGTCTTGCTTTGCTAGTGGAATAAGGACAATTAAGGTCTGAGATGGCACATCATTATTTTTGGCATTATGCTTATAATGCAAAATTTTGCAACACTAAGAGATTAGCTACTTGTTTAAATATGTCTGGAGAGCCATCCAGCCCTGCTCAGTCACAGAATTTCTGATTGGCTGAATGTCAATTGTTTGAATAGCAGGTCATGTGGGAGGAGGTTTATTTACATCCTTATAAAATATTAATATATACTTATAAAGTACCACTTCTATGTTGGTAAAGTGAAATATTTTACACTAAGAATCCCAGTACAATTAATCTGATTCCCACAAATAAAAATTCTTTTAAGCAAATAGAACAAGTAAGTTATAATTTATTTCTATAACAATGAAAATTGCAGATTTCTCCTTCTTCACTGCATAAAAAACCCAAATGTATTTTTATTCGCAGTAAATAAAATACTTGCTTGGTCATGAGATTTAGCTAAGGCCATCTGATGTGGACTAACTTCTGTTAACAGAAAATATTTCTTGTTTCTTTCTCTTCATCTTTTTCAATCCACATGTGAGAAGTAATCTGGAGGACTCTATGCTTCGTGTATGTGAAGCACCCAAATTGCTGTAATAAACTGTACAACCATTAGTGAAGTGTGAATGGAAAAGAAGTAGTTTTTCTTTGGCATAAAATTTTCCTCAGTTAGATCTGAAATCTTTTAGGTACCTCAAAGAAGAGGGAAAGAACTTGACTTCCATAATAACTTAGACTGTCAGACCTTTGTGAAAACACGTTTTCTCATATGCAAAGAAACCTGGGTCCTGAAATTTTATTCTGAAATCTTTATCCAAGCAAATGTGAATGAAGTGATACTTGTTTAGCACATAAGTCCATCCAAAATCAGTGAGAAATGAAGGAAAACTGAAAAACCCTGGGCAATTTGTATGTCAGTTGATTATATGCCATGCATTTATTAGAAGTGCAGCTCACCCTGCTAAATTTCAGTGAACTAACATGTGTAATGCCTCAGATCTCTTTACAGGAATTTTCAGTATTAAATTATGAATCATCATTAATATTCCTTAAGATAACATAGTTCCTTTCCATGTTTACAGCTAACAATATCTGTACAAAAAAAAAATCTGAAGACAAAATAAGTTCTAAGATATGATGTGAAAATCTGAAAGAAATGTGAATGACTGTTTCCTATTTTATGTACTTATGTATCAGTATTTAATATATTTATACATGTATATCTTACATACAAGTGTCATGAAACAGGAAATTAGAAGTTGAAGATATGGGAAACATGGTATCAAAGATATGAAAGAAATGTGCTTTAGAACACATTGAGCCAAAACCACTGCATCTTAGTGAGTAAATTCAAATGGAGTCTTTAACCTACAATATCACTTTGACTTAGGAAAGCATCCTGATCAGGAAAGAGAATTTACATCATCTCAGCTTGAAGAACACTAGATTTCCATAGCTCCTTATACTTAAATAGGTGCTTGGGGAGAGCACAAAAATTACAAACTAAATATCTAAATCTAGAATTTGTCTTCAGGTATTTCAGCCATAGCTTCCACCCAAACTCTTTCTCATCCTCATCTGATCTTCCATTTTCAAAGAATAAGAGATAACGAAGTCCTGAAGAAAGTTGAACTAAGTACACAACTTGGAATATTTTAGTTTTGTCAGAGATTTTTATTTTATAATTTAAAAGGTATATTCTTGTGGAAGTTTATCACTGCACTCACAACCAAGTATCAGATTATCACTTCTCTTGACAAATAAAATTATCAATAAATGTTATTAATGTTGGACAGAGTGTCAACAACTCTTCTTGAAAACCACCACTCAAGAATTACACTGGTAACACTTGGAAGAATGAGGAATCAATTGCTTCATTTAGTGCTTTAACCACAAAATTATTATCAAAGGGCTGTTGTGGGTCGTCTTGTTTTGCTTTTTTTTTTTCCTTTTCAATAACAGAAACATATTATTTATTGATTAATTTTCAGTGATTTAGAACATGATGGACTCCTTGTGGTGCCTGTTTGATTCATTTACAGTTCATTCCTGCAACCACTATTCACTTAATGAAATCTTGATTTATGGATGACTTTGGCTTAAATGTGTATATTTTGGGCTGTTTTATGCTTGTAATAAGCATAACCTTGGAGAGTTTGAAAAGACATTATCTCTTGCATGAAAACTATTGTCTTGCCTTTGTACTTTAATTCTAAAATTACAGGGACTGTAAAGTATTTGATTCCTTTCTTCTTTCCCCATGAATAGAAAATTACTCTTACTGCATCTATTTTCCATTCCTTAATTATTTATGAAAAAGTAGAAGTCAACAGCTGAAAATAAGCCTCTGAAACAGCAATAAACAGATTTTTTAAAATAGACATATAGTTAAATTCTGGTTTTCCAATGCAGATTCAAAAGTTCATAGACTTATCGTGGATATTAAGCCAAGAGGGATCTATGAAATAACTTTTTCCTCAGATGCATGGGAATCAATTCTTGTCCTCTATTAGTCTGAGCTTTACAACATCTGAATTTAAATCAAGGATAGACCTGTGGAGGAATAAAGGCACAAATTCAGTCAGCACATTTAATGCATTTAGTCTGGAATTCATTTGTTTTATCTTTAAATATTTACAAAAGAGACGTGTATATTTGTCTTCCTGGATTCTTTTTGTGGTGAAGAGAGAAAAATAGGCACTTGCACGGAACAATTAATCCGAAAATGTTAAGTGTCTGCTTTATGATGGAGTGAATCATTCCCCTAGACAAGCCTGTTTCTCTCTCTGATTATAAAGACAGTCTAAACATCTAAATCAGATGGAGAGATCTGCACCACAGATGCCTGTGTTTGATCAGATGATCTCAACTTCCAGGTGCTGCTGTCACAAAGTCTGTTCTCTACAGTCCTGATAAATTGTTAACTCTCAGAATAGTTCCTGTTTTAGCTTGAACCTTGGCCAGCATTTTCTTAGTACAGGTGGCCTGTAAGTACAAGTCAAAGATCTTTTCTACCAAGCAATTTAATGCGGACTACTAACATTTCCAGAGAGTAAAAGAGTTTAACACAGTGCATGTGTGACATTCTGCACTGACCCAGGGTTCAGAGAGTAGTTATGAGCATGTTTAACTTACAGGATATAGTCCATGTGGCAGTGATTTCCACATTTGCTACAAGCAACAATTCTGAGCAAGTTATACACACAGAAAGCGTATCTTACTCTCCATAGAGATCTCAGTCTAAGTATTTTCATTCCACATAGCCACAGTCAGGGCTAGAAGGCCTAATATTTTGGGGCACCTATCCTGTAGCTGCAATTAAGAATGTAAACATTGTATTCCAGAGCTCTATTTAAACCTCTGTTTAGAGCACTATCCATTTGCATCCAGTAATGGTATTTTAATGAGAAAGTATAAAATGTAGCAACAGTTTTCATTCGGTACACTTTTCCTCTCTCCTTCTCCTGTCGTTTCAGTGCTTACAGCATTCTCAAAGCTTTCATTCAAATCTCTTGCATACTCTCAAGAACAGTTAGGAAGTTTCCACAACCCAAACTTTAATCCAATCAAGCTCTACTTTACTTTGGGCACATTGTAGTTTCGCTGAGCCCTGGTGGTGTCCGGCTGGGCAGGGCTGTGACCTTCTGAGAGCGTCTCCACAGCCTGGGGCAGCAGGACGATGCAGGAGCTCACTCTCACAGTGCCCAGCACACACACGGGCACGGGGGAGAAGCAATCACAGCGGCACAAGGAGCACACAGGGGGCTCTGTGCAGGTTCCAGGTCCGGTTTATTCCGCAGCCTGGAGGGTCCAGGGACAAAGACCCCGAAAACCAGAGTCCGGCCCTTAAGGACCGAAGGGGGCGGGGTTTACAACAACCAATAGGGAGAGGGCTGGGGCGGTACAATGCTGATGGACGGGTTGGGGAACCAATAAGAAGGGGTGGGAGGCGGGACCAAGGAGAAGGGGCCAATGGGGCTTCGAACTGGGGAGAACATTCCAGAGAAATTCCATATAAGGACAAAAGGGTCGGGAGGGCCAAGTGGGAGAATGGAATGAAAATAAATGTATATAAGGTCTTGGAGTGCCTTGGGGAAAACTTGGTATCACCTGGACTGCGGAGGATTACTCAGCCCTAGGGGCTTTGTTTCCAGTAGGCCCGTTCACAATCCTGGCCAGCAGGCACACTGGCCTCCACATTGTAGTGTTGATTTATAGATTCCTTCTGCAGAATCACATAATTAGAGAATGCTTTGAGTTGAAAGGGACCATAAAGTTTCATCTTCCCTGCCATGGGCAGGGACACCTGCTACTGCATCAGGCTGCAAAACAGGACTTTGTTTTAATAGATATACAGTAAGTGTACTAACACTTTTCAACACTGATACAGGGAACAAGACAAATTATTCCAAGAAAGCACACTTGTGAAACTGTGACTCAAAATTCTGGACACTGAAACAGCCTCCATGCTTTAGTAGATAAAAAATAATGTGTGTGATACTTTAAAAAATGCAGGACACTGAAATATCTCAGGATAAAGCATCTTCCCCATGACCCAGACTGCATGCAAGGCACTATTTTCTATTTATAGGTATCCTGAATTTCAATCATGTTATCAGCTACCTGCTGAGTCTGGCAACATATCTAATTTCATGTTGAGCCACCTGACTGCTTTTTCTCTAAAAAACATTTTCCAGTCTTATTGTCAGTGACCTAGCAAAGGTCAGCCATAAATCTTTTTCTCAGCAAGGGTGCTGATAGTTTAAGAGCGTCCCTAATAAGCAATGCTATATTCCTGAGCTTATAACCTGAACAGCATGAACTATCATGCCTTTCTTTTATTTAGATAGGGCTGTGTAAATCCAACAGGTTAGTGAAAAAATGTGGAGATTTTTTATATATGTATATCTGATATTTGTGCTTATTCAGTCATCTTTTGCTGTTACTGATGAATAGTCATTCATACTACCTAGACATACCATCTGCTTCACTGGCTTTTCTGTAAGTAAACTAGAATTGAATGTGTCTTATATACAGGCTCCTCTTATTTAAAATAATGAAAATCAAACTTTTCAGTCATAAATGTGATACAATTTGTTTAATTTATTTAAGAATATGCAAGAAATTATTTGTAATATAAAACAATTATTTTAAACAGAAAACTCCCTAGGATTCATTTTTTCTACACTTAAGCTAGCTTACATCTGTTTCACCGTGTCACTGAAACTGACTGCATTAGACATTAGAACAATATGTCCACTTTGTTCCCATTAAAATAAAAATTGTGTTTGCTAGGGATTGCTGTTTTTTTTCAATCCACCAAATTATTTACATCTCAGGAGTGATTTTTTTTGTCTGTCAGGAAGCTACTCTTACCATACATAAATGGTGATCCTGTTGAAAATTCTGATGATTAAATGAGGGTGAAATTTCGAGTCATCAAACAAAAGTCTGTGTTAATGTATTTCTTAAAATACTGTGGGGGTTTGAGCACTTGTAGATTCATGTGGAAGGAAAAGGGTTGGAAGCCCATTATATTTTGATGCATGTCCTTTCGTGGTCACCAAATACCTCAGACTTTCAATGCAAACAGGTGTCTTTTATGGTCTCACATTAGCCAAAAGACAGAATAGAATCCCTCCAAGTTCATAATCAAAAGAAAACAAACTTAAATTAGTCTATAGCCTTTTCAGAGTATAACATGTTCACATAATATTTCAAAGACATGAGATAAAAATATGACATAAAAAAAGAAAGATAAATATGACAAAAATATAAAAATCTACTGCTTTCAGCAACATAAAAGTAAATTTGGAGTCCACTGAGCTTTCCATTTTTCTGATAAAAGATAGTCTGAAACTGATATAATTGTAAATGAGACAAGGACCTGATGTGATTTTGATCTTATTTCTGTCACAAAACTCAGAGTAATATATTAATTTAGAACACAAACCATTGTAAAGGCTGTTTTCAAAGGCAGTGCTCCTGGAGAAAGTTAAGTGGAAAGATACAAAGCTTGACACTACCAAGCCTGTTAAGGATAAATGAAAACATATTATTTCAACATTCTATTGGCTAAAGTTCATTAAATTCACAACCAGGTATGTAGACTATGTTAAATTACTCAATATATTTTCTCATGAGGATATTAATGAATCCTAGATAGTATGGCACAATATGTTAAATCCATGTAAGGATACATAGCACAATGCTCAAAAAGTGTAAGCAGAAAATGATACGCAGACAACACAAAAGAACATATCCTCTATTAGATGTAGATCTAAAATCTAGGCTGCTCCTGTAGTACAAAGATATAATTTCTGCTTAGGACTATTACAACAGTGTAACATACCACAACAGTGGCCTTCTTGGCCATCAACTGTCATTATTCACATTATCTGCTCAGAGAGAATGAACAAATTATAATAATTATATGGATCCAAATAATTTCCTATAAAAAAACCTAACAGGGATCAAATGATGTGTCTTCTCTTTTTTTCTATTTCCAGTAATTCCTAAAACCAAAATATTTGAGTGTCCTATGGAAGGAAGGTTCACATGAACTTACTTTCTGTGCTAGTCCCATACAGAATGCACCAAAAAGAGGAGACAGTGTTCCAGCAAATTTATGAATGTTCAAAAGATCATCAAATCTCCTCACTACAGCAGCTGTGCTATAACACAAAAGAGCAAGAGGTCTGAAATTTTAGGAACTTTTTGGATTTTATCTTTAAGAAAGCCTGGAGAGCCAAGTCTTCCCCCATGAATTTGAATCACAAAATTTCAGAAGTTTGGCTGTCTTGTTGCTTGTTACTATTCCCATTTTCATGGAAACCACTGTTGTACTGAATGAAAAATGGGATAAGGTGCTTTAACATAATTGCTACTTTACACCACCCTGTTTTGCTTTTATGTTCAAAATGGAGATTATTTCAAAGTACCATTTTCCATATTCATCTTGCTGACATGAGTTTCTATGGAAACAGGAAAAAAGTAATAGCTGAGTCCTAGGAACTCCTGTTCAACTCAGTGACTAAACCTAAAAGAATTCCACTCTGAGCAGGGAAAGAAAACTAATTCCAATTTTATTCTATAATGGCTAAAAAGTTTTTGCTTATGAATTATTTGAAGAGAATTAAGACTTTTTTTTTCACTGTGGTACTCTGGAGAGTTTATTATCCATTATCTCTCACTTAGTTCTGTATAAAATACATTAATCTGGGGCATGTTTCTGGTTAGAATTAAGAAAAAAAAAACAAACCAAACCAAACCAACAAACAAACAAACAAAAAAAAACCCAAAAACCCTCCACACACACTCACTCACACCAAAAACCAAAACAAAAAGACATTGAAAGTGTCTACCCTGACCTTGTAAAGAGATCTCTAATTTTCTTTCTTCCAGAAATTAATTAGTTGCACAAGACTTAGTGACTGAAATCTAGTGTGGTGCACTAAATATTAGGCAGTAACATCTTTCATTTCTAGCTTTCATAAGAGAAAATAAAAATATTCTTTCAATTAAATCTATAAATATACATGTAAGAGAAATAGGTTGACTTTTGCTTTTTAGATTAATAGTAAAATTTCTTTGTTTGAAGAGTTTGTTTCATTTTGAAAGTTTATTGGTAGTCAGCACATTACGTGAGTTGCTTGAAAAAAATATGGCTGCAGTTTTGCAATAGTTAAATATTACATTCAAGTGTTACTACATTTCTCATCACAACTTCACTGAAATGAGCTGAAAATCTCACATGGATAAACTTTAGCAACTCACTCCAGAGCTGAACCATAATGACCCACAAGGACTTTAGAAGTTTCACTGCTCTCCATCTTAAACTATGATTTAGTGCAATATTATGTATTTATAGAATGGTTTGTGTTGGAAGGCACCTTGAAGATGTTCCGAGCCCCTTGCTATGTGCAGGGATGCCACCCATTGGATCAGGTTGCTCATAGCTGCCTCTGCCCTGTCTCTGAACACTTCAGAGATGGGGCATCCACAACTTCTGTGGGCAACTTGTGCCAGTGCTTCACCACCTTCACAGTAAAGAACTTTTCCCTAATACCTAGTCTAAACATACTTTCTATCACTTTAAAGATTTCCTCTTGTCCTATCACTGTCTGCCCTAGTAAAAAATTCTTCTATATTTTTTTTATAGTTTCCCTTCAATTGCTGGAAGGTCACAATTAGGTCGCCCCAAAGCCTTCTCTCCTCCAGGCTGAAAAATACAATTTCTTTTAAGCTTTTTTGATAGGAGAGATGCTACATCTCTCTGATCAACTTGGTGTCCCTCTTCTGGACTTGCTCCAACAGGTCCATATCCTTCCTGAGCTGGGGACCCCAGATCTTGATGCAGCACTGCAGGTGGGGTCTCAAAAGAGGAGAGCAGAGGGGCAGAAATCCTTCCCTCACCCTACTGCCCACGGTGCTGCTGACAGAGTCCAGGGTCCAACTGACTTTCTGGGCTCCAAGTACACATTTGTCCCATCCCATATCCAGCCTCTCACCCACTGGCAATCTTCTCTTCAAGGTCAACATATTCACTAATTTTTAAAAAGAATTACTTTAACATGCACATCATTAAAATATTCAAAAGCTTTTTTTTTTTTTCAATCACATTGTCATTCAGTCTTAAGAAAACCTGCAATTTTCAATCTTTGATATTATACAGAAGTCTGTTCTATTTGTCAACTGTCTCTTTAATGATAAAGAGCAAACACAAATATATGTTACTATGTTATATATAAAGCTGTTCAAGGCACACTGATTTGCAGACAAAATCAAAAGTAGATGTGTGTGACTGAGAGTCCATCTGTGTATCCCTATGAATGGATTGGACAAGGGAGCAATTTTTCTCCTTGTTTTTTTGTAATTGGCTAATATTTTAACAGCAGAAAGAATTAATATTTGTCTAAGTTAAGTAAATTAAAGTTATAGCTGTTATTTGTGCAACTTGCCAGAAACACGGCAAAGGAAATGTCTAATATACAGTGGTATAAAGATTAATAAAAATTAGAGGTGAAATTGTGGCTAATAATTTCACTGAAGGAACTTACCTTAGTTTCTCTAGGGATGGCATTTTACTGAAGGAATATAAAGAAATGTTCTTATTCCAGAAATGTCTGTTACTATTTATAACAAAACAGCAGCTCCATACCTCCTTTCTGAGAAATTAAGCTAGAGAAATTAATACTAGGACACCAATCCACAGATTGGTGTTCTAGTATATATTATATAAATAAGATTAATGAATAATTCAAGAGATTTAATAATGCTTCTTGTCATATTGTGTGTTTTAAAAGTCATTGTAAGTATTTATTTTTCTATCTAAGAGAGTAGATGTGTAAAATCTGCACCAGGAGGACAGTGTTTACAGAAAAGAGTATGGTACCATCTTATTTGACCTAATTTGGGCTTAATCTCACTGCAGTGTCTAGAAGACATTTTGCTATAATGACATGCAAGTGAAAGGTAGCTGGCAGTCCTCATCATCTTTCACGAGCATTCTTTAATTAGCTGATTTGTTGTTATATAAGTGGTCTTATTATACTTATTTTATGAACCAATACCATTAAATCAATGGTATGGGAAGCTAATATGACTGTGTTAGCATCGAATTAAATATATCCCCTTTCAAAAAATAAGTAAGTGAATAAATAAATAAAGTTCAGAATACATTAAGACTGTTTGCTCTTGAGGCAGAAGTTTACTCTGTCACATTGTAAGGAAATACTGGCACTCAACACAGCAGAAGATATATTTCTTTCTGAGAGACCACACTAAGAATGAAATAATGCACAGGCTGGGATTCAATATCTCAGTAACTCAATGACTTCTCTAATTGCAATTTACTTCTGCATTTGCAATTTAGGGCTGAGATCCAGAAAGATCAAATAATTTTAAAATACATGTGACTGCTTTTCCAATGGTCTTTCTGACCTGCAGCAAGAGGAAACGGAGGTTTAAAAATTGCATTCGCAAGTTGAAGGGTAGCATGTCATCTGAACACACAAAATGGAGCAACTGCACATTGAATATGCAGTGCAGAATTCAGTCTAAATTGCTAAGTTTCTGGTTCCCCATACTTAAACTTTTATTTTTACCAGGTCTTGGGACTGTCACGTTCCAGCTTGTTCATACTGTCTGAGCATATATTGGGCATACTGGTTTCTGCAGTCACAAAATAAGATGCAATTTTGCATCCTTAACTATAAATTATAACTGGAAACATTGTCTGTAATTCTCCCAGATGGAAGCAGATAGAATTGGTCTGACTTACAGATATTTAGTATATGCATCTATTTGTATGGACACTTGTTTGTACAGTTAATTGGCATAGAAATGACTTATAGTCAATGGAAAGATATGAGACTTAGTAGCATAGGTAGATTTAGTCCAAAAAAAAAAAGTGTGGATAGGATTTGCAGCTGACAGGGGTTGCGTCTTGCCTTAGTAAGGTGAGTTTTGTTCTTGGCCTCTTGCCATTATGTAACAGAAACCAGAGAGGACTAAAAGCAGAAAAAAGAAAAGGAGTGTCAAGGACAGTTATAGATTCAATCAGTGTTGAATACATCTATAAAATAGTTATATCCAAGATCAGACTTCTTGGAAGCACCCAATTTTCTAATTGTACTCCGAGCTTTCAAGAAAGTTTTGTTCAATTTTAGAAATTTTTGGCATTATTTTACTTGAGAAGAGCAGCTTTGTTTTAGTAAATGTAAGTTCCTGCTTGTGAACTTTCCACAGCTGAACAAGGAACTCATTCCCATTTTGTGTTTTCTCTGCATCAAGTATAAAGATTAAATTTTACCGGTAAATGTCACCCTATGACTGAGTGCAAATTTAGAGACAGTGTGATTGATCAGTGACTTTGACCTTAAGAAAGGATTCACAAATAGGTTTAAAAGACAGAGTGGACATAACTTGCACTTCTGACCTTGCAGAAGCATTTTTTTTTTTTAGTTTGTAGCACTCAGGCAACACTAAATTCTCTCTCTACCATGCTGCTTCTGTGTCAGACTCTCGAAGATTGCAGTGTGGTTCTTACAAAGAAAATAGATTCTTACTATGGGTAAATAAAAAATGTTTCTTTCTGTTGTATGCAAACTAGAAAGATTTCTGCTGCTATCAAGTATTTCTCTGATGTTACATTTCTGCCTCCTTATCCACCCAGGTGTTTCTGTACCTTTTTTTCTCCCTATGTCTCCTTTGTGTTAGGAAAACTGTATCAATACAATCATTTGATTAAAATCAAAACAAAACCTTTTTATCTCAGAAGTGATATTCTAAAAAATATGGATGCTATTCCAACTAACTGAATCAGATGGTGTACTTTTACTTTCTCTTGATTTTAAAAACTACAAAAATACCTCAAACCCTGTATTTCCTTTGAGAATAACATTTATTCTGGTGTGATTTCAGTCTGTTTTGGGAACAACCTCTTCTAAAATCTTAATATCATAGCTCACAGCATTTTATTTTAGTTCTACTTCTTAAAAAGAATGTCCAATAAAAATAGTAATTAAAAATATATATGTAGAATTAAAATTTCTAATACTTTTAGAAACTTGGAAATCTTAGGAGCATAAGCTGCTTTAGCCTTTAAAAGCAGGAGGCTTAAATTCCAAATCAGTTTGAATTCTCTGAGCCAATCTTTGTCTGTTGGAAAAAAAAAAAAGAACAGAGGCACAAACTAGATAACAGCCTTTTATGGGGTACAGAAATTAAAGTAACAGAATTACCTTTCAAAGAGATCTCCAGGGCTTTAATGTAAAAATAGCTATTATTTTATTAGACAAGGCTCTAATCCACAGTCTGTTCAGCTGTACTCCAGACTTCTATAAGATAATCAATGCCTTCACTGGAGAGTAGTGTGATTAAAAAAAAATAATATATATATATGTATATCTTTGGAGAAGCTGGGGAGCCATCTTGTGGTGATTTGATTTAACCCTCAAAAGAAAGGAGTCTAGTTTGTATGAAATTGCTTCATTTTCAGTTCAGTTAAAGGTTCTCATTGCAGATGCAGAAGCTTTTGTCAGGAAATATTTTGGTTTTGTTTTTCTGTATTTCTGCTCTGTTTAGACGTGGACATCCAAGTATATCTAGGAAAAAGGTGAAGGGAAAGAAAACAGAATAAAACAGGCTGTGTTTCCACCAAATTTGTTTTAAAAAGCTAATATAACCCATTGTGCTGCCTATAACTAAATTATTTTTGCCAGACACCTTTTCTTCAGAAATATCGTTCCGTTAAGTAAGAGAATGTCATAAGGGAGAAAAAAAGATGTTCTTTGGATTGAGAAATTTACAGATAATATTTTTATATCATACACTTCAGTGAATTTTTTTTTTCTTGTCATGCAAACACAGTAACTTTTCTGCATGGGAAGACCTCAATAAAAATTTTAATGTGTGTTTTTTACATTTAGGTTGAATTGCTAAAGACTACACAAAGACTTGGAGTTAGGAGACTTAGATTCTTCTATGGAATGGCCTTTGCAAATATACAGAGCATCTTCTTTAGAAATTCTGAAAGCAACTGACTAAAGAGGAAAAAGGTACATAGCTATTGCTTTTGAGGAACCAGCTCTGTCTCAGCTGAAGTAAAATGATTCAATATTAGTTCCTTGGAATGTTTGGCTTGCTCCCTGCTTGAGAAGACAAATTTAGTAGGATTTAGGTTTGCATTTACTAGCCTAGAAAACCAGCAATTAACTTCATGAATCACCATGTATGTCAGCATTTTCAGTACAAGTATTGCACTGAAAATTTTTGTTATATTTGTAAGTTATATAAGGGAAATAGCTTTTCCTAGGTATTATTTCCTTGTATTTTAGAACCAAGGAAAACATCTTGAACAATATTACATAAGATATAAAGGCTATTTTTCAGCAACTATATGAAACAATAAGCTCTTGAGTATGTGTCCATCAAAATGTGCTTTGCATCCAAGGATAAGGACAGTAGTTGTTTGTGTTGGTTTTCTGCTCTACCTGTGCCCTGTTTGTCATACTGTTGTTCTTTGTCCTTCCATTTCTTCTGCTTCTTACATTTACCTGGAGGCATGCCTAAGTAAAGGCAGTATCACTTCAAGGGTTAAGGGGTCAAATCAGCCTGAAATGGTCTCAGAGAGTTTATCCAGGAACCAGGATGATTAATATTGGCAGTTTTATTCCCTTTCACTTTCTCCCCTCAGCACAAATTAGCTTTTCTTGATTTCACATATTTTCAACTATTGTCCTAGTTAAAAGAACCATTCCAAAATTTCTGCCTACATAGTGGAGAGGGCTTATTATTTAAACCCGTATTCAAATCTACTAAGCCATTCCAGCATTTCCACAAGTATGCATTCTGCTAACCTTTTTTGTGTGAATTTCATCCTCACAGTTTAAATTTGAATAATTCTAAACCTCACCTCCCCGTCAGAATTGGTTTTGCATGAAGGCTTCTACGTAGATATTCTATTTTTCTTCCTAACATACTAGAACAGCCTGAAGTACCATTACTTTGGTTAATACCTACTGTGATGCATAAAGTAAACTACACATAAGGGCAAGTTAATATTTCTTTCCCCATTGTGACAAAGTTGCTTGCCTCATTTATTTATTTATTTATTTATTCCAAACCTCTTGCAGAGACATACTACCTATCCTGACACAGGTCTTTACAAATTTAATGCCAGATATTGACCATATTCCAGTGCCCTGTCCAAATAGGTGGTGAAGATGTAAAAGTTTGAATAAGTGAAGTACATATGATGGGAATTGGAAGTGATTTCCAGTTTCTAGATCCAGGTAGCCTTCCTCTCAGATGAGCTACAGTAACTGAAGAGGCCACAGACACCTAAAGCAAAGGATCAGAACCTTCAGCTATGCTGTGGTGCACTTCAAGGAGGTAGTATACATACATTTTATCCTTTAGAGTCAGAAGACTGCTGAAAGTCTGTGGGAAGTACGTCTGGTTTGCCTGAATGACCATTAGTCATTAGATGCATAGAACTTTTGAATAAGCAGTCATCAGGTATAACTCAGCTGTCAGATTTTATTTCATTATCTCATTAATGTTCAAGTATCACTGCCCCTGAAATATAAATGACTTAATAGGCAGTTTGTCCCCTTTCTCACCAATCAGATGAATATTATTTAGAAAAAGAATATTGCTTCCTGGCCTGATTAAGCTGAAATAGATCAGAAAATATTTTAACAAAGCCTATCTTAGCTCCAGTTCTTTTCCTTTTCCCATAAATTTTAGGACAACAAGCTGACACGTTTGTGAAATATTGTTTAGTCTTATTCCAAGTAAGAACCTACAATAAGATTTAATAAGAAGTGGGGCAGAGAGCCCCTTGGACCATGTCCAAGGGGCTGACCTAGGGTTTACTGGGGCAACTGATTCTCCTATTGGATGTACCTGTTAGATATATTAATTAATAAATCATATAAAACTTAGAAATCTGGTTCCAGGTATGCTAATCACAACCAGAACACTAGGAAAAATCCAAAAAAGGTCAGCTTTTTACTTTACTATTCTAACACTGTTGCAAGGATATTTTCTCTTTTGATTATATGCAACAATAAAATATCTTTAACATAGCTTTTGTAAGACAGCAAAACTGTTTTTGTTTCCAAATAAGCATTATGTAACATTACCCAAACGTCTGATCTCTGCAGGTGTACGGAGATGAGGTTATCAGTCTTTAAAACAATTTATATTATTGAAGTGTTGCTTTGTCTCAGGTGCCTGTTAAACTCTCTGCCTTTTTTTAAGCTTTAGTTCCTGATTAATTTGTCTTATTTCTATTTTACACTCATAATTATTCAGTCGCTTGGGAAAAAAATGGCCATATTATGTATCAAAAACACAGTCTGTCACAATCTGGCACAGTTGTCAGTCTTTGCTTAAGGGAAGGCCAGGAATGGAATATCAAGGGGTTTGCAGGTCAAGACAGAGATGAATTGAAAGACTACTGTGGGGGTACTTGTGCATTGTTTCTCTCAGTATCCCTAATTCTGACTAATACTAGCACAGTGTAACACTTGAGGCTGTGATCTGGCAATAATTATTCATTTTATGAACATTGAACTTAGCCCAAATGCAATTTAGAATTGACTTAACTGGTGAAGCTGCAAAGAGACTGTTGTGTGTTTTGATTCTGATCATGACAGGATGGTTTCTCACACAGGAGCAGATGCCTTCCAATTAAAAACATGTTACATAAAGGTTAGCTATTTATAAAATTCTACAGATGCTGCTGGATGTGATAAGGTAACCACTACTTAGATAAATACAGTGTTATGTATAAATTTCTTTCATGACTTTAGTATATATATTAATAAATCAAACCACTTTATTTTTCTTTTGAAAAGTCTGGAACCAAAAAAAACTTACTGAACACACAATGTTTCAAATTATCTACATCATGATTGGCCAAGAAGATGAAGGACATTCTAGTTTGTGTCAGAGATAGTGTGTCCTGCAGGATCAGGGTAATGGTTTTCTCTTTGTACTTGGCCCTGGTGTGGCTGCACCTCGAAACCTGTTTTCAGTTTTAGACCCCTCACTGCAAGGCATTGAGGTGCTGGAGTGTGTCAGGAGAAGGACAAACTTATGAAGGGTCCTGTATTTGGTCTGGCAGAGATGGAGTCCGTTTTCCTCCCAGCAGCGCTCAGAGTGCTTTGTACTGGTAGCTCGAAAGGTGGTGATAACACACCAGTGTTTGGGCAGTGCCGGCACAGCATCAGCGCCACACCAGTAGGCTGGGGGTGGGCAAAATCTCATGAGGGGACATAGCCAAATTGTTCAAAAGGATATTTCATTCTATATAACATCTGCTCAGATATAAAAGCTTAGTAATATGAAGAGGAAATGGAGACATTTTTTATTTACAAAGTTTCACCTCCAGAGAAACCACTATGCATGCATGCTAAAGCCCTGCTTCCCAGGCAGTGGATAGACATGACTTGCTGATAGAAAGTAGAGAATGAAATCTGTGGCATCTCTCATCTTCGCTTGCATGTGCAATCTTCCACTTTTGGTTATCTCAACCTGTGTGTTACTTTTGCATTTTCTTTTCTTCAGCCGTCTGGCTGAGGAGGGGAGGGACAGAGTGGCTTGGTGGGCACCTGGCTACCAGATAAGGTCAACTCACCACATCTCTAGAGCACATTCCTTAGGAGGAGTGGCTGAGGGTCTTTTCCTGCCTAAATGATTCAATGATTTATCTCAGAAAATCCAGATCTTCATAATAATTGTGCCATTCCAAATATAGAACTTAGCACTTATTTCATTATATAAGATCTTCCATTAATCAAGATTGAAACAAAAATTAGAGATGTGATTAGTTCAATACATTTTTTCCTAAGATTATTATTCATATTGAGTTACTTATTAATATTATTCATTTTTACGGAGTTTTTTTCCATTAAAAGTATTTTCCATTTTTCTTATTTACGTAATGTCTGATATAAAACATTTCTAGTGACTTCTAGATGTGGCTGAATCATAATGACCATAATGAGAACTTTCAATGTTAAGTATTGTGGTATTTGAAGAAACATGGAGACTATCAATAAATTTTTTAAAAAATAAATGCTTACATCCACAGATTCAAAAAGAAATATGAGTTTTAAGCAAAACCTATAAAAGTTAGTTTTTAAATTTTCAGTGGGCTACTATATTTTCTGTGACTCTTACTGAACTGTTGTTCAGCATCTGCCATGACAACACTGCCATGATCTTAAATACAATGAGGCAAAGCAATTACAACATAGCAATAAACTGAATAATGCAATTATGATCTTATTAGGAATATGCATAGTTTGTTACTTTAGAAACACAAAAAATATCCATCAGGGAAGTGATAGGATCTAAGTACATTTAAAAGGAAGTTGAAACTTTTCCATGCTTAACAGAAAAAGCAAGGGAGAGGAGAATACCCAAGAAAATTTTTGCTAGTATTAAACTTAAGGTTGCAATGAAGTACATGGGACTGAGATGGGAACTTATAAAAACAGATCAGCATTAAATTTCATTGTTATGATTTCTCCCGAGAGGCATGTATTGTTTATATATATGAAAACAGGACTTATCTTCTGCTATTCAATATTGGATTTTAGAAAGAATTACCTCCTCAACTACTCTTGAGTTCTTGCTTATTATGACTATTCTCCATTGTTGAGTCATAATTACTGTACCAAAACCAGAAGATAAAATTACAGTACCAAAAAGAGAAGATTAAAAGTTATTATTCATGAGAGATGAGGTTCAAAATAGATTTAATTTTTCTTTTTTATTCCTTTTTTTGTATAATAAGGCGGGTTTCAAAGAATTTCAGCAGGGATGAAACATAAAAGCTGTGACTGAACTCTGAATTCAGGATGTCTCTCAATTCAGTTTTAAAATTGACAGCCTAAATAAATATATCAGTTCCATTGGCACTGAGAACTAATGCATTGTTTTATTTAAATTAATTAGTTCAATGAGAATATGATAATTATGCAGAATAAAAATATTTATTAATTTATTAATCATCTGTTTTAAGAAATAGTAGTAAAACTGAATTATGATAAACAGAGAGTTCACTGTTCATGTGTTTTATATTCAAATTAATTGATTCTTTTCTTAAAGACAGTAGCCTTTGTGCCTATATAGAGGCCTGCCAGTTTCTGCATGTAACCTTTTACTACTACTTCATCTATATTAAACAAAAAACCACAATGCAATATTTGGTCAAGAAAAAGAAACAACTTATTAAAAAAATCTATATCTGTATTTCTTTTTTTCCCAAATATTGGCATTTGGTGCAAACAACAAAAAGAGGCACCAGGTTTTTATTAAGGTTTTCCATAGGGGAGAATTCTTTAGAAAGAGATGAATCAATTTATTGTTATACTTGTGAAATTGAAATTGATATCAATAATACTTACACAGCTTTCAGCAGGACAATAGAAATGGAAATTCAGATTCTTGATTTTATGATTTCCATACCAGGTTGCTGGTTTCTGTGAGATCTTCATCAGCACAATCTTATAGGGATTTTGCAAAACAGGAAGTACAGTAGGTCATGACCAAGACCAGTGTGAACACCAATCCCTTCAGAAGCATTTATTAATTTTTCAAATATCGATTTTGTATGCTCAAATCAAAGCCAGCTTGCAGAATGGACTATATGCAAATACAAATTTATACAAATTAATACATATTACACTAAAATTCTGGAAGCAGAATGACAGAGTATGGAAGATTTTACATATGTTCTTTGTAATAAAACTCTTTTAGGGTTTGATGATTGGTACTTTTGTTTGTTTGTTCATTAGGTTTTATTTTTGGTTTATTTTTGCCATTTCACAAGAAAGAATGCTTATGACATTCAGCTAATGTCCAGTCATCACAATTCTCCTTGACTCCATGTTCCGGGTGTTAATGATCAAACATCAAATTACCTGAAACAAAACTTAGTCTGTGGCTTTTGAGAACTTCAAGTTATATATCTGAAGGATTGTGATAAATGAGCTGTTAAAAGACTAAGTGAAGGACTGCCCAGTGACTCAGCAACATTTTCAATTGCCATTTGCATGCAAAGGCAGAATTTGCTAGAGACTTTTGGCTGCAATCATTGATGTATCACTGCTCCTACTCTTCGGCATCAATCTGAAGCCAGAATCTTTCTACTTCTCATTCATATCTTACTACTAAGAAACAAATTATTATTGCTAGAAGCCTGGAGAAAAGAAGGCTGAGGGGAGACCTTATTGCTCTCCACAACTCCTGAAAAGAGTGTCAGTCTCTTCTCCCAAGTCACAAGTGGCATGATGAGAGGAAATGGCCTCAAGTTGCGCCAGAAGATGTTTACTGTAGATTTTAGGAAAAATGTCTTCAAGGTTGTAAAGCCTTGGAACAAAATGTTCGGGGAAGTGGTAGAGTCACCATCCCTGAAAGCATTCCAAAAACATGGGTATGATACTTCAGGACACAGTTTAGGATGAACATGGTGGTGGTGCTATGTTGATGGTTGGATATGATGATCTAGGTCTTTTCAACCTTAACAATTCTGTGAAGCACGGAACAAAACCCCAAGAGAATATGATGGTAGCTTCTCTTCTCTTCTCTTCTCTTCTCTTCTCTTCTCTTCTCTTCTCTTCTCTTCTCTTCTCTTCTCTTCTCTTCTCTTCTCTTCTCTTCTCTTCTCT
>JAHLSL010000023.1:4820038-5003759 GCA_025920805.1 Petroica traversi
CTTCTCTTCTCTTCTCTTCTCTTCTCTTCTCTTCTCTTCTCTTCTCTCTGAATTGCTCACAGAATACCATGCCAAAGATGTAATTGAGAAAAGACATAAAAAAATCCCAAATAGTGATGGAGGAAAAGCTTTATTAAATTCCTAGACTCAAGAATACTGTAATAGTAAAAATCACAATCTTCCTCTAAGTGCTTTTCTTCTAATAATGTATTTACAGCCATCCTTTTTTGTGTTCTTTATGTTCTATTTTGTTTGGTCAACTGGCAGGTTATGCAGTTAGGAGCCCTAACACTAATCTTTTCTTTTTTATTCAAATTGTTGTATTGGTAGTAGCCCCAAAGATTCAGACGTTCTCCACCACTATTGAGGAGCTGCTCTTCGTGCTAACCAAGAGAGTTGATTTGGTGCTTTTCAAAATAGGCACTTTTATGAGTTCTCTCAATATCAATTCTGCAAAGGACATATAATGCTATCTGAAAACACAACAAAGGGGTCTCTTCAAGAATACAATCCCCTCTTCCTATTTCTCCTTCACAAAAATCTGTATCAAAATACTGGTGGTTTATTAACTTTCTTTGCAAGCATTCTGATTGTCTTTAAGTACGGAAATAATTTCATTTTGTGAAAGGCCATATCGAAAGTTGCCACGGGAAGAACATTTTTTATTTTCATGCAATTGGGCAAATGAGGCAAAAACCCACAAGTCCAAATCTTGAGTTTATATCAAACACTGTAAATTTTTAAAATGGAATATCTAAATCAAAATATTTTTATAATCAGGATTTATTCAAAGTCGTATTTTGCTCAGTAAAAGAGAGCAGATAATTAAAGACCTCAGAGTATTTTTAAACCAAAATAAAATTACCTATCTGAGGGCTTGCTGAGAGGAGAACAACAGTGAGAGGTTATACATGAGGAAACAGAAGGGAGAGGTATATCAATGTGGCCATTAAGTGCAGAGCAGATGAAATAGCTGGTAAGAATGAAAGCGAGACTGAATGGATCATAGCTAGGCAAAGCAAGTCCAAGGGCTCTGAATAACTGAAATCAAGACTTAGTGTGAGACTTTGGTTACTGTAAGCTTAAAAAGTGTTTGACCTCCTAAGCATACCAGGTTATGCAGAGATGATAAAGCAAAGTAGCAAATACCTATGAAAATAAATGGTTTACTGAGAAAGAAAGAAGTATTTCCAGACTATATCTTAGAAGTGGGAAAAAAAACAAAAACAAAACAAGAAAAAAGAAGAGTAAGAAAACCCCCTAGCCTTTACAAATGTACTTAAAATTTTTTAAACCCCCAATGAATAACTATTAATATTGGATGACACACACCATCATTTTCAGCCTTGCTTCTTTAGTCAGCCAGTATATCCACAGACAATTCAAGATACAATTGTTGTAAAAGTATGCTAGACAGTGGAAGCTGGCATAAGATTCATTCTCAGGTCTTGAGTGTTAGTCTTTTCTCGAGCATATATTATTGGTAATTTCAAATGAGCAAAACATTTATATGACTTTAAATAAAAACACATACAAACACTGCTGTTTCACAACATTAGAAATAAAAATACAGATACAATTATTTCTTAATAATTAAATTAAAGTTGTTCTCAAGGGCCTGTGCACCTTCACAAATGCTACATTTTCAAACACTAACTTAACTAGTGCTCATATACTTGCTCCCTTAGATACTTGACAGAGTACTTAGCAGAAGTTATTAGCAGCATATTTTACTATACTTACATCTCATCACTGGTTACACAGCAGTTTAGGTTACTTACTTACTGAGAGTCCTGACTCCCTCAGCTAATTGCCTTAGATAGGCAGAGTGAACCAGAGCCCCAGGACAATATTAACACTTTTCAGCCACTTACATATTTACCAAATCTCCTGCTGTGCTCTCGCACGATTGAGGTATAGGTAGCAATTTGCCAGGGGCTGTTTCTAGGTAAGTAGGACAGTTGCATGTGTATGTACCTTAACTGCACTTGTCTTGGGTTGCAGAGTCTAGGTT
Organism: Petroica traversi; assembly: GCA_025920805.1. NCBI lineage: Eukaryota > Metazoa > Chordata > Aves > Passeriformes > Petroicidae > Petroica > Petroica traversi. The sequence goes on from JAHLSL010000023.1 coordinate 4,822,053, forward strand.
TTGCTGAGCTGAAGGTTGTAAAGAAAGCAGCTGCCTTTTTTCCTGCTAAGAAAGACAGTTTTCTGTTAGCCAGCTCTTATGTTTTTGTTTCTTTTTGTAGAATGTTAAAAAGATAGACTGGAACACCAGAATTGTCTTCACTTAGCTATTTTGTGTGCATTGTCACATCCTTTGTTATTCATCTGTTCTTTAAACTACATCAAATATCAGCCTTTTCAGTTTTGTTTATCACAAACAAAATTTTGTATTTCTTACATCTTTTTTTCATCCACCTTTAAACCCATGTGTTGTCCCACATCTTTCTGAAATATGCTAACCAGAAGTTAATGCACTAGTCCTTATGAGTGCATAAAATTGAGTTTTTTAACTTAGCTGTGTTTTCTGCTTTTTTCTTTTTCATCTATCTGCTTTTTGATAACCAGTATATGCTAGACAAATGCTTATTTTGGGGTTGTATAAGGCATTTTTATAATATTGTGATTTTATAGATCTTATTTGGACCTGGAATAAGGGAGAAGAAATTTGCTTGTTTGTTATTATATGTATAGTTTTTGTAGGATTTGTATGATTTTTCATTTGATCCCACATTCTCTGGACTTTGGCATCCTTAGAGAAGACAGTAAGTACAAGGGGATGGAACAGTTACCAAATATTCACATCCACTCTATATCCATCTACGTCTGAGCTAGACTGTGATGTTATCAATGGAGAGCTCACATCATCACAAAACAGATGTATAAAAACATAAAAAGGAAAACTTCCGTCTATATTTGTACAAACAGCATCGCCAAAGTTACTGCAAATTGCTCAAGCTACCAAACGCTCACTGATTGCTTCACTCAAGCTCTGAGCACTCACTGATTCCTTCAGACTTATCATTTATAGCCTTGATTAAACTAAATATGTGATAATCTGAAGAAGGAACAAGTTCAGAAATCCACTGACTTCAACTACTTTAGTTTTTATCTTTATTCATAGCTTAAAATATTCCCTTGGGTTGGGTCTTCATGGAATTACCACCTGACCACAGAAAACCCATCATTTGTCACTAAATTTCACATAACAATAGAAGTTCTGTCCTAATGGTTGTGCAAAGATTATGTTCTCTGGTTAAAAGCCTTGCTATGCAGGTTTTCTACCAGGGTTTGTTTGTTAAGGTAGCCTGATAGATTAGTAAGGTAATAATATGTTCAATTTGAAAGCATGATTGATTACTGTTGACTTTTTTTTCAGCCTTGTCTTCTACATACCTGATAAAAAAAGATCTTATTTTGACTGATGAGCAACCTTTTAAAAACTATGGTATTTTTGGAGTATAATTTATTGGTCAGTGTAAGTAATTAAGATATTCTCTAACATATTCATATCATATCAAGCCTTCACCTTAATCTACCCTACACTATTATTATATTCTGACCAAAATATAGAATAAAAAAGCAGTGACCAGAGGAACATAATCATATATAAAATATAGCTTTTTTTGGGTATTTTAGTTACTCAAGGACTGATCCTTCAAGGATTCCTTAATTGAATGCAGACTATATTGTGGGGTTTGGGGTTTGGGTAGTATGCCTGTTTGTTTTAAAATACTTTTCTTTAATTACCATTTAAAAAATTCCTTTCAGGAGAATCCAGGTGGTAAGCAAGCTGGTATGAAAGTGTTTGCATGGAGTAATTTCAATGGATGTTATATGATAATTGCCACTCTAATATTAGCATTAACAGCAGGGATAATTGACAAAAGTCCCTGGCACTATTCCAAGACAACCTTATTTCTTACTCGAGTAAGCAGAATGGTAATTCTTTTTTTTCCTCCCTCAACATTAACGTACATTTGTATCAGTGAGCACTGAAGAAAAAAGTAACCCTGTTTTTAAGATCAAGTCAGAAAAAGAATGTTAGCAGAAAATTATTTCATAAGTTTCAGATATAGTTTATCTATCTCTGGAGAAACAAATGAACACATTTTAATGAAAATATTTTTCTGGACCTTTGCTTATATCTCAGAAAATAAACAAAATATAAGACATTTTTGCTTGCTATAGAAATTACTTGGATATTTCAAGCACTGGTAGCCACAATATTTTGTCTTGTTTATCAGGTTTCAGCATATAAGATATTTTCAAAAAGTGTCAGGGTATATTTATACTGCTAGGATTTTATGGAAGTTCTTTTGACTCAAAGACTACTTATATTAAGGTTTGTGATGATACCTGAGAAACACAGAAGATGTGCATTAAATGATTTTCTTTTCTTTTAATTAAGATGAATTAGAAGAAAACATGTGGTTGGTAAAGACAAGAAGCTTGATATTTTACGTTGTTTTTTTTTTTAAACCCATAAGAACAATGCATTTTTAATCTCTTTCCTGCCACAGAAAATGTGAATTGGAAAAGTGTTTTTGATTATGGATGCACCTCATTTGCAAATTATTTCAGCTGAAACACTGGAATCATCCTTAGATACATGAGGATATATCTTCAAGATTTGATGTGATATTCATTTTTCTCTGAAAATGAATGGATAGCTGAGGTACTGGGAAAGCTGTAGAATTTACAGGACATAGATTAGATTTACCTTCTTTCTGAGTCATCCGTTGGAAATTTGGTGCACAGTCACCACCACTGGTGCTGGTTTTCCTGTGAACTATCACCACCTTTGCGTCCCTTTTGCTTTATCAGTGCATGGACTGCCATGTAAACTGTGTATTTCCGGGCTTATACAAGAATTTTCATCAGCCCGGCCATTGGTATCCTCTGGTGTCAGACAAGTATGAAGCCAGCTTTAAGTTTGTTTTACAAGATTCTCTGCTTGGCAGGAAATCTCTCACACAGTCTGCTAGTTCCTGGCCTTGTTTCACTTTTCTTGTAATAACTGGTACTGCTGCACACTGCTTTCCCCCATGCTGCTAGGCTGAAAACTTCTGGTAGCACATGAGAGAAGTAAACATTTCTAAAAAAAATCCATAGAAAAGGCTCACTGCCACTTATGATCTCTCTAGTGCAAGTGTTTTAGCTTTTTGCAGAGTAGGTTTTCTGTGTACTATCTTTGCTATTGGATGTAACACAGTCTATGTTAAATTTTTTTGTCAGCATACCTGCACCAGTTGGATCCATAAAACAAAAGTCCTACATATTCATTGATAAAAGCAATTAATATTTCTTTGTTGGAGAATTTTTTTTGTGGCCCAGAAATTGTATGCTTTCATCTTTTCCTAAGAAACATTTATCCTATGCCAACTATCACTCTATCACCCTCCTGAACAATTCTCAGGAACACTGGTACTTAAAAGGTAGAGACCAATAGGGCTTTGCATACAGACATCATGGTATGGAAGCAGAAAAAGTGCATTACATTAGATATGGACTGTTCTCTGCCAATTAGCCTCTGCTCAGGAGCATTCCCAAGCATGCCTAATAGAATAGCTGTAGCTAAAAAAAACAAAACAAAACCAAAACCAAACAAACAAAAAAAAGTGTATTCTTGCTGATTTAACTTTCAATTCTAATTTTTGGCTTGTTTTCTGTAGACATTAATCATGCTATAATCTGGGTTCTGCCAAAATGGCCAAAATAGCTAAAATGGCAATAAACCCTTTTTAGAGCTATGAAAAATCCAAATAAGAAACTCCACGATATAGCAGCAACATTTGTAGACATCCACTTTTATGTTTGAAGACATCATCCTTTCTTTGTGTGGCAGCAGGGAAGTACTTTTAGAACTGACAGTTAAAACCAACTGTAGCTACTGAGCAGGAATTAGAATAACAAATGAGTTTGTGTTAATTGAGTTGTTTGTTTATAAGAACATGCCTTAAGAGCACAATAAGCACAACACATCTGGCTTTTCTAGCAGATTTGGCAATACTTACATCTTCAGAATGCTTAGACAAAATAATTTCTACTAGTATATTGTATTTCTATCTTATAGCTGTTTGTTTTGAGTCAGACAGACCAGTTATTAATTCATTCCTTTATTCCCTTTGTAAGTTTTCTTTTCTCACTTGCAAAGTCTTTGTGAACATGTGGAAAATAACAGATAACTAAGAGAAAAATTTACTTATGATAAGGAAGTCAGAGTTTTAGTCTCTGGATGTCATAAACCTGATTTCTTTGCTAAAATATTTTCAGCATCTGTTGAAATAATTGAAAATGGACAAAATAACTTTTCTCGTCTAAAAATCAGTGTCTACTGCAAAAGATGAGATTTTCCAGTTTTAATTTTAACCTTTGATTTTATGAAAAGAGAGAAACAGCAAAATGATTTTACAATATGCAGTTGCATGTCAGAATTCCATTTTATCAATAAGTTGAAGTGTTGTCAAATGTCCATTGCATGCAAATGAAGAAACCAAAGCAATCATTAAAGGAGGATAACTTGACCCTAAATTCTATACTCAAAATCAAGAGGTTTCATAACTTTTTATAAGTTTGTGGAAGTCCTTTGTTTCTTTTAAAAAGGTATCTTTATTTGAAGTATGATACAGGGATTCTGCAGCTAAAATACAGTCTAACTCCTTGCTACTTTCCACCCTTCTGCATATTCCACTTGCAAAACTTTTGTTTCCTGCTATCTATCCAACTACATACAAAGTTTTTGTTCCAGCTAATGTAAATTCATCTTATTTGTTCTGGATGTGGCATAATTTAGAATGGAATATTTCCCTTCTTCACAATAAATTTTAATACTACTTTCTTTCAGTCCAGTAGAGAGAAAAATATCTGTGATCAAAAGACACTTTTTCTATTCAATTCTTGCTTCACTGAAGAGCTAATTGTGTGGGGAGAAAAAAAAGACATTACAAGTGCAATAAAACATTACAATACATGAAAACAGTAGAAAATATGAAACAATGCATAAGGAGCTGCAGTGAATATATCTTTGGAAATAAATACAGTGGAACAAAACACATTATGACAAGTACTGAGGGGTCCGCTCTAGATCGAGATCTTAGACAATAATGATATATAACCAAAAGAAAGTTCCTCTTTCCTGAAGTGGTTATGCTTCTTAAGTATTCAAATCTTTCTTTCAGTTGTAATGGTTTCTTATGTGTTTATAGACACTAAAGAAGTTGATGCTAAATCTGAAGTTCAAATAACTGGATGTCATTAGCAAGAAAAATATCAGACTTTCAATTATGTCACAAATACAATCAATTCAAATACATACAGATGCACTAAATATTTTACCCTTTTCTTTTGGGGGAAAGAAGGAAGAGTTACTTTCAGAGTAGCCACACAAATTTAGACATTTTTTTTGTTTTTTATGAGACTGAAGTTATGTTTAAAACAATCTTTTATCTCATTATAAGCAATTATTACAACTCACCCCATAAGGCAAGATGGACTTCTTCCTGACTTGGAATTTCACACACTGACAAAAATAGACTCATTTTTGCTGTCCATTCTCATCATTTTATAGCCATTTCTATGTACCCGAGTCTGTAAAGGAAAAACTATTTGCTGACTCAGTTCTAATCAAGTCTATTAGCTGACATCTTATCACTCTAAAACATTATCCAAAGTAATCATTTATTTTGCTGAATGTTCAAATAAAATTTTACTCAGTCTACAGAACTACTTGGCTCTTCTTTGGGAGGAAAAAATATAGAACATGCTGACATTTTAAGAAAAAAGTAAAATCCTTTAACCCTTTTATCCCAGAATTTTACAGCCATAGGCTTCAGTGAGGGAAGAAGCAGTGAGAGATTACTTCTGTAAAGTTGCATTCTCTTCTTTGCCATGGAATGAGAACTGAAAGTTAGATTTATCTAAATTTCTTGTGACCTCTCCAGGTTTTTGGCTGGGGTTCTCTTCCTTGCATAGAGAAAATTGTGCACTTCAGCCAAAATACATTCAGGGTAAACAGCTTTCATGCAAACACCTTTGACTCCCCTGCCCAACCAGTAGCAAAGCCCTCACAGAAGTCATACTGCTAAAATACTGAGTGTGTAATATCTACACAAATTTTACAGAACTTAGGAAGTTATGCTGTTTATAATGGACTAAATGAATAGTAATTGATAAGCTGTGTATCTGTGATTCAGAAGAACTCACTGGGTAGTAAACAATGACAAAAAGATGGCATCTCAAATCTTTTTGTTGTCTTTTTCCATCTTTATGTGGGTTTTTTTTCCCCTGGGTATCTTTGCCCCATTAAACAAATTATTTTGAGGCTGTATTTTGTAGTTTTCCTGTTTATAAACTTTTATTTAAAGGTTCAAATATACAACCTAAAAAATTCTGCTGTTAAGACTTCCTGCACAAATACAACTCTCTCCTCTCTTATATATACAATTATCAGTAATAGGTGGCAAGTTTTTCTTCCCCTGCAGATTCTTGTCTTATATTTTCCACAGAAAGCTGAAGAAAGCTGGAAGAATCTTGAACAGTTAAGCAAAACAATTTTTAGTTACAGATAGAAGAAAAGGTCAGCATCTGTGTCATACAATTTATACACATTACGTTATAAGATTTGGAGGACTGAGCAGAATGCTTGACATCCTTATACAGATATAATAGCTGAATATTCTATAGGGGGCCTACCAAATCTAATGTTCTGGGTAAGAAGCACTAAAAATTATCCCAACAGCAGTTATGTTTTATAAAAATATACCTTAAATTCCACTTCTCCCAGTCATCTTATTTTATATGGGTAGGGATTTCCAGAGAATCACATGCTTGACATTTATTTTGGAGTTTTACATGCAGGTCAGCTGTCTCTCCATGTCTCTTCTGGACACAGGTGAGCAATAGCAATCTCTTTAGACTCCTTTTATTTCAGGACTTATTGGTGAGATCTTTATTTATTTCAAAGGTTATTGCACAATAAAAGGGGCTGAATTGGTCATGTCCTACAGTCTTCAAGGACCAGCTGCAAACTGATTGAGACAGGAACAGGAACAGATCATTAGACAAACAGTGTTGGGGAAAACCATTGTCTTTAGAGATTAATGTCTTGAGGATAAACAGTAGATTTTATGGTCTGACTTTTAGCATGGACTGGCAAGAGTAGGCAGGACATCTATTTAAAATTTTTGTGTGTGTGAGTCTTTAGTAAGTGATAGTACCCACACACCTATACCCATCCCTCCTTTACCACATGTTGGAAAAAAAATATGGCATCATGTAGCTCTTTACATTATTTGTAGCAGCTTATAATTTCTCACATATAGCAGTATTTTTGACTGCTGTGTATACAGCTGAATCAGGAAACTTATAGGAAAAATATTTTAGTAGTTATGGCAACTACTGTTAGAAAGCGAGGGCTGGACAAAGTGCATGTGTTGTATGATAACAGATTTCAATTTATACTTAATCCTAGGCAAATTGTATTGCTGTTTAGCTGAATACCAATTTTATGGTTTGCTTCCATTTCTTTAAATTGAGTTGATATGTGATTTCATTTTGTTTACTAAAAAGAAATCTCAGATTTAGTGCAGAGTCACAAGAAAATACTGCTGCAATATTAATTTAGTTAGTTCATTGGACTTACTGTTTTAAGACATTGGTGGAAAAAATCCTTCAGTTCTATAAACTGTCGACATTAATATTTAAGAAACATAGACATCAACTCATCAGAATCATAAAATCCTTGATTAAGAGGTCAGATCATCAAGTCAAACCACTTATAAGGAAGGTTAAATATAACTGAATGTTCCTACTTGACTGTATTGAATCTGTCATTTAAAATAATCCAGGAAATAAATTCTTCTTAGTAATATTTTTTATATCTATTAATAGGAGTAAGTTGAGCAGAAATTAAAAATCTTTAATAGTCACTGGATTCCACAGCACATGGAGAACCCTGATTAACCCAGAGAGTCTGATCTATGCAGTGTTCTGTTATTAGCAAATTCTGTCAGAAAAAAACATTAGAAGTTCTAATTTTCTGTATTTCATCAAAGGAGATTTGAAGAAAAAAATTAGGAATATTTACATTTATTTCTATGTCTCTAATACTCTTACTGCTCTATGATAAAGTCACATTAGATAGGATTAATCTGAGCAGCTGTAGATTTATCCTAAAACTGATGTCTAACATAGGTCAGATGAATCATATCACTAAGTGATTAACTGTCTGCTGTAAAAAGGAAGCTTAGGATAACTACCTCATATGTGGAAAGCTACATTGTAAGTTTTGAAAGTTAAGTGAAAGTAATCCTGTCTTGTGGTTTCAAAATACAAGACTCAAGCTCTTGATTACTGGTTTCATAACTAGATTAAAAAGATAAGTGATTGTGCAGCCAGTGTGAATGACTATGAACATGGGCAAAATTTACTGAACTTATACAAAGTACAGGTTACTGGCATTACTTTTTTTTTTTTGCCCCCAGTGATCATTGAGGACAGTTAGTGCTGGCAGACTTTTCAGCAATCAGTGAATTGATAATTCCCATAAGGAGACACAACTATGGGTAAGCTAATTTTCAGTCTACAGAGACTACTTATGGGTTGATTTTTTTTCTGCCTGAGTAGCCATTTGATAGATTGCAAAATGGGAGCTGAGTAATGTCGAAGCTCAGAATAGTTGTCCCTGAGAAAAGTGGCAGTAGGAATATGAGAAAATTGAAAATAAATTTATTATCATTGAGAAGCAAAAAAACTCTGAATAAACCACTTACATACTCAAAATAATGCTGAAACTATCATTTCCTTTGTAATTGCCTCATTTTTACCAGCAGATTTATAATCTACTATCAGAAACCATTCAACATCTATATCTGAGCTAGGAATCTGTTGAGTTTTATGTCACCAAGTGGGATATGGTTGTTCTGTTTATTTGTCCTTACAAAGGTGCAAATGTAAGTCTTTCCTATAATCAAAATAACAAAACCAACCAGACATCTGTGTGGGGCAGCAGAAGAACAAAAAGCACAAAGTAAGCACTGTGTTCTGTGGTTCTATGAAAATATGCCTTAAATTCATCCAACTGTACAAATTAGAGAGGCACAGCATGAAAATTTTCATTACTGATGTTTTCTTTGGATTTAAAAATGTGAGGCACAGAGGTGTTGTCTACCTTCAGTCATCATTCTCACACATGTTTGCTCCACAGTGAGATGTGCTTCAATAAAAGTAAATTACCAGAATCTTTTTTCCCCTGGAGAGCTTATGAAGAGGAAGAAACTTGGTACAAAATATTGTTTATTGAGTACTAGTGACACCTTCTCTTTTGGCTAAGTGTACACTGCAGGTCCTAGTAAAATGAAAGTGAATAACCATGTAACTTGCTGCATATTAGAGGGAGAATGACCTGCTAAACTTATTTACTCTTCATGTATAGACAAAAACACCTTAGTTTAACATGCTTTTGATGAGTTTTAAACTATAGCTCTCTACCTTGTTTTAGTTGATATCGTTTGTGTTCAACTTGTACAAATCGACAGGCAGGGGCTATATCTTTACTTCTGTCAAGGTAATACTCCATATCCTCAGTCCTAATTATTAGAATTACACTGAAAAGAACCCCACAAAGAATTTTTATGAGCACTCTATGCACATTTAATGTACATGTCAAAAGAGAAAAGAATCGAGTTGAAGTGTATTCCAGATCTTGACAACAGTAAGTCTACTGATACCTGTACTGTTACATATGCATAAAAGAGATGATGCAGTTTTAGATTAATATATTTGAAACATTTAGAAAGCCAGTCCTGAATAAATTTACTCTTTCAATCATGATTTCTACATTTTGTGTATGATCATACCTCACTGTGCATACAATTTAAAATAGAAGGATTCAGTTATTTGGTTTTGGCCTTGACATTTAGCTTGGCAAAAAAAAAGTCTAGCTCAAGATTATTCTGATTAAGAGTATTTAATGATTGGAACTGGTTTCAGTACAGACTGGGAAATAAGAATTATTTCTTTCACAAGAAGACAGAAAATAATCTCTTGGAAACTTCCGAATATATTTTATTGGCTGTTCAACATTGATGACCAGAAATAATAGCCTTCAACTGCTCATCTACATTTCTGATTATTAAATTTTAAACAGCCTGACAGTATGAGACATAAAGAATTAATATAATTCTCTATCACTGCTGCAAAATCTGAGATTTTTTTTTCCTCTGTTGTAGTCACCCCAATTAGAAATGAAAAGTTTTTTTCTAGTGGGGAATGATGCCACCCACTCTCAAATTTTGTATTATGTGATATCAAGTACCTCTAAAGGTGAATAAGTGCTGCTCCCTTTTGCCATCACACTATTTTTCAAAACCAGCATGTTTTCCAGCCATGAATATCAAAGCAGTTATTAATCTATGACATTATCTTTAGAGATTAATGAATTTATTATTATCTTATTATTAAATGAGGTCGTTCATGCTTCCCACACCCTTTCAAACATAACCTCATAGCATAACCTGCACCTAGAAGTCTCTATTTGGAAACCATTATTTGGCGGATAAATCTGGCAGGTTACGAAAACCAATCAAGCTTCTCATTTTCAGATAAGGTCTTTGAAAAGAAGGTGTAGGAGCCAACAGCCGTAACACAACAGTACTGTATAAATTATGGAATTTTTTGATTGAATGTAGAACATCAAATTGAGATATGTGGATGGCAAAGCTCTATTCATGTATATCTTTCACATTAATAAGAAACCTGTGCATAGCATTCAATCATACATATTTAAGATTGCTAATTCACCTCAAAGATTTTGTGTGTGTGAGCTGTCACTCACTCTTCAACCGATTCATATGCTTCCTCTATAAGGAATAGTATTTGAGCATACTGAATGTTAAATTATGTCAATACATCCAACACCATGCGCTATTAGTGATAAATAATTCCACAGCCAAATGGAAGAGTGGCTAACACATTTATACATAGCAGGGGCAGAAGTCTGTTACTTTTTATACAGATTTGGAGGTGAAATGATTTTGGGCAAGGCAGAGAGATTTGAGCACACTTCTTTTCCTTTTTAGAAGGAACTTGAGAAAATGCTTCTATGCTTTTCTTATTGAATCTGCAAAAAGAGACTTTAAAATGAAGATAGTATTACCTTGTATTAATATTTCACACATATGCAGTGACTCACAGTTCATTCATGCCCACATGAAAGAGTAGTAGGGGATAGTAGTGTCTGCCCTTGACTAGTTGTAGCCCTCTCTCAGCTTGAAACTTAGTTCCCTGATGGCAGCATAACTCATGTGACTCCCTGGCAGGTTGGCAGGTGGGCTCTACAGTATCTTAATAGAGACATCCATTGTCAGAACTCATTTTTTCTTTTTATGGTATACACTGTGTGCAGTTGGTACAGTTTCTCCTAGCAAACCTTGCTTATGGGTGTCTACAGCTATGTACAGCAGTCTCCTTCCTTGCCAGTTCTGTCTGCGTGAAGCATCAGACGTCTCATGGGCTTTCTCCATAAAAGCACTGGTTTTAACTCTGAGGCAAGTATTCACCACCATGGAAGAAACCTAGAGCACTTCCCTGGGATATGGAGCGACAAGCAGTGTGCAAGACCCTGCCCACACACCCTCCTTTGCAAACTGCAGTGCCATGCCCTGGCTGGTGCAGCACACTCTGTTTGCCTGCATTGCTGGCAGTGCTCCTTGGGCTGGCACTCCCTTGGGCCATTTAAATGTGATGCTCACGAAGCGTTGCTGGCTCCTGGTGGGATCTCTGCCCTTGGTCATGTTTCTCTGGCTTCAGAAACCCCCCTCTAACCCTCAATCTTACACTAAGCCACAAAATTTAGCACTGCCACTGCTATGTGCCTCGCTGTGAGAGCCTGGAAGGATTGCTGGCTCCATACATTTTGTTTGTGTGTGTGGTAGAAGGGAAGGTCAAGTCTTGCTCTGGCGATGTGATGCCCTGCTCCACACACCCACTCACCCTGGCCTGTATCCCACCCTACAGCAGCTGCCACTCCCTGGCACAAAGGAGGCAATGCTCCACACCTGCCTCTGGAGCCCCTAGCCTAGCTCCTGAGTGGCCACTGGACAAGAAGTCCCACCTGGGGGAAGGGCCCAGAAAAGCCAAGGGGTATTAAAAGCTGAAATGCGAGGCAAGCAACTCCTCTGTTGATGCTATCTCCTGCTGGAATTTTTGTCAGTTGAACACTGGATCCTACCTCCTCTTTGAATCTCTATCAGTGAACAGTGCTGGAACCAGGAGTGGTAGTTATGTTTGCTCTTTTCTATACATTTTCTGTCTTTTTCCCTCTTATTATTCCCTTCTCTTAGAATTTTTGAATAACTTAAAATCAAGCGGCCTTAGAGTTTGCTAAGTTTAATGGGGCTGGTCAGTGCTTCAGGAAGCATTTTATCTTGGCTGAATGCTGCTCTAAACCTTTTGCAAAGTTCTCTGACTTTATAAAGCTGTCAGTAACTTTTTTTTTTGTTGTTTTGACCTCTTGAGATGTCTTGTTGGTATTTCTCCTGTTCATCTAACTCAGAGGATATGAACAACCATAAGAATTTAAGAGTTTCAGTAAATTATATATCTGTAAATTTGTTGGGGGCCTTAAATTTGACAGTTGAAGAATGTAATACCAAATTGGTACAAATGACTGCACACAATTGTCAGGTTGTTTCTTGAGAAACAATTGTAAAAGAGCAATTTCAGCATGGCCTAGGGGCCTGCTATGTTGCCATGTATAAACACGTCTTGTTTCCCCTCATGAAGATTTGAAAGTTTATTCATAAATGTATTTGGGTGAGCTGGTTCCTGGGCACACTCTGCTTATCCTAATATTACCTATCATCTATGTAATGTAACCAATAGATTGAGAGGACAATAGAAACTCCTGGAAAACTAAGCTAAGAACATGTGACTCACATAATCATTGTCCAGTCAATTGTCTCCATAGTTGTCTATCCTCTAGAATTTGTTGAATTTTCTTTTTTTCTTTTTCTTTTCTTGCTGTTGTGCATTCTGACTCCCCTGATGTTTTACATTATGAGGGTACAGAGAACTAGCTGCAGAAAGATTATGCAATCAAACCTTTTGTAATGAATTACAGCTAGAACTTATCTCCATTTATAGGCCCAACAGACTGCTAATAACCACATGAGTCAGAGCTCACATGAAGCATATGGAAAGTTCTAGCAGTCAGGAAACTAATGTCTTATATTCACTTCCAAAGTCAAGACACATAAGTCTGTATTTTCAAGACAGTTACTTTGAGTGGGCCATGGGTTAAGTTTTGTGGTCTGAAACAGTGTGAGGAGGTGTCTCATCATGCATCACACAATATTCAACTATCCAGCTTTGGTTATGGTAAGTTTAGAAGATTGTTTGCAGCGAAGGGGAACAAGTCAGTAGGAAAGTCAGATACCTGACCTTAGAAAACCGTTCTAGATTCCTCCTGTCTGAAGGCTCTTTGTTGGATTACTAAAATATCTTTTCCAGAGAAGTTTAAGACATGTAAGTACTCAGGTAAATAAGGATAAAATGTGCTAAGCCAGGCATCAAAATATCACGGTAAAAAACTTTGAGACCTGTTTCTTGAAATCTAGGTTATAATACCCTGTGATTATCCCATCTGTATAAGCTAGAGTGAACTTTTTTTGCCTCTGTCAAAATTCCCATGTTAATAGCGTTATTTAAGTGCAAAGTGTCATTGCAGCCGTAAGTGGGAGAGAGAGAAATAGAAAAAGTGGCTAAAGGTTAACCAATAATCATGAGAAATATGTACACATTTCATTAAAAGGTAATTACATTTAAAGGAGAGAACTTTAGGATATTTAATTAGTTCTGCAATAAAAACAATTATAATGAAAAAACATGTGTAGGAACAACAAAAATGAATCTTTTCCCAAATGTATTTAATGACTCAAGAAACAAATGGAATACAGAATATAAATAATACAAATGAGATAAAGCTGACTGCTTTTCTTTTTTTAAATAATTGTTCCCATTTAGAAAAGGTTGACCATAATAATGGGAGTAGAAATATTACTGCAATCTGAACAGCTGAGAAGCCCTCTAAGAGTATGTATAAGTACTAAGACATATTTTAAAAGGCACAAAGTTCTCCTTCACATTTTAAAACACAAATGTATATAAATAAATACCTAAAGTGATCTGGCATAGTAATAAATTCTTTTGATTGAATAGAAATTTCTGGCTTTATGATTTTCAGGGCTTTGTGATCCTCATCTATTCTGTCTAGTACAGAAAGGGGAATAAGGATTGTAAAGCATTGAAAGATTCCTCTTTCCTTTCCAAGAAGTAGCCCTGAACAGCATTTTTAGCTCCTCTGTGTTCCTGTCCAAGTAATTTGTGTATTTCTGTTGGCATGGAATTTAAGTTGTAAGAGCAATATAAGGATGAAGTTCAAGTTTGCCCTAGAGCTATAACTCCTGTTTGGCTGGATATGATGGGTATTGTATGCACTCACAGTGATCTTAGAAACTCCCTGGCTAGTCTCTGCATAGATGAGACAATGAACTGATTTGAAACAGCAGGCTGACTTGAAACAAGGTGATTGACAAAACTCCTGGCCCGTGCCAGACAGTGGGCTGCAGAAAGTGGGAGGTTTGGACCGTCACCGACATTTCCCAGGCTATGCACAGACCAGTTGGTAGATGCTATTTCTCCACTTCATTGTGTTGGTCCTCCTGGGTCGGAAATCTGGTAGGATCAGACACCTGATGTAGAATTGACCAAATGGTATATAAATAATATAAAATAACTATTTCTGTTTATGCAGGTTTGGTCCTGTAGCAGCCCATTGCATATAGCAAAGACAGACAACAGATGTTTTGTACACAGATTAAGATACAAGAAATATCATGCATTTTCAGTGGTCACATAAGACAATCAAACATCATTATATTACAAATTCATCAGAACAGTTTGAAAGTCTCTGATTCAGATGAAGGTACTATTGAGAGTGGCCTTGCAACAGGTTCCCATCACCATCCAAATATCAACCAGCTACCCACTTCAGTGGATTTGATTCCTCACAAGTGTTTTTTCCTATTCAAAAGAGCCAAAAATCCATATTTTTTTAAACAAGCCCTGTCTGTGAATAGTGTTGCAGGATCTTACATGGAATGTGCTGTTCTTGCTGAATACTATTTCTAGAACTGAGACAATGGAAGCAAAAAAGAAAAATAAAGCATTTGTATATAACACTACAGCAAACAAAACTCTCAGGATAGCAAACTACATTTTCAACCCTGATAGCCTCAAGTTAAGACTGGAAATCAGCACAAGTACAAGGGAAAAATGATTTATGACTCTCCTGAAAAGATCAAGTGCAATCAAGAAAGGTTTATTCAAACTGCATTGTTCTAGTTACAAACTTCTTTAATTCCCCAAGTCCTCTCTTTTTACAAAACTTACAGAACAAACTGAAGCATTGAGATTAGTAGATTGATGATAGGTAGATAGACAGGTGGATTAATTATTAATGTTGCTGAATGGAGGTCAGATCACTACTTTCATCTTGTGGATCTGGCTGCATATTTAATATCCTTATTAGAAAGATGGCTGGAATGCCTGATGTTAGTGTTCCCAATTGTTGATAGATTGTGGTTTCTAGAAGGCCCCCAATGTCTCTTCTACCTAAATTATTTATAGCTCACTAATTATTTAGACCCTGCTTATTTTAAAGAACAGGAATTATCTACACACTGATTAAAACTGTCAAAAAGTTTTAATACTATTTAAGGATACAAAACAATGTCAGTGGTGAGATTGAATACACAGTAGGAATTTGTCTTTTCTTGGTACTAACTGTGTCCTAAGATTCAAATGCAAGTACTCTTTTGAAAATCTGGGGTGGAATTCCTTTGACCAAATGTAAATATCTGTACGACAGTTTGACCAAACCAATCTTGACACCTTTTGTAATAAATTGAGACAAATTAGTACTCATAGGACATGATTAATTCTGAATCACAAGTCTAAAACTAACTAGAGAAAGGCACTGCCTAAATATGCTGATTTCTTCCTTTATGACAAAGGAAGCATAGGATGGCAACTCACATGTGGCCACCTACCTTCTGGAGAGCTGAAGTTATAATGACTTCTGTCTACAGGGTCCTGCAGTATCTGTTTTTATATACACTCTGATTACAGGATCAGACCCTTTATTTTCTTGTCCTGGTTTAGGGCAAATATTTAGGAGGAAACCTCTGGGGGGTCTCCTCTAGGAAGAGCCGATTCCAATCGCCCCTCCCCCTACAGGTCTGGGAAGAATTTCCTTTGAGAAAAGTGGAAAAAACTATTTATTGAACAAATAGAATATTTACAAGCATAGAAAACAAATTTGGATAATATGAAAACAATGAAACCTCTCCTTCCTCTGAAGAGATGGTAGATTCAGAGTCCGTCTGAGTCTGGTTCAGTTCTCCAGTGGGGGGGGCCGATTGCCGGGCCCGGCTGTAGAAGTCGGCGAGGGGTGGGCCCCCCCGGGGGTTCCCTGGTGTCCTGGGCCCACGCGATTCCAGCCAGTCCCAGGAAGAGGAAAAAAGGAAAAAAAAAATACCCAGCAAAAGAAACAAAGTCTCTCCCTGCAAAAAGCCGGAAAAAATCCGAGGAAAAACCCTCCGCTGTGAGCTCTTCCAGCACCCACACCAGAGAGAGTAAAAAAAAAAAAAAAAAAACAAAAAAACAAAGAGATAACGCTGTCCGCTGGAATGTAGCCTTGCTTCGTTGGAGTGTTTTGTTTTTTTTTTTCTCCACTTTCACTCTTTCTGGGACAGCTTAAAGCTGCAGAACTTAAGGTCCAGCATAAGCAAGAGGACGACTGGGGATACAAACAGGTCATATGGCCAACCCAGGACATTTCTTTATTTGAAATCAGCTTCCTTTTTTTTTGGGAAGGGTTTTTGGGGGGGTTTTCTTTGGTACTTTGGGGTTTTTTAAAGGAAATATCAGAC
Organism: Petroica traversi; assembly: GCA_025920805.1. Taxonomy (NCBI): domain Eukaryota; kingdom Metazoa; phylum Chordata; class Aves; order Passeriformes; family Petroicidae; genus Petroica; species Petroica traversi. The sequence goes on from JAHLSL010000023.1 coordinate 4,838,899, forward strand.
CACCAGAGCTTCTTTTTTTAATCACAGAATCACTAGGGTGGAAGAGACCTTCAAGATCATCAAGTCCAACCCATGCCCTAACACCTTAACTAAACCATGTCACTTAGTGCCACATCCAGTCTTTTTTTTAAAACACATCCAGTGATGGTGACTCTACCCCCTCTCCAGGGAGAAAATTCCAGTATTTTATTTTTAAAAGCAATAATACTACTGATGGTCCGTGTGGCTGCATGTAATTCTGAATGCAATTTTGCATCATTATCTACTACTGTATCATTATCAATATCATTTCATTAAAATGTTTCTGCAAATGACATAAAAGCAGGAATTTCGAAAGGTGTGTTGTAGGTTTGAAAATGTTCCAACTGAAATTAATGGTGTATTTCTTACTGAAGCTTGTAGGTACAAAACCAGGACAAATGCTGTGAGCCCTACAAATCTTTCACTGATTTAACGACATGTTACATGTGCAAGATCAAATTTGTCCTATAAGGATGAACATAGCAATGTTTATCTTTCAGGCAGTTTGCAGTTTAGAGTCAAATGTAATACCAACAGAAATGTTTGACATGTGAGCACATTTTTAAAGATGGTGTTCTCCAGGCCTAGGCGCTGGATGGAAGTCCTACTTGCTATGCTCAAAGAACAGGTAAAAGGGGAAGACAGCTTTTCAGAAAGTTAGACAAATGTGGGCTTTGGAAGGACTTAGTTTTATCTGTGCAAAACTCATAACTGTGAAGTATATTCTGAAATTTGGCACAAACCACACTTGTGGATTTATGGTTAAAGAGGATTGAGTGGGTTATTTTTCCAATTCCAGGGGTTAGGAAAGACAAAAATAATGCTGAAACTATAATTTCTTTTGTAATTCCATAATTTTTACCATCAGATGTATAAGACATGAAGTTTAAGAAATTATTCAACATCTCTATCTGAGCTAGGAATCTGTTGGGTTTTATGTCACTGAGTGGGACATAGTCGAGCTCTGTTTATTTGTCTTTATGAAGGTACAATCAGGAGTCTTTCCAATAATCAAAATAACAAAAACCACCCAACATCTGGGTGGGGCAGCAGGAGAACAAAAAGCACAAAGTAAGCATTGAGGGAAACATATTGTTAATTGTGGCAGGATAAAGGAATGTCAAGGACTCCCTGGCTATGCTGATAAATTCAACATCACTCAGGAACTCAATCATCCCCACTGCAGGACTGCTGGAAGACTCCTTCACAGGCTTGTGGCCGCTATAACTATTCACAGGAATGGTGAGAATCTGGAAGATCCATGACTTATGTAGCTGACAGCCTGCATGAAATCACATCTCTGAGACCTTTTTAGCTACCATGTGTAGGTGCTCTCCTATATTAGCTTTGTGCACAAAAATATTAACATTTGATTTGCTAGAGCATTTCCAATACTTATATTTCAGCACATACTACAATATAATGATAAGGCTATAATGATGGATATTTTTGCTTATAAGAAAAAGTGAATCACTCTGCTACCATTAAATATGTTAGATAATATATCCTTATCTTGCACTGACCTCGTTCATGATGCTAACATTTAGTTGAAAGTGTTTATATTAAGAAAAATAGAAAAATTAAATAAAAAGGTACATGGCAGTACCAAAGGAAGAAAAGGATAACTATGAAAATATACAATTTCCTGGGGAAAAAAAGGATTCTTATTGCAGGACCCACATTGTCTCCTCTAGTATCTGTCTCAAAAATATTTTATGAAATCTTCTTAAGCAGGACATAACTATCCAAATCTACTACTTTCCAAAGTTGAAATAGAAGAAATAAACATTGATTTATAGTGCTAATATTAGCCTTAAGGTGTTAATTATCATATAGGGCAGATAGCCAGAGCAATAATCTGCTTGGCACATCTCTAGAACAAATTCAGCACATTATTCTAACAGGATACACTCTAACACTATATGTCAGCGTGCATTTAAAATTGGAAGAAGGACCAACATTTACCTGGACAAAATAAGATAATTTTGCAATTAAGAACACATTGATCTTGCTCTGCCTAAGCTTCACAGCCAGCTCCATGACCATAATAATATAGTGCCAGGTCCAAGTTAACAAACCCAGCTGAGAATTAACATTCATTTATTTGGCATCTATGTTATGCTAAAAAGGTCAAAGATCACAGATATGTTTTTAAAATATACTCTGTAAACCTACCCTATGAAATAAACACTGAAAGACAGTTGGGAAACTACAAACTTACACCAAGATTTGACTTAAGTTTTCCTTGGTTACAACAGCCCAAGTTACATTGTATACAAATATTGATCTTTTCTAACTGGCTCTCATACCTTATTACAAATTATTTCTATGTACCATTTAGCTGATACAATTAAATGTGTTCCTTTGTTCTGTGCACATGAAACTGTACTTTTCCAATAAGATATGCAGGGAAGAAAATACAAAACTAGCATCTACCAATATGCCAGCGCAATATTAAAAGCAGCTTTTTTTTGAAATAGAATGTTACATAGGGCATCACTCTATCAGTATTTTGTCAGCAAGATGGCTGCAAGCAGAAATCTCAGATATCCCAATTATAAAGTAAAATTTTACTTTCAAGTACATTTTATTCACACTGAGGAGCACTTCTGAGTTTCAAACTGCTGGCTGAGCAAAACAGATACAAGTTTCTTTTAACTATTTATTTGTAAATCTCCTCTGAGTATTAAACATGCTCATAAAGATATGGCCATAAAGAGAATGAGTACAAATTTTATCCTGACATTTGGTTTAAGGTGTGTTGGAAAACTTGCTTGACAGATACAGTTTTTCCCCCAAGCATTGAAATAGAGCAGATTGGCACAAAGATTTGTACTTAAAGAGAAGACCTGATTTTATAGTGAAATATGAATATGAATAACACTCTTAATCTCTGCAGATTTCCCTACCTTTCAGTAATATGCCACTATGTAATGTCATTAGCAAAACAAAAAAATGGCTACCATCCTTCCTTAAAAGGATATTATTAAGTTATTTTAGCTCAAAGTTTGACCTGTATTAGTATAAGCTCTTGGCAAATGTCCTCTGGGAGGAATAAAGGAAACCATTAATCTGTTACTTGCTTAAATTACTACTGTGGCTCAGTGGAAAGAGTAAAATTAAAGTTAAAATGTTCCAGATGATATGATGGCTTTACCAAAAAAAAAAAAAAACAGAAGAAAAATCTTCATAAAATAGAAAATTCTTATCTTAATTAAGACACTACAGGGTGTATACTGCTTTTGAATCATCATATCTGGTCTGCAATGATTCAGAGGAAAAATCAGTACAGACTAGTGTCATGATTCCAATTAAACATGATAGTTTGGGAAGTTCTTTTGCAGCTGTTTTTCATCTGCAGTGCACTCATGAAAAACATTAGTTCAGTATAAAATGGAACAATTTACATATATTTTAATACAAAGTTTCAATAAATGTATTTTTATCAATTGCTATAATTTTTAATTATGTAACTATCAATTGAACAATTTTTTTTTTTAACTGATAAGTTTATTTTCTACAAATAACTTATTGGTAGGAAAGATATGGAAATTCATCACAACAGGAGAAAAAAAGGCATGCACATTTCCAGGCAGAAGTTAACATGACATGCTTGCTCAATGACAAATCAATAAGCTCTGTTCATTTTAGATACTGCAATCTTTCTTAGCGTGTTACTACAGTGAGCTGCATTTTTTCTGAGACTACTACGGCTTGTTTTGGTGATGCAAAGCAACTCTATGAATACTGTACAGAAAGAAAGTCTGATTGCTCAGATCTGTTTCTGGCACAGAAATGACATCTTCATCAGAATACTGTCTGTATGAATAGAAGTATATGTGCATCTTTGCTTGACCAAGCCTGTATTACAATTTATAGAATACAGTTGTATACTGTGTAGTGTTATTTTTGCTGGTATATGGTGCTCTTGTTACTGAATAAAACTCACACCTATAAGGAAAGGACTGTTTTTTAATCAGTTCATGAAAGTAAGCCCTCATCATTTTTTCAAATGATTATCACTGGAAGTAATCCTAAAACTGTTTTGAAATAGATGAAGAGAGGAAAGAGAGCTTGTACGTTTCCATTTTAAAAGATGAAGAGAGAAAAAAAGGACCACATCTGTGCAGAAGGTTGTGATTTCATGCTTGCCATGAATAGCAAAGAGCTCAACAGTTCAAAAGCAGTATGGGTAGGGATAAGCTTCACATCAACTGAGTTTAACTACCAAGGTCATAACTGCTTTTAGGAGCATCATAGCTTGCAAGCTGAATCACACATTGGCAGTACACATTTCTCTCTCTCTAATTGTACTGAGAGCCGTGGGATACAAAGCCTTTAAAAGAGAGGGATGAATCCTGACCAGTGTAGAACACTGGACACCTCTGGTAGATCTTAAGAAATGGTTTACTGTTGGTACATTAATTTCAGGGGAACAGTTTAACGGAGCAAAACAAACCCTTCCACAGCAGTTCAGTCAGAAATTGTTGTGCTAGGCTCTCCTGCTCAGCTGAAATTATTCATTCCAAACTATCCAACCACAGCTAATCAGAGACAGGTGATGATCAGAAAAAAAAAACTAACATAATTTCCACTTATTTTTTATTACTAGTCTTCAGATGTTTAGAGAGCAAGTATAGTCTTTTTGGAATAAATAGAACAAGTTTGGGTTGGGAACTTATTTTCAGAAAAACCACATCTGAAAGACCAAGTTTCTGCATTTGTGTTTTGGCAGCTTCAAAGCTATGAACAGTATTTTTGACATTTTTTTCTTGGTGCATAAATGTGAAATGTTAGTTGTCCTAATGGTTGCAATTCCAAGCCATTGCATTTGAAAGTGTCAGTATTTGAAAAGTTGGTATTTGTAGCAGCCCTGTGTTCTCACTTGTGATTACTATTTCTGAACTGTTGATCATACCTTTTATCATAACAGCCTTTTATAAATGCATTTTATGGCCAAGTAACTTTTAACTATTTTTTTCTATGGCTATATTTTCCTATCAGCACAGAATTTTGTTTTCTTTTTTGTTGATCATTATTCTCTTTACTCTCTTACTGAAAGAAGACCTTTCTTGTAAAATTTCCAGAATGTTTGCTGGACTATGTTTCGCAGCAGATGTGCATTCCGTGTCACAGAGAATTATGTTGAACACTTCAGTGACATTATTATAAGCAGTTGATAATTAGATTGTTTCATATATTAAAAGTTTATTCCTGATTGTCGACCTTTACCTCTAAGAAATATTTAAGAATATAAATATTTACATTCATTAATAAGTTCCTTCCCTCCCCATCAGCTTCATGGCCCTTCATTGTTCTCTCCCAAGTATGTCCAGGAGTCCAGAACTAGAAAGTCTTCCAGGTGTGACATCACTACTACTGAGGCAAAGGAAGGATTCACCTCTCTGGACCTGCTGGGAGTCCTCACAATGCAACCCACGCTACCATTAGACTTTGCTGCCAGAACACTCTGCTGGCTCAGGTTCAGCTTTGACTACAGGTCATTTTCTGCCAAGCTGTTTTCCAGCTGTGTGACACTCAGCTTATACTGATGCCAGGGGTTGTTCCTTCCCATGTGGCAGGGTTTCACACTTCTCTTTGCTGACCTTTCTGAGGTCCCTACCAGTCTGTTTTTCCAGCCTGTGGAGGTCCCTTTGGATGGCAGCATCACACTCTGGTATACACAGGCACTACTCCCAGGTTTGTGTTATCTGCAAACTTGCTGAGTACACTCAGTCCGAGTTTATTAGGACATATCTAGAAAAAGGACAGCAGAGTGGGGGAGGTCTGAATCTAACCTACCCTTTTAAATTCTAATGATAAAGGGACTCAGCAAGTGCAAAATAGCACAGAAGAAAGAAAATCCAACTATCAGCAGAAAGCCAGCTGAACTGTTGGTGGTGAAGCATCACTTAATCAAATAAGTTATTGCAAAAAATTAAGCAGACCAGAACAGAAGCTTAAAAGCTAACACTGACGAGGTACCAATCAACGTTATCAGCAAACATTAAATTGCTTTCCAAAACAAAATCCACTTAGAAGTTCACTTCACAGGAAAGGGCTACCTCACCATAACATAGCAAGACAGATGTACCCATCAGCAAAAATGCTGAACCCCAGGACAGTGATGTCAAGAGTAAGACATTTTATTTTGATAAAACTCCTGTCATCAATTTTGTGCTAAAGATTGTATTCAAAGTCAAACCATTTGGTACTAACAATGGCATTTTTTAATAATGTAAGGGCAGTCTAAAGGAAGAGAATACTCTTCAATAAATGAGATATACAGATGCAAAAAATAACTAGTTTACTTTCAATGTGCTGTTCATTAATAATTATTTTGATTATTATTTTCTTAGGTAGATTTTCCATGGTTGGTTGCTAAGAAATACAGGGAAAAGTACAGAACTGGGTGATTTAAGTCTCAGTCTGAAGCAGATTCAACTATGCTCACGCCATTCCTGATAGATTACTTTCTTACCTTCCTGACCTCCAAATAGGTTTCCCTAGACAAATCCTAATTTCATGTAAAGATTGCTAAATGCAGGATTTGATATAATAAACTTTATATCAAATTATAAAATTTTAATGATTTTATTTTTATTTACATTTATTTACCTTTTTTCTTCTGATTTTCTTTTCACCAAACAGCAGTGAAACTGGGAAAAAAACTAGTTATATTTTCCTCAAGTATTGAAAGCTGAGGAAAATTAGTCATCTGGACAAGAGGAAAAAAGAATAATAACATCTCAGCAAGTTGGAAATTACCAAGGAGCTAGTAATGTGGTGACATAGCGCAGCTAACAGGGTGTCTCATCAAGCAACAGCTAGTTCAGCAGTAACAGAATAAACTGTAGTGAGAAATAAAAAAATCTACAGGGATCATATAAATCCTCCTTTCTTGTTTCATTGCAGTGGCTTCATTTGCAGTAAGGGAGCTTGATTTCTATTTTAGGATTATTTTTTCTTTCAAGTAATTTAAACTCTCAGATTATGTTCCTTAAAGCATTAAATCAGCTATGAAAGAAGCACCTGCAATGAGAGGTTTTGATTTTTGGTGAGGGTTTCCTTGTTTTTGTGGGAGTTTTTTTGTGGGTTTTTCTTTTGTTTGTTTCTTTTGGTTTTTTTTAGTTTTGGTTTGGTTTTTGGCTTGTTGATTGGTTTGTGGTGGGATTTTTGTTTAGTTATTGTTGGGGTTTTTTTATCTTTCACAAGAGTCTGAGTAACAATTTCCCAATTAAGAAATAAAATTTATTCCTACTCTATAGATTTTACTTTTATGCTGAGTAGCTTATGTCAAATAAGGGGAGCCATTTTGATCTGATGCAAATCACAACTAGGAGTGAGATTGTGTCTTCATTTAGGTCACTTGGCTTTTGTGTACAAAAAGCATTCAAGAGTCCATACAGAATGAATATGGCATGAAGCTGTCAAAACAAATCATGGAAAAGGAGGCATTGTTCATGAACTTTACTTGATTTAGCTTCAGAATATTATTTTCATCCTTAAAATCTAAGAAAACATTCAGATTCAGTAGTTAAGGTATAACCCCAGTTAATTATATGTATATATATTTATGAATACAAATATATATTATTATGAATGTATAGATAATGAATCTCAAATAATGGAGAAGGAATTCAGTACAAACATATTTTTGATGCATATCATATGTTATAAATGAGCTTTTCGTAAGCTATACTAGGGATTGCTATTCAAAAAGCATTGTAGATCCCAGAATCACCCTGTCAGAAAAACTAGCAAGAAAATGACAAAAGCTGACCTTGTAACAGGAAAATATACTACTGCCATTTAACCCATCTCATAAAGTAGATTGAGGCAGTTTGAAGACATGCAGAAGGGAATGCAAAGCAAAGGTCAGCATTTTGTGGCAGATGTAATAAAGGCTGGAACAGGATTGAAGAAATTCATTGCACACAACACTTAAAAGCCTATAAAGAGTGACTGATGAGTGTAGCAGAGGAAGGAGTGGCATGACAGAAAGAAGGTCCTGACCTAATAACACCAAGGAACAGCGCAAAGATCTGAGAAACAAGAACTTTGACCTTATCAAATCTTACTTAACTGCACTTTCACTTACTTTCATCTTCAGGTAGATTTGGTATGTTCTAAGAGACAACATCCTTTACATAACTGGCTAACCCATTTTTTGTGCCTACAAGTGTCAGAGTGCATTGGAATAAACACTTACCCTACCTGCACCCTCTGCCTTGTTTTATTCTTTCGGTACTCATGTGGCGGATGGAAACTGGAAGTATTCCTTTCATCAGCCAGCCTGACTGGGAAGTGACAGCAGCCTTCAGCTGGAATGCAGCATCAGAAGTGGAAATCAAGCACATGCAGACACATACAATGGAGACTGAGCAGAGAAGGAGAAAAGGAGATCACATTTTGCTTTAATTGTATACCATCTTGACAAAATTGTAATCATGCATCTTTGGTGAAAATGCAACACAGAGAAAAAATAAATTACTTCCTTTTCCTCAACTCCCTCTTGTTTTTTTTTTTTGTTTGTTGTTTTTTGGGTTTTTGGGGTTTTTTGTGGGGTTTTTTGGGTTTTTTTTGGGGTTTTTTTGTTTTTTTGTTTTGTTTTGTTTTGGCTTTTTTCAGTTTTAGGTAATGGAAAACTGTTGAGAGTCATTCAAACTCCTTACATAACACATCTCTTGAGATTACAGAAAATCTGTATGTAATGACTGCATCCATATACTTTCCTTACCTCTTTGCTGATAATATTATTACAAGAAAGTAAAATTATTTCAGGGCTATCCAGAAAAAAAAGAAGTATCTGACACTCTAAACAGGCAAACCTAATCCATATTTTCTACATATCTGAAGGCTTTCATATTAATGATAATAAATTATCAGATCAGGAGGATCACAAATCATCCATAACAGCATGGCTTTGTAGCGCTGCTTCTGTGATACAAAAGCTTTTTTTTTTTTAGAATATCTCTATCATGTCCCTTTGATGCAGACAGAAAACAAAAATAAACCCTAAATGTCAAATTGCTGTCCCAGAACTAAGAAGAAGAAATAACCACCAAAGTTGAGACCTCCTGGCCATAAAGCATATTCCAACTTCTAGTGATTTTGGCAATACGGTACAACATTTATTAATTCATTTTACCTTGAACTAAATGAAACATGAGAGGATTCCTTGCGTTCCCCTTTCCTGAGTGACTACTTTAGCTGTCAAACTATTATGTAAAACTGAAAACAGATTTATTTTTAGTTTTAATCTGTCTCAGTTCACTTTAACAGGGACCTAGAATTGTGTCAGAATATGTACCTATCAATCCCAATATTCCACTTTTATCCCTGTAAGGAGAAACACTGGCAACTTTCCCAACAGTTCCCAAGTTCACTAAGGTAATACTTTCTGAATTTAGAAATTCATGAATAGCCAGTCCTAGAAACCACCTTTAGAAACTAAGAAAATTCTGTACTAAGGGAAGGTGGGCTAACAGTCTCATAGTTCAAAACAAGTTATGTAAGACAATAAGAAAATTTATTCAGTTTTTCTATTAGAATAATGAGAAGGAGAAAAGTCCACTTAATTTGCGGCAGAGGACCTGCACAATACGTGTTTAGAACAGCTAGGAAACTAAGCTAGCAACAGGAATTAGTTCTGCTGAAGGAATAACTGAGGGATGAGCTAAACAGCACTTTATACTGTGAAAAGCAAACTGATCTTCCAACAACAGCTGTAATAACTAACCTCAAAATCCCAGCAGGAAGAAAAAAATCCTTAGTCTAGACAATTCGCATTCCTCTCATTTGGCTCAAAAATACTCCTGCTTTAGTTGCAGTAGCAGACAACACCCAACACCTTATCTTCATGATAGGAAAATTCAGATTTGACTGCTTGGTTGCAAGGCTTTGAATCAGCTCTGCAGAACAAATTTATGAAAAAACATACCAGAGGTCTACTTACAGAAGAAAGAAAACTTACGGCTTCAAAAGAAAGAAAATTTTATTTTAATTGCTTGTTTCTTTCTAAGATCAGAACTGTAGACACTCCCACCTCCAGGGCAGAAAAGAGAATTATATCTCTTCCTAATTCAATGACAAGATAGTGTGAAAGACACAATGAAAACTTCACTTACAGCCAAACTACTTTCTCCTACCCCAGGTTCTGCCTGGCTGTAATGAATTTAAAGACTCACAGGGCCAGTGAGCAGGAGAGGCCATAGGCTGTGCTGCTCTACTAATGAATGGTTTGAGCAGAAATCTCAGACGCACTCCAGGCAAGAGTGTTAAAGTGGAAGGAACAGAAATGAGAACTGATAGAAAGATGTGTGAAATTTGTAGATATAGTGCACATATGTAGGTGTTTAAAGCTATAGGTCATTTAATGTTTGGGTTTACCATCTTATAATCTTATAGATAACAACTCTTTTTGGAATTTTTTTGTTTGCTTTTGATTTGGGTTTTTTTTGGGGGGGAGTGGTTTTTTTTGCCTTGGTTGCTAGATAGATAGGAAAAATGTTTGGGAGACATGGCACTACAGGATTTTGATAATCTTTTTAAAAATAAATTAATGTATTTATCTTAATGAATTTTCTTTAATCTCAAGGGATTTCTTCTTTTAAAATTATTATTCACCAATTATTTTATATTAATGTTTTTAGTAGGCAAAAGTGGTAATGTGTTCATTTTCAAATGGTATTTTGAAATTTTAATTTCAAATATGTAAAGTATAGGTTTATTATACAATAACTTCTGGGCTGTAGAGGGTTTTTTAAAATATGAATATTAATTTGTGGGGAAAGCAGCTACAAACAAAGGGTATTTTCTTCTTCCCTCAGTATTAAATAATATCTGAAGTATTACAGCTATTTCATTAAACCTTTTCAATAGATTATTAGTGTCTCACTGTTTGTGGCTGCTCTATGAGGAATAGTTTTTTTATCAGACAAGTCTCTTATGTAATGAAGCTCTCTTGGAATGTGTGTTTCATGGTTCTTATCTCTAGGAAGTCTGGCTCTGTGTAAGCACCTCTGCTAAGAGTTTCATTCAGACTGTACTCTCCTTGCTGCCTCTAGGATAAAGAAGGTTCAGAGAGTGTGTGTGTTTATGTAATTATATACTTTTTATCTCTATTATATTATTTTTACAATTTCTTTCAAATGAGAAATTCAATAGGTCCAAGAGACACAACTCTGAAATATCTGGGACTGAAGTCTTGATTGTATTTTTAAAAACAAAGTATCTATTTCCATGGCTATTAGTCTCTGTTATGACACTAATTCCATTCCTAAACATAATATACAAGTGACCAGTTTGAAATGAAATACAGGAATGGGGATAGCTTTCTGATCCATAAGCACTGAGGTACTGATTCCTGTGTGAGACACTGTTCTCACCTAAAGGGGGGAACGTTCCAGGTTTGGCTCTCTTGTTCTTAGTTTGTCCAAACTGCTGAGGACTCCAGATGCTGGTTGTACCATTCTGCAACTAAAAGGGGATGGGGAGGTGGGAGTTCTATTTGCTTAGAAAATTAACTGTTATTAAATAAAATACTTATGTTTCTAGTGTAATTATGACTGAATGCTAAGAATAGATACTGAGTGCACTCAATTTTTAGTGACAAAAGTCTTATTTTTGCAGTGTAGCATATGCTCAGTGTACAAAATGTCCAGTAAGACAGGTTCTATCTCTGTTTCTAGTACAACAGTGACAAAAACCTCTAGGCTGTACGTAGATGCCATGTATTTAGGGGAAAACATGGGGATAAAAATTAAAAGTTGAATTCATTCTTCTTGACCTCAGAATGTTAAATTATTTTACAGAGTAGAACTACAGAAAATTAGGAGATTTCTTTACTTTTAATTATTTCTACGGTTTTTTTGGTGAGGTTTTTTTTTGTTGTTGTTGTTTTCAGTGTGGGTTTTTTGGTGGTTTTTTTTGGTTTTTTTTTTTTTTTTTTTGTTTGGTTTGGTTTTGGTTATGTTTGTGGAAGAAGTTGAAGAAACAGGCTGAAAAAGGGTTAAAGGTTCAGACAAGATTCCTTGACATGAATTTTTAGTAGGAATCACTAGGGAAGGCATCATTGGCTCATCTAACAATAAGAAAATCTTGCAGTATAGCACAACTTTGCTCATTGGCTCAGGTAGATAAATTATACAGTGTTATAAAAATAAATAATTATTTAACAAATTGTTTGGTTCTTCCTCAGCCTACTGGGACTTCAAACTCATCCCCGCAATTACACTGACATATATTAGCTATTATTTGTGCAAGATCTTTTTAGAGTGGAAGTTCTATTCATTTAACAAAATACTTTGTATATTATAATTACATATAGAGTAGGACTATTTTTGTATTAGTCATAGAAAAGTTATGAGAAACTTCTTGTATGGTAAATTACAAGCAAGGAAAAATTAAAAACAGTTGTCCTTGACTGCCTTGTATCTAGTGAGCCAAAATAAACTTTAGTGATTTATGATAACAGAAATAATGACTTTATTAAAGACTTGTTCAATCTCATTTTTCAAAATATATAGTAGATGTGATTATTTATTACTGATTTTTCTTAATGCTTCAGTGGTACTATGCAACACACATCATTTGCTTATCTCATTAAATTTTTCTCTACAGAAAGAAAATATTAGGTCATCAACTTAATACTAAAAATTCTTTAAGCTCAATTAGAAGAGTGAGATTGAGATAACAATGTCTTTGATGAGAACTACTGCTGAACTATTAAATATTTCTTAGCTTCTTGGTGCTTAACTGTTTAAAAGCTCTTGTCAGTGCTGCCTTGTTTGTGATAGGTTTGGAATTTGTGTAATGATGAGCAGTGAGTCCAGAGATGTAGCTTACTGAAAAATAATTTGAATCATTTTCCCTAAATAGTTTTACTAGTATCTTGGTTTCCATTGCTGCAAAGGACAGAGCTTAATATTAGGGAGATTCTGAAATTCTGATTTTACAAATAACCTTGCATTGTCTTAATTTAATAATGTGATAAGTCTCTATCATTTCAAATAACTTGTCAATGTCTTTTGTTATATAACATTCGTTTTCCAACATTTCCCTTAAAATAAATTTCTGTTCTTCTGTGATTCTTCTTCCACCCTTAGCACTTTTGCTCTCTGGTTCATCCTTGACTTCACCTTTCCCAGATCATTTGCCCAATTCATTGCAGTGTTAAAGCATTCCCCTGCATGCAGATAGGAATGCTTCAGGATGTATAGACAGACTTTGGTTGTACCTGCAGAAATATTTACTGTGGGCTCCTGTGCAGCATCTCTGGTGTCAGTGAAATTAATCAAGTGCAGCTGTTACTGCAAGATATGTCTCAGGCTCATGCAGTATAATTCCAAGTATTTATTCGTGACACGTCATTTAAGAGAGTAGGTATCTTAGGCTTCCTCAAATTGTCCTGTTTAGGTAATCTGTGTCAACCTCAATTCATATTTGTTTTTACAAATAGTATAAACAGTGAAGTGTACTCTTAGATGTGTGCTTGAGTTAGTGCGATGAATCTGTAAGTCTGTTTTGCAGCATGGATTCTCCAGGTATGAAAAATCAGTGAAAAAGGCAGGTGAAGTTCATTAATAGCTAGTTCTATAGAGCTCATACTCTGTATGTATTTTCTGATTTGTATAAACAATATGCAAATTTATAGAACTCTAGTAACAGTTTGCCATTTTCATGTATTTCAACAGTAACCCTTTTATTTCCAACAAAGAAGTAGTTTTATTGCAGTTCAAAGTAAGCCATGTTCCATTCCCCTTCCCTATCAGATTGTCAAAGATTAATAGATTTGGATGATGAATTTGATTACAAAGAAAATATAAAAAAAACCTTTTAGACTTCTTGTTTTGAATATAAATTTACTTTATAAAGTAAGCCTTTCTTACTTGGGACTGTGTGTGTTTACACAGAGATTGTTTATATTTTAAATATTTGAAAAATGGGTTTGCTACTCATGTCCAACTGAACAAGATGGTCCATGAAAAAAATTCATTTTACAGATGTTTTTAGAATTTCCAGTCCCATAAAATTCAGCTTTCAACCAATCTTCTTCTTAAGCGATGTGTTGCTCTAGACCCATCAAGTAGCCACATGAAAAATCTCCAAAAAGGGGAAAAGACAAGTGGAGAAGTTTGCCAGACATGTAACTCTGTCTAGATGCTGTGATTTGACTGAAATTGAAGGAGTCAGAACAGGAAAGGTTTTTTCCCTTAATGGTAAATATTAACCATCTATAGAGAGAGAAAAAAAATTCTGGGAAGTCTGATTATGTACTCTGTTCCAAAGTAATGAAGCAGCAAGCCTTATGGAAATAATGTCTTCACAGTACTCAGCAAGCTCCTTGCCAAAGCTACTTCTATTCAATTTTCAAGCCTAGAAACACAGATACAATGCTCTTGGTATCACAGTAGTTATGCAGCTACCAATGAAAAGGATAATGTACAGTGGTTGTTTCTATTTATCCTGACAAAATAGCGTACTAGAGCCGCTGTAAATAGTACATCTCATTAGTTTTGCATTTAAAAGGACACATTTTAAAGCTCTACATGAATAGGTTAGTCTGAAATACTTTGAAAACTCCTGTTACACAAAGCCATGATTAAATCTTTTCCAATAAATTATTTAGGTTTCAAATAAAATGGGAAAATTATTTTTTAAAATGTGTGTTTAACTTAAAGAACTGAGTACAGTTCTTTTCCATAGAAGTAGAATAAGAAAGGGAAGTTCTCAGGTATGATTAGCTTATTCAAGGAAATACAGATTTTATTTTTTTAAATAGTACCATAAGAAAGAAGAGTTCTGGTGTGTGTGACAATCCAGAAAGGGATGAAGTGGACAGCTGGGTCAGATATGTAGATACTCTATTCTGAGAGTTCTAAGAAAGGTGTTATATCTTGACACATTCCAAAAGTTTCAACTTTCATTAGTCCCTGAAACGTCTTTGCCTTTTGTTAGGAGTTAAAGTGAAAAAGAAGTGGAATAGAAGGCATTTAGGGTGTTGCCTCATTTTCAAGAAGTATCCTGCAGAATGTTAAATAACTGTGAAGGTGTATGTTTCTTGTATAGCACAAATGTAAATACATCACTGTATTTCTCTCAGGTCTTTCTAATCTGCTTGCCATCTGCTGTGATCATTGGTGGATGGAAAGGGTATATTAAGATTGTCAAAGTAACAGTCCAAGACACACAGACATTATATCAAGCAGCTTTCTTTCTCTGTTTTGGTAAGTCTTCTCTTGGCTCGGCTACCTGGCACATGACGTGTGCCTATAGTGTGTAATTCCTCTTATTTCTTTTGCAGTGTTGGATATATCAGTGGTATGTTGGATGTTATTTTTCTGCAGATGGTTGTGACCACAATGATTGTAACTTTAAAGTGCAAACTTCACTTAGCATAAATTCTGAAATATAAGTAATATTGCTGGAAAAAATAAAGAGCAGATACATAATGAATTTAAATGGGAAGGACAAGCTGAAGTTATAATACAAGAAATGGAAATGGATACTAAGTCCCTGAAGCCAACATGTCCATCAAAGGTAGGTAAATATATTTTTTGAAACTTTTGATTTTTTTAAAAAATAATTTGGCCTTTGTAACTAATAGATTTCAAGTGATTATAATCACAACATAACCACTATGAAAAGAATGGCCTAAATGTTGTTACACTTGCTTACAACTTTCTTATGTTTTATTACTAGCTAGGATGGCTCCTTATCCATATCAGAAATGTATCTAGCTCAGTGGGATGTGGAATTTTTCAATACTGGATTTTAGTTTTCCTTTCTTGATATGTTCCTGATAAACCTAGAGGTGTTTCTTTTATGGGTGTTATCATTCATTGATTGAAACTGGTACATCTCTGCAAAGGCTGACAAACACTGAATAAAGCTAATTCTTTTTCAGAGGAGGGTCATATATATTGAACATTTTTCCTCTTGATTGCTTTGAAATTGGATTGTTTTCATAGCTACATCTTGTGCTTATTTGTGTGTATATCACTTTCTGCAGGAAGCACATTTTCAATCTTCAGAGCCAGTGTTTATCCATTAACAGAGACATTTCAAATGCTTTTAGACTTAGTGAATATTGTGTGTCAAGAAAGACTTCACAGTGTCTGTGTTTTCACAGTAATGTTCTGTAGCTGCAAATATACATTTGAAAAGAATCTGCAGCTCCCCACTTGGATCAGAATGCAGATGTAAACCTTGGAAGCACATAAAAGTGTATTAGATTTTCACAACATTCCCAGATCCACTGGCATTCATTTAACTGTGTGGAAAACATTTTGGTTGAAAAAATACAAAGATAGCACCATGACAACTTGCTTTTGATTCCTATAGTTGGTATATGTTTTTTACATTAGAATTGGGACTAAAAATATATAATTCTATCCTCTTAAATAGTGTATGATAAATCTTTAGTCAGGCACTAGAAATATAGAAATGAGTTAAAACCCCTACTCATTAAAAATGGTTTGAAGTGAAGCAGTAAATTCAGTTGAGAGAGAAGATAAAAGATTTTCTGTATTGTTCCAACAAGCTTCAGGTTTTTTCTTTCAAAAGCCATGTCACAAATAGCTGCATTCCTGTGTTCTTTCACTTGTAAGTCCTTCTACTAAGGCTGCCAATAACTGGGATAATTCAAGACAGTTGCGATGATGTCTTCATAGTAAAAATGTGTGTCTTCTAGAAACTGACCCAAGATTACAAGTTCATTATACATTCTGTCTTTTTCAAACATAATGCAATTCCACTAATTCTGTGATACTTCATGTTGGTGTGTCATAGCTACTGGGTATATTACTGTTAGATTTGCTTGAACAAGGGATGAAAAAAAAAAAGGAAGGTTCAACCACAATGTCATGGATTTGACGTTACTCACATAGACTAATACAAGGTCATGGCCAGATGGCTGCAGGAACCACCTCCGTTCAGATCAAGATGAGTCTTCTGAATTTGGTGCAGTTATGTTTAGGTATTCTTATTACTATAACTAGAAACAGTAGAGTGATGTCTAGAACGAGAAGAAAGTAGAACAGAGCTAACCACAGTTGAGAATCAAAACAAATCACGTTATGTAAAAGAACAATTTAGAAAATTTAACATCCATAGCTGTCTTCTGAAGAAATTAGTTAAGTAATTAATCATCATTTTGGTTACTCTGGTTATTTTGATAAACATCATGGTACAGACGACAAATCAAGAAACTTTATTCATGCTGCTCACATTGAAGCAAAGCAAAGTAAAAGTGCTAAAGAATAAGTTGTCAGGAAAGACTGGGCTAAGGCTTTCAAAATTGCACGTTTTTGGAGGGGGAGGATTTGGGGTCTTTCATTTGAGGTTAAAATTTAACATATACAAGTCTGACGACTACCCCACGAAGACAGAGCTGGGATTTTTTTTGAGTGAATGATTTTAAGTTCTATCATTATTAAATACCCTCAGTAAATTAATTCAATGAAGATTGTCTTATTTGTTGTACAGTGTTTCTGTCAGGCATATCAATTCCACAAAAATTATCTTCAGTGTTTTCTGTTTTGCTCTTGAATCTTTCCCAAGGGAACAAATGAAATTGTTTTAACATCTTAGCTATTACATCACACTCATTTTAAAAGATTTACCTGATCAATGCTCCCATACTAATTTTAGTTGCTTGCAAGTAATTCCTCTGAAACTCATCATTAATTTATGTTGTTAGCATTATGCAAGTCAGGATCAGTTCCATCATTAGGAAGCAGCGCTTTATATTAAATCTTAAGAACCTTATAAAATGTATTCTTATAGCCCAAAGTAAAAAACCAAAACAACACAACAACAACAACAACAAAAAACCAAAAAACCCCAAAAAACCAAAAAACCACAGCAACAACTGAAAAACCCCACAAAGAACCAAAACAAAACAATCTAATCCATACTAAGAACTTGCTGTAACTAGATGTTAAAAATTTGGTGATATATTAGTGTATATGTATTCAATTTCTTTCTGTTTTCAAATACTTTTTGTATACTGAACCACCAATGCCTTTAGAATAAGAATTTACGAGCAAAGAATCACAAGATTGTAGCATGTGTCCCCAGGAGTGCAAGAAAACAGGAGCCTTGAAATTACAGCACCAAGCTAATACCAGAGAACACAGACCTAGACTGATCAACAAATGATTGCTGTTATGGTTGTTCAAAAGGCATGTTGAGGTACATTAACTGGCAGCATAGTGGAGCTGTCTGCAAAGCATGTGTAGCACAGGAGCTGCTGTTTCATATATAAGTGTGCTGTACTCTTCTCTCTGATATTCTACACTGTACTGTCACATATCTTAGAGTTATTAAAGGGAATTGTTTCTTTGCATTTGATCTAAGGGTCCATTGGTTGTGCTTATCTGCCTTTGAGAAATTGTTGTAATTCTGGATGCAACTGTGGTGGCATCACAACACTCTCCATCACAAAAATGTCCCCTTACTCCCTTTAGTGTGAGATGGATACTTGTGCCCTGTGAAGGAGAGAGAGGAGATAAGATAGCCCCTAATATGTCAATTATTACAGCCTGTTTTTAGATCGATCAACTCAGTTTCAGGAGAATTGTGCCTCAAGGCCCTGAGTTTTGAATGGCACATATATTTCATGAAGTTCTAGTGCATTCTTGAAATCTTTTAAACACATGGAAATGACAGACAGGACTTCTATTTTCAGGTGAGAACTATCCTAAATGAGAAGCTCCTCAGCTTCTCTGTTTTGAAGCTTTCTCCATTCCTAAAAGAGATTAAAAAATGTATCACGCATGGGAATAAAAAGAAAAAAAGGATTTTTGATCTCTATTGTGTTCACTCCAGATATAATTCTTTGGTAATAAAGAAATAGATATAGAAGTTGGGATTAATGTATTGTCAGATAGCATATTCCAAAAAAAACTGCTCCACTTTGTTAGGTTGTATCAAGCCAAAAACACACATCTAAGTTTTTGACTTACTGTTGTTTTCATGCAATTATTTCCTGGAAGTCGATACTGAAAGAGCTTTCCAAATCTTTGAACAATCATTAAGAACATGCTAATGTAAAAAGATTAAGAAATAGAAATTCTTATTTGAGCAAGAACCATAGGAAAGGTATGTTTTAAAAAGGTATTGCATTTGCCATTTTGCATAGCTGCAGTTACACAAATACTGCCAGTGGTAGCTTTTGCTGTTATTTTGAAATAGACGGTGGGTATAGAGGGTGGGTTGACTTGGCTGGAGGTCAGGTACCCAACAAAAATTTTCTATTAATTCCCTCCTCAGCTCGACAGGTGAGGGAAAATATACCTAAAGGTTGTGGGTTGAGATAAGGGCAGGCAGAAATCACTCAGCAATTACCATCACAGTCTCAACAAACTTGGGGAAAATTAATTTGTTTTATTAAAATCAAATCAGAGTAGGACAATGAGAAATAAACCCAAAGCTTAACCCCTTTTCTTTCACCCCTCTCTTCATCTTGAGCTCAATTTCAGTCCTGATTTTCTCTACACCCTCCCCCACAGCATTGCAGGGAGATGGGGAATGAGGGCTGCAAGTCAATTCTTTATCTCTGCTGCTCCTTCCTTCTTGAGAAAATAACTCCTTGCACTCTTCCCTTGCTCCAGTATGGGATCCGTCCCACAGGAAACAATCCTCCATGAGTTTCTAAAACATGTCTTTCCAACAGGCTGCAGTTCTTCAGTAACTGCTTCAGCGTGGATCCATTCTGTGACAGGCAGTCCTTCAGGAACAGACTGCTCCAGAGTGGGTGATCCACAGTGTCACAGGTCCTGCCAGCAAAGCTTCTACAATGTGGGCTCCTCTGTCCACAGGCCACAGGTCCTGTCAAGAGCTGGAGACGTCAGAGCCTTCTTTGGGCATCCATCTGCTCCTGCATGGTCCTTACCATGGGCTGCAGGGGGATCTCTGCTCTGGCACCTGGAGCACCTTCTCCCCTTCCTTATTCCTTAACCTTGATGTCTGCAGAGCTTTTCTCTCATTCCTCTCTCTGGCCCTGTCACATAGGAGGTGTTTCCCCCTTTTTTATTATATTAGCTGAGAGGTACTGCCACTCCTGTTTCAGCCTTGGCCAGAAACAAGTCTCTTTCAGAGGTGTCTGGCACTGTCTGTTTTGGACACAGGGGAAGCTTTTTAGTAGCTTGTGGCAGAAGCCACCTCTGCAGTCCCCAATCTACCAAAACCTTGCCTCTCTCATAGAATATGTGGAAATTAGGAAGGAAGAGCAACTGAATCTTGATGTTAGATATCAATTTCTTATAGCTTTCTGAGAGTTCTAGACACTTGAAATATAAATGTCTTTGGTCAATAGTAATTGATTATTATAATGAAAAAATGAAAACAAAAGACATACCAGCAATGTAATTTTCCTAGCACAAAATTTTTATCTTCCTTTTACTCTTCTGAGATGCAGACACCAGGGGGAAAACTTTGAAGAAATACTTTGAATGCGCCATTGTATGCTTTGTGTTAAAGGAGAGTTTCTGCTGGCTGTAAATGATTAAAAGATATTAGTCTTGTTCCTAGCATGTTTTTACTTTGGTGAATTTCAATAAACTGAGACATAATAATGCTCCCAAAAGTCTGTAGAAACTTATCCCTACTTTAGAAAAAAATGCTTTCTGAGTTCTAAACTGTAAACTAAGAAGACGGCTTTTACTTGATTAGTTAAAATTCACCACCATGAAACACATAGATAAGAATTTACTCAATGGACCATTATGTCTCTTTAAGACTTGCTGTGGTCTAGTGGTTAACTAGGTTCAAAAATTACAGTTTTTACTTTTTTCTTAAGATCAGAAGAGATATACTAGTTATATGCATAATTATTATTAGTACTATAATTGTACAGCTCAATGCTGACAGAGTTATATGCTTTAGTAGATATCATATTAGCATTTTTAAAAAATAATGAAAAATAATAACACTTGAAAAAACACCTTTTTTTTTTTCTCCAAAAATCTTGATACCTGCCCAGTCAATTCTTAATTTCCCTAAGCATTGTTTTTGGAGATTTTATTTGTTATTTTGGTTTGGGGTTTTTATCTCTCAGTCTTTGTCACTTCCTATTTTTGTTTATACATTTGGAATAATAAAAAATGTTGAAAGAATATTTTTGAGCTGTTATTGTACTTTCATCATTTCAACATAAATTAAAAAATTGAATGTTAAATATATTTTTATGTTATTTTAAAACTCAAAGGGATTTCAAAATTTTATGTTTTTAAATATACAATTTATTCCATCACAACCCATAAATTATTGTCCTAAAATTTATGCTTATAGATAATAGAGACAGAAGAGGTTAACACATTGTGGACTTACATATATGTGCCTAGAAGAAAAGCATATTGCATTCATAGCTTGCCAAATGGAAGAAAAAGGAGAAACAAAAGAAATAGAAAACAGTGAGGACAAGAATAAAAAATATTGAGTACAGAAAAGATTTTTAGTGTCTCAGACAAGATCTGTCATGGATTATCACTGTAAGCTTTATTCCTACATAGAGTTAAGGTTGTCATCAGTTCAAAAAGCCTGATCATGACACTTGGAGAACAGGAGCCCTTTTTTTTCACCATTTGCAGTCACCAGCTCTTTCACTTCATGTTTGATTCAGAGCTAATACCAGGTCAGTTATGGTTCAACTAAATCTAACAAAAATTATTATTTAACTCTCCTTTTCCAGAACTTTCTGTGATACCCTTATAGTCTTTCGTCATATCCTTTATTGTTTCAACAAGCTGTAAATCATCAATTATGTCAATGGGGTCAGGATTCTGTTAGTATACAATTCATATGCATATGACTGTAAACTGGAAGAGATTACTTTGTCTGCCCTAAAAACTTTCTCCTACTTTTCCCATTCTTCATCGGGATACCAGAGGAGGATAAGCACAGAATGTTATATTTTTGGACAGGACAGTAAAATAATTAGGAAGATACAAATGCTTAATTGCTTGCTTTGGTATAAATAATAACAGTCAGTATTAAAGGATGCTTTTAAGGAAGACGGAGGAAGGCCTTGTTAATAAGGCCTATAGGGATAAGACAGTGGGGGATAGTTCCAAACTGATAAAGATTAGATTTAAATTTTTTCATAAGGAATATATATATGTATATATATATATATTTATTTATTTGTATTTTAGAACAGGAAAATACACTGAACTGGTCTCCCCAGAGAAATTGTGGATGCCCAATCAATGGAAGTATTCAAGGTCAGATTGAATTCAGCTTTGAGCAATCTGATCTATTGCAATATTTTCCTTACCTAGGCTAAGGGGTAAGGAAAATATCCTTACCCTAGATCTTTAAAATTTGTTTCCAATATAACTATTCCATGATTCAACTAATCTGTAACTCTTTGAGTCTATAGTTCATGATTCTATAAATATGGTTCCTGTTAATTCCTTGAGTAATATATGGAAATATGTGTTGTTGACTTCAGTCAAATTTCCTTGACCAATTTTTTTTCACTTTGTACTAAATCTGATTCAGCTCAAATTTGGGAGTCCAACCAAAAAATGCTCGTATACTTTTGTTTGGAATTGCTTTTAATCAGTGAATTCTTTATCCAGAAATGGATTATCTTCTTCTTTTTAAGACATATTTTTGAAGCCACTGGTGTTTGTCAGGGAAAAAAACATAGAAACTTTTATTTTTCATAGTTCATGAAAGACAAGTAGTATTGATTATTTTATTTCAATATATTGAATAAAATGACAGAGTGTGCAATTTGAAGTCCTTTATTTCTAAACCAAGGGGAAATACAAATTTAATTCTGCACTGATTGAAATACGTTGATTATATAGAGTAGTAAGGATATAATGGACATTATTTTTTAAAGCACGCCTTAACACCCCTATTTTTAGCTTGCCTTTTTTTTATTACAGCACAGTAAATAATTTAAGTAAAAGAAGTCCACTATTATTATTGCTTTTTTTTTTAAAAATATATATAATATATATATATTTTTTCTAAATATAAAATCTGGTCTGTTTCTGCATATTTGTAAAAGGGGAAACAATTTGACCTTGCAAAGAAAATAGATATTTAAGTGGTCTGAGCCAAAGGTAAACACCAAAATGATAACTCTTCAGTATTGCTCAATGTCATTTATTCCTTAGCAACAGCACCACATCAAATATCAGAGGAATAACTGTCCTGTTTTAGTTCAGTATTTGGAAGGAAATTATGCCTGTAATGCTCATATGCAAATATTAATAATTCGAAATAAGATTTATCAATGGAAATTTAAGTGTAGTACAGTTAATATTTCAGAGATAAAGTTTATTTACAACATAAAAACTGAGCTACAATTCAAAACTTTTTCCTGAAATACTCTCAAAACTCACGGTAGATCCATTTAATACAGAGAAACATTTTATCTGCATGATAGTACCCAGAAACTGCCTAGTCTTCCACACCCATTCTTCCTTTATTTTTCAGTGAAAAACTCATTTATGAGACACTGTCAAGTTGCTTTCGGTCACGTAAAGTATTTCCAGATGGATTCAGTTCAGCATGCACACAATTTACTCTTAGAATTTGTTTTAAATAGCAAGGCTAGCAAGTGCTAAGATCACTTAAAGAAAGAGGAAGAGTCTGTAAGATTTAATTTTCGCACTGGAAAAGAGATTTATGTTTTTAAATCAAATTGTCTTTTTATGTGTCTGTCCTCTTTAGGATTTCAGTGTTTTGACTTTCCCTTTCCCAGCCCAGTTAATATGAAAAGTACATTTATAATAACAAGCTTAGAAATCTGCTGGGGTTTCATTATCTCAAAATTTTTGAAAGCAGCACTTTTAAGAAGAGCATGAGACAGAGGTAGAGGTACCTATAAAAGTGTTTCAGCTTAGATTTTTCAAGGGATTTTTTTTTTCAGAGCACATGTTCTGAGCTATTTTTGTGATTTTTATTTAAATTATGCTTTTTAATTTGACAGTTGAAATAATATTAAAAACATGGTAATGATGTGACCCAGAAGGTCTTTGTTTTCTGGATTATAATAATACCACAAAAGGTTAAATATACAAGGTGGAGAGTTCATTATCATGGGAAAAACAGTTATTTGTAAAAAAAGCATAGTTTTTTGGGGGGTTTTTTGGGTTTTTTTTGTTAGTTGTTACGAACTTGAGTTCTACAGGTTACATTTGTTTATATTTCCTTCTGGAATTAATTAAGTCTGTAAATTAATGTTCAAGTTACTGTTCCAGTAGTTGCTGATTTCTTTCACGTTACAGCAATTCTCAATTTGTCTACATGCATTTATACATATTTAATAGAAACCTCCCCGTACCTGGCTTTTATTTCTGGTATTCTTTTTCTTGTAAGATAAAGTTCAAACGATTCCTGTGAGATTTTCTAACTGTCTGTCCATAAGAATTTGTGTTTACTTTGTAGAACACTTCTAAGAGAAGTCTTTAGCTATAAGTAGTAAAGATAAATCTCTGACACTTTGAAAGGACAGAACCATGTGATCAAGAGTTATACACAGAACAGGCATGTCTCCTCAAAGAAAAAAACACGTTGTTCTTGACACTGACTTATTCTGAGGATATAAGCTAACAAAACACTTATCTAGCAAGAAGATATTTGTAAAAGATAAAGCGGTTTTTATTATGAAAGTGAAATATGGAAATGCATGTTTGATGGTAATATGAGGCAGGAATCACAAATTACTAGTCATGTACTTTTCAAAATTAAGTCAGTTCTCATAATTACAATTTTTTAAAGAGCTGTCCACATTCATATCTGGAATGGTGTTCATAATACACTAGTGTTCTGCCTATCGCTCAGCAGTGCCTGCACAACATCACAACTGTTTCTCTAAGCAGCCTCTCTGACACCGAGTGCCAAAGGGAGTGGGCAAGAGTAGGCAAGGAAACATTCATTATTGTTTTTCTTCTGAACTAACTGTGATATGTACTGAGACCCTACTTCTCCAGAAGCCTCTGGACATCAACTGCTGATGGGAAGGAAAGAATAAATATTTTTGTTCTGTTCTACTTTACTTCTGGAATCTTTGCTTTGCATCATTAAATTGCCTTTTTCTTGTCGCAAATGTTTTTAATCTTCTCTCCCCTGTCACAGTGAGGAAGGGGAGTGATTGAGCAGCTTGGTAAATACCTGGTGGCCAGCTGAGGTCAACTCACCACACTATCTTTCCTTGTTCCTCTCTGTTGCTTTCTTCTTGAGGAATGCTCTCATCCCACAGAACTTTTGGTCTTTCTGTGTGGATTCCATCTGACTTTAGCATATATTGATCTGTCTTTCAAAATTACAACAAACTTTTTATTCCCCCAATTATCAGATCCAGAATCTGACCCTGCTGGCATGATTAAAATTAAATGATTGTGCCTTTGGTAGACTTCTCCTCTTTTCTCGTCTGCATCCTTTGTGTGTGTCTATTTGGATTCTTTGTTCTCTCTCTTACTTCAACCCCTTTCATGTAAGAAATGCAGCAAAGGTGCTCTTATCAGAGCTACTCAATGCATCCTTTCTCATTAGAAGTGTAGCAAAGTGAGGGAAATATTTTTGTCTAAGTGGTTTAAAAGAGGAAACAGATTTGAATTAAGAAAAGCAATGAGAATAAAGGATTTTCTATGGGTTGGAGTTTTTTTACAGGACTTCATAATGTTTTTTTCTCTGTACCATGTTTTTCTAATTCTCTTTAGATCTTCACAAGTTTTCTTTCTGAGCTTGGGAGACTGAAGAACAAAGCTGGTATCTTTTCACTAATAAACAGCTTGGATATTTTCAGTAGAAAAAGCTTGGAAAATAATGCACAATTATAGCTAATCAGAATATATGCAGCACAAGAATTTTTTATATAACTAGCCAGTGATTATTTTCATAGATTCTTAAAGATACACCTTCTTATTGTTCTTAATTGTTACGTTAATCTGTGAATGATTAGCAAAGCCTGCCTTACTTAATCAGTTGCACTCCTAGACTAAATGTTTATAAATGAAAAGCTTCTGATTTTGTGCTGATCGGGCCCCATTATTAAACTGAAGAAAAGAGAATAAGCATGTGTTCTCAATTCTTGATTCATCCTTTGCTTTTGACTAGACAGTATGTTTATATCTTGGTTGCTTGAAAAAATAACAGTTGGAAATAGGATAATTTGATGAAAATAGAAGAACAACTATATAACATACATGAGTATTTATATATATATACGTAACTACAAACACATACATATACACATAAACTTAGAGAAGTCTTGCACAATGGCGATGAACTTTGTAGCAGTTCTTTTCTTAGAATCTCACTACAGTTAAAATATTAATTTCAGTAATACTGAATTAACCTCATGAATTAATATCAGTCCTTCAGTAGTGATCAGTTTCTGTAATGCACTGTAACTTATAAATCAGATATATGTTTTGTCCATGATCCCATGCAAATAACTAAAGTTCTAATGATTAAAATATTAATTAAGATATTTAAATTAAATTTGTGAAGATAGAGCCTTAGCTTAAGGCTTGGAAACAAATTTGTTTCTAAAAAATTGATTGTTAGAACAATTGCAATTTTGTGCAAGTCACAAAACACTAAAAGTAAAAATTCCTGCTTAGCAGGAACTTTTTTTTAATTTTTGAGTACATGCTTATCCCAAGAGAACTTCAGAAGCACTCTTAGGTGCTACCCACAGAATAGAATGTTCAGATGAAGATTCAATTTCACACTGAAAGTTAAGAATCAGGCCTATTCTCCTCAACACTAAAAGCAAATCTCTACGGATTGCAAATTAGAATTAAGCTGACGCATGGCTTAACCTCATAAAGTCAAAATAACACTTATTATGGAGATATATCAAGCAGTAAAACTATTACTACCATTGCTGCTATATTCAGCTAGTTAGAATACATTTCTCTGTGTCATTTTGAGAATTTGGGAAACCTGTCTTCAATATTGATGATTGTCTTTATTTCTTTGTGTCAACTTGAAATGGGAGAACAGTGGAAACATGAATAAGTAAGTAGGAGCTGAAATTCGAATATTTTTACTTTTCAAGAAAGGTGATAAAAATATCAGCAGCATTAAAAAAAGAATGTAAACTACAATAAAATACAGTAAGATAAATAAAGCAAAATTATGAGAAATATTGAGGGCATTATTATTTTTTTAATTATTTAGAAAAGTAAAGATGGATGATTGTATAGCTATTTAAGTTTACCAACAGGGAAAAGAGACAGGGTTCATCAGGAGACTATACCTTAGCCCATAGCCAATGACCAAATTTCTATTAGAATATCTTGACTGAAGCCTTTAAAGACTTGAGAAATTCATGCATTATAAAAGTGCAAAATAAAGAGAAAAAAAAGTTTGAAAAAAAAGAGATAAATGTAAAGAACAAAGACAAGGACTTTGTGAGAAAATAGGAGAGTGATCTCTTTGCACTCATAATTGAGATGTTTTCCTCTCATTGAGCACAGAGTTTATAAAAAATCTGAATTTTTATATATATTTCCTCATACCCCATAAATTATTGCTCCCATACCCAATCAGTAATTTCTCCTTTATAAAAAGTTAGTGAACTTTGTTGAAAATTAATTAAATTATGAAATTGAACTATTTCCATGATTAAATCTTACATATTGATTCATGAGTCATATGAAGTCCTTAATTAGAGGAGGAGGGGGTAAAAAGACTTCTGTTTTTTCATACAAGCTGATCATAACTTTATTTTTCAAGTTCTTCCTCTCATTATGCCAGCATCCTTCCTTAGTACTATCTAGGCTATTGTTTCCCAAAAAAGCATACTCCATCATTCTAAATTAGTTCCATCTTATTTCCAAATGTATTGAATTTCTTTCTGCTAATGATACAGAGCCTGTAGGTTTACAATTGTGAGGCACACCGTGTGCATACGGGAGAGGTATATATAGTCATGGGGGATTTTCTGGTATGTATTACCTGGATTTTTCATATAGAAAAGAGTCTTATCAGAGATTCAGTCTTTTCCTTTCTTTTTCAATAAAGAACTCTTGGGAAATGATGGCAATTTTACATGCTTCAATGACCAATTTTTTTTCAAACACATTACAAAATGTACTTTTTATTTAGGGGGAAAAAAAAAAGTGACATTCTCTGCTCCTCAAAATTGTATAAAGCTTTGGAATTTGCAGTACCAGCAGATAATATTCAAAGTATATATAAAAGTATAAAACTACAGTTTCTGCTCTGATTTCTGCATATTTTTAATTCGCACTAAGTGCAGTCAGTGGAATAGAAATTTCACTATAGGAAATAAAAATAAAATATTATGTATACAACTGAAATATCTTTTGATTATTTAAAGAAGAAAATAAAATAAGCTCATTTCACTTTTATGTAGAAGAGAGATTTTTAGGTGGACTGTATGAGTTTTCAATATAATTTAATGTCATTTTAGTATAACTTGCAAGATGTTGCTAGGTCAAAACAGAGTGGTTTTCTTTTTTCTTGTCCCAACACACATCATTTGAATACCTGAAGAATAGAAAAAAGGAAGATAAAATCCTCAGTCTGTGTGTCTTGTACAGTGTCTTCAGATACTGAGTGTGTCTGCTGTTCCTCCCTGGGGTATGACCAGGAACAGCACTGGGGATGTCCCATCTGGAATGTGTGCTCTGATACAGGTGCTGGGGCCCTAAGTAGAAGGGATGCAAGAAAATGCAAACATGCTTTGTTGCACCCAGGATGAGAATAGGAGATAAACAACATCTCCTGAAAGGGTTATAAGCTGCAACAGCCTGAGTCTAATAACAGAAGGAAGGAAGGAATTCCAGAAGGAAGGAATTCCGGAAGGAAGGAATTCCAGAAGGAATTCCAGAAGGAAGGAAGGAAGGAAGGCTGGCTGAGACAAGACAGAAGCAAGAAAGTAAGAAAATCTCTCAGGAGGTTTTTTGAGAGCAAGAGAATTTTCTGCTCTTCACTTGTAACTGATGAGAAAGCATTCTTGACTCTGGAAACTGAGAAGGAGGAGCACTCAATTCTGCATGACAAAACACTTCAGTTTGCTTTTGCTTATTTTTTTATATATTTGTTGGGTTTTATTGAGTTTTTTATTGGTTTGTTTGTTATTTTATGGTTTGTTTTAATTTCTTTGTTGTTTCCCACAGTTATTTCTTATTTTCTATTCAAGGGAAAGACAATGGTAGCAAAATTCATATCCAGTAGTAGAGTACCTGCCTATATGTCTATTTGGCATAGTAAGCATATTTTGATGAAGGAGGATACTGGCAATAGATTAAAATACACCTAAAAAAGATTGGTATACCCAAACTTATTTACTTAGTAAGAAAAGATCTTATGTTAGTTGACTGGATGATGGGCACAAAGATCCAACATTATGTAGGAGGAGGTTCTCAGAATTAGGAGGACTCATTCCTTCTCAGAAGAGAGAACATTCATCTGCTCTTTTCAAGCATCTGTACAGTAACACAAAGTACTTATCAAAATAAAGAGGAAGAAGTAGAAATCTTGTACTGAGATAAGTATGTACAACAATGGGAATCACAGAAACTTGGCACAATAGCACATACAGGAATGAGTGTAGATTGTTAAAGAAGAATAAAGATAGAGGAGAGAGTGTCACATTCTGTGTAGTACAGCTCCCTGCCTGCATGGAACTCCAGAATGAAAATTTAGACATATTTTTTATATCTCTAGATGAAAATCAAAGGATACTGTGGCCAGAAATCTAGTTTTGTTCATGTGGCGGAGGGGATAGACTCAAAAAGTCTGGCAATTTTTGAAGATTGCTTATTTTACAGAGCAAGAAACTTGTTCATGAACTAAAACGTAAAAAGGAATCTTACAGGATATGAACAGACAACAGAGGTGGTAAAGCATTTTAATTTTTTTTTTGAGTGTTTGATCATTTAATTCAATTGAGGTTGTTGAAAGGACTGGCTGATGGAATTGGACTACTGCTGTCATTCATTTTTGAAAAATCATACTATTCAGGAGTTATCAACAACAACTCAGAAAATCATTCTCTATCTATTTTAAAGGAGAACTCAAGAACTTAAAAGCCATTTAATTCCACTTCATTCCTAAGTAAGACCATGAAGCATGTTGTCTCAGAGTCCATTCACAAATGCTTGATGGGCAGGATGGTAATATAGTTTACAAATCCAAGTTTTCTTGATTAAACTGAGTGCCTTCTAATGCTAAATGATGGGGTACTAGGATAAAGACATAACAGGTGGCCCATCTCAACTTCAAGATGGCATTTTCCTACATCAGTCCCATGTGGAAGCTGAGGAAGTATGGGCTGCATAAACAAAGACATAGAGGAGGAAAAATTTGCCTTAACTGTGATATTTTCATGGGATTATGAGTTGCAACACAGAACACAGGTACTTCTGGATTGACAGATGGGAAAGGAGTGAGGTTCTTCAGGGTACCTCAGTGACATTAGGCGCCTATGTATGTACAACTGAATCAAGCTGTAGTTAATCAGCTTAGACTTATAAGTGCCAAAATTTAAGTGACATAAATTCCACTCTGCCTTCCCATTTCTTTAATAAGAAACAAAAAACAACCGAAATGAGACAGAAATTATAAAATGTTGATGGCTAAAGCTAGGGCTGAAATAACACCCCACATTCTGAACTGTGAAAATACTTATATTTGTTACAATTTTCACTGGCAAAGCTCAGAACCATTTTAAGTTGTGTTAGAAAGGCATAACATCCTCATATTTTATATTAGGAGAATAAAAAAATTAAGCATAATACCAGAAGGACATTTATGAACCGGTTTCAATGAGTTGGAGTCAACTGAATTCTCTGAACAATTTCTAAAGTTCATATTTCTTTATTGGTATTATTTTTTGTGCTGCTGAGGCATTTTTGACTTCTTATTCATAGAAGGTGAAGATTTATGCCTTCATCTGGAAGCTGTTATTTCTCATTTTTGTAATATATTTATATATTTATAAATGATGTAAAAATCACACCTCTATGTCCTGAAAAATCTTTGAAACCTCTGTGAAGTCCAGGGAACTATCATTCTTCCAGCATTACAAGAATAATGGAATGAATACACACTTCATGATTGTCAAATCTCTTGGCTTTTGGAGCCAGAGAACTGAAAAAAACAGGTGTTCTCCAGAATATCTTTACAAAACTTGCTCAGTTTTAAAGGTTCCTGATACTACTTACATGTCCTCTTATAAGTCAATATTTTTTTTAATATTTTTTTCCTCTAATTTGTTAACTGACAAAGTTAAACAATAGTTCAATGTTTCCCTTATATGTATTTCATGTAATGTTAACTAGAAATAAGTTTTATACTCCAGTGCTCAAAAGGACATTAAGTTCCTGGTTCATCAGATAAGTAAAGTAACCAGCTGCTCTTAGTTGATGTTTGCCTATTGATTCTGCCTAATAGTTACAAGTCCCTGTGTACTAAGTGAAAAATATATAAATGTATTTATCCAAGATTTAATGTGCCTCATGCATCAGTATCAATATACAGGAAGAACAAATGATCTGCTATCGCCTTAATTTTTAATTCCCACTGGGAAAAATCTCAAATGATTGAAACAAAAACAAGGCTGAAAATATCCCAACAGTAGATCATATTTTATATCTCTGTCTCAAGCTAGCATTATTTATTCTGAATCTCTGTGAAGATCAGAAGAGAACAACTTACTAAGTACTGTAATGTCACTCTACTGCACAGCTTTGCCTGCTATAACAACCACCAGAAAATAAACTCCTTGACTTAGGTGCTCTCAGCTCTTTTGTACTAAGAGCCAACATTGCTCATACATCCACATTAACAGCCAACAGGATGCCATTTTTGTCACCCCCAGCAGCTAGTCTGATAGCATCCTGTCACTCTTCCTGCTGGGTTCTAAGCATGTTTTAATTATTCATTACTTCAGCAGAGAGAACTCTCCCACTGTCTCTATCTACAGACAAACACAAACACCAGACTTAGCATCATTTGCTACTGCACCTCTTTCCTCAAAAGAGATGTTGAATTTTCTGCTTTTTGAATCAATTGATGCTCTGCTTCAGCTTTATCTTCCATTGAAAAGCCAGTTCCCTGATTCTCTTGGTCTCAAAAGGAACAGGCTGAATTTTTGCTTGTTTTAGATGCTTATGGTGGAGAAATTGCTATTCATTTCAAAGCTTAAAAATTGTATGTGATGAAACTTCTGTAACGAAAGAAAACTGTGTTAACTACAAATGGAAAACATCTCTCATTTAAAAAAAAATAAATATATATATATATATATATGCTTCTTTACGACAGTCTTCGAAATTTCTGTATGGAAAATGACCACCCTTTCTTAACATCCATTTCTATTTATTTGAATATCCTAATTTGGTCTCTAAAACACTACCATGTTCATAATATATGAATATTGAGCATTTTTTATATGAAAAGTCTTTTCATCTTCTTATCGGGGCCAGTTCTAACAAAGAGGTATAAACCAATATTACCTGAAATTACAATAGTCCCTGAAATCTTGCATTCCTATGGCTTATAATATAAACTATAGTGAGAAGTGAGAAGCCCTAAAATCTGCTGATCAGTTTCAGTATAGCTTCTTTATTTCTATGACAATTATCTAAATCTTGCTCCACTTTGAATTTCTGTTTCTTTAATGTGGTTGATAAAAATTATATGCAGTATTTTAATGCCTTCTGTAATGACACCCGTGTTTTCTCATTTCCATTTAAAATGTTGACTGCTGCACATGAACATATATATCTTTTTAAGACCAAAATATATTGATGATTTATAGCTATTCCACAAACAACAAGAAAAACCCATGAACTTTTGCAGGTAGGCGTAAAAAACCCCACTGTGTGTCATTGTGCCCTACTAAATGCAAGCTAGCTCCAAACAATAACAAAAAAAAACCAAATTTCTATATACCTGAGCTAATAATCCTTTCTATGAGGGGAAACACATTAGTCCATGCTCCAGTCTGGGCTGAAAGAGAAAATACTGCTGATTACAAGTGGCTCATATTAGGAATTATTAGTCTGTACTTGGATGTTACTGAGGTACATGTAAAATTTCCTCATGCCCACATGCAAACAAAAAACCATTATGATAATCAAATATCTCCTTGTTCTTCTCAATAAACAGAAAAAAAGGTCTTGGTTAATCCATTACTAAATTATCTTGATTGGTTTAGATCTTTCCTATCTCCCATTTCTATAATGTAAGCTGCTACAAAGTCAAGCAATTATTTCTCCACAATGCACATGTTCTCCTTTGTATTTTAAATTGCTTTAATCTTGTGTCATCAAAAAGATTTAATATATCCCTGCTTTCTTTTTTCCCACATTAATTAACAGAAATAATAACATTTATTTTAAACTTATTTGAAACTTCTCCTTGATGAATTTCACTGTTAGTATTTCTTTACCCCTGTATTCTTTTTTCTTACAGTAAAATTTATTGCTGCACTTCTAACCAATAGTTTCTTATTGCATATAATTTGTAGAGCATGCATATAACACATGCTTAAATTCAAATAAATTAAATCCACTGAATTTTATTTAGCCAGGGGGAAAAAAACAAGCTTGCTCCTCACCCTTAAAAAACCCTTACAAACCCCTAAAATGAAGGTTATTCTTTACTATGCAGATGCTGTTTTCTAAAATATCTAATGTATTTAGATTTGCCTTTTCTGCAGCTGCTCCCATATGGCTGCCCTTTCACATAAATCAAGTCACAGATCTCTAGAACATTTTTTCTATAAACAATTTTACAAGATCCTCTTTGTTTACTAAAAACATGTGAAATACTTTATTTGGAATATTCTCTTTATGCCAGGATAATCAGATTAACAAAATTATTAACACTATTTTTTAATCTGTACTTTTAAAATTGTGATTTTAGTACCATGCCAGCTTCCAATAATTAAAAAAAAATCAATATGTCATTATTTAGATCTGAAAAGTGCTCTTTGTTTGTCTTGTTTTTTTTGTCCAAAATGGTGATTCTCAAACTAACTTTAGGAGTCTTCTCCTAAATTTAAAAATCCTTTTACTTTGTCTATTTTCACTCCTCTGTTTATGTTTCATCCATCCATGTACTTATCCATATGCATGCAGATCAACACATTTTAGTTTTTGTCCATTTTTCTGAAAACTTGCTCTTCAATACCAGTATTCCAACTGCAACTGATAGATTACTGCTTTTTATGTTTTTTGTAACACTCAATTACCTCTTGAGTAGTTTTAGGTTTTGTGAATGTCGATCCAATAAAGTATGTATTTGGGGAGTTTCTTTGACGTATATATACATGTTGGATTTTGGAAAAAACAAACTACCCAACCAAACCACACCAAAGAAAATACCTAAAAAAATTCCCCCAAATCTTTAGGAGCAGTACTATACCTTATTAATTGTAAGAAAGGATATGTTTAGATTTTACAACACCAGAAAATTTGTTTCTGAGTATCTACAAAAGCTGAAGCTGTGTTACAGAGACTGTTCTATTATATACTTTTATGAGTAGGAATATCTAGGCATCTAAAGTCACAGAACAATTTAGAAACCACGGCAGGGAAATTCAAAGTTCATAGACACAGAGCTTCAGCTATAATCCTAAAGTTGTACTGCACTTACATTTTGCAAATAAGGCAGATTTATCATCAGGCTCTTGATTAATCAACAGGCACACCTGAAAGGAAGTTTTAGGAATTCGAAACAAAACATGAATAAAAAGAAAAGGGAAAGATGCTGAAGTTGTCTTGATGGGAAGATTGACAGGGTATAAAAATTGTCTGAAAGGCTGGGTTGAGGAAGTGACAATTACTGGAAAAAAGTCTAGCTGGAGGCCAGGGACTTGGGATGAACCCAAGAGGCCAGTACTGGCTCCAATCTTGTGTAACGTCATTGTTAAAGATCTGGAAAATGGGGCAGGCAGCTGGCTGAACATGAGTCAGCATGTGCTTATGGGGCCAAGAAAGCCAAGGGCATCCTGGCCTGTATCAGCAATAGTGTGGCCAGCAGGTCCAGGGCAGTGATTTTCTCCTGTACTCAGCTCTGGTGAGACCACACCTCAAGTGCTGGCTTCAGTTCTGGGCCCCTCAGGGAGACTGAATCACTCTACCACTCCCTGGAAGGAGGTTGTAGCAAGGTGGGGGTCAGCCTCTTCTGCCAGTTAACAAGTTACAGGACAAGAGGAAATCAAACTGTACCAGAGGCTGTTCGGAATGTACATCTCGAATAATTTCTTCTCTGAAATGGTTGTTAAGCATTGGAACAGACTGCCCGGGGACATAGTAGAGTCATCTTCCCTGCCAGGACATGTGGGAATGTAAAATTCCTACATTTTCGAAGGAACTTGTTTTTAGATCTGGAATTGTTGGCCGTTTTGTGCACTGAGGAATGACCTTAACCAATTGTGCTTTCCTGTTGACTTTCAACCACTGTATGTAGATATAGAAATTCCTCATTTCTTTGCCTGAATAAATTTAATTACACACTCAGATTCACTCAGTCAATCTCAGTTGAGAACCTCCAAGTAAGAGATACTTACTGACATTCCGTCCTTATTAAGCATTGCATATTGTTATTGTGAATTAACCACATCCATACTCTAAGTGCTTCAGAGGAAAAATTCATCTCTCAGTTTGTGAAAATCTTGTTTTCATTTGAGCTTCAGATGACTCTCTTTAAATTGCTCTGCTGGAACTTAGAGAATGCCCTAAGGAAATTTTGTTCTGAATGTTCAAACCAGGCATCAAATTACCACAAAAACCCTCCCAAAATATTAAAAAAAAAATTGCAAAATTTCCAACTAAAATCTATAACACTCTTGTTTCTTATAATGTAGAACAAAGATTTATCTAAATATTCCTTTCAAACTTAATAACCATCATTATTTTAACCAAATCTAAAAATTAGTATTATCATGTTCCAGTGTTCCAGCTAATTATCTGATTAAAGAAATGGTATGGAGAGACAGTCACTGGGAGTGGCTTTTCAGTGTATTTAACAATAAAGGACAAGAAAAAAATTGAAATCAACCAAAAGATTTCTTGAACTGTGATGTACGTAGTAATGTTCATCTTGAAAGTATTGTAATTTTTAATTAACTAGCAATAATTGATTAGTTAAAAATTAAGGAATATTAAACTGATTGTGGAAAACCACTCAAAACTCCTTTTATTTCTTTAAGCTTAGAGAAGCATAAAATTTCTTCTGCCATTTACTTTAGATTCTGGTGTACTGCTCCTTAGCAAATAAAGTCAGATTTTACCTCAAGGGACATATACTTAATGACATAACAACAAATTTGTTTTACTTTCTACCTCGGGCCACAAAGCAAGATTAAGTTGAAGATGTATTTTTTATTTATTTCTATTTTCCCCTAGCTTCCTACCTATAATGCAAACAGGAGGGAAAAAAATCCCAGTTTTAAATAGAGAGGGAAAGAAAAAGCAGAAAGAAAAGGAGTGTTTAAGTGTATAATACAGGAAGAAATAGACCTACTTCAAATTGGAAAAAGTATGAGGGTGTTGCATTGCATTTGTAGATTAGGTGAGTAAGAAAAGGTAACCTGTGATGAGGTGTACAACACAGTTAAGTTTCACAAGGAGATAGGGATTCAAGCTGGAGTTCAGGGCAGGAGAAAGAAAGAGATTACACATATAAAAATCACATTAAAGGATGACTTGGTATGGCATCTGTGTTCTGTTCCTCAGGGCCCAATGAAATAATTCACCAGAGCATGCCAAAGGACTTAGGGGAAGTCACTTAGAATCATTCCAATACCTCTAAGAACTCAAGAGAATAGACGGGGATCACAGAGGACTAAGAAATTGAATACATTTGTCTGTGATGTTTGGCAGGGGATGGAGATTTATTCTTTTTCTTATGGACTGTAAGAGCAGATGTGACATATCAAAACCACAGAATGATTGACTCTGTCCTGCAAAACATCTCAAAAATAAACTCATCTCTCATTTGTAGTCATTCAAGGTGGCTGGAAAATGATTCTCCAATAATTTTTATCAATAGTTTGGAGTACAATTATGAAGCATCCTAAAGTGAAAAAGTGTGTCTCTTAAAGTCAGTTTTTCATTAATGGTATGATGGAAAACAGAGTGTAACTTCTAAAATTTGCTGATGACATCCAGCCAAATGAAGGATCAGTTTGATAAAGAGGCTCAGGTTTTAAAATTCTCCTGAAAAAATTATGCAGGATCTGTAGTCAGGAAAACAAAATTTAACTAGTACAAAATTAAAATGCTTTATTTCTCAAGAGAGACAAATACCAATGGGGAATATCTGAGTAGACATCAGCATAGCAGAGGGTAGTTCTAGCAGTAACCATGTATCATGCGCAAAATAAGTGCCAAAAGTGTGACATGGCTGCAAAATAAGAAAATCTCATTTGGGAATACAATAATAAGCTTTTTTTTTTTAAAAGCATACTAGGTCTGGAAAACAGACTGAGAATAAACTTCTCTCCCAGTTAGCTGTGAAAACGATTTATCTCCCAGAATCCAGCTCAATTTAGATAGTGAGAGAGTGTGAGAAAGAGTTTAAGGACTAAACCTTCTGACCTTGAACTTCCACTTGATTTTGGTTGAAGTCAAATAAAAACATGGAGAATAAATCCAAAGGAGATACAACCGTTTCTCTATCAAGGACACACCAACTACTTTTTAGATGTCTGTCTAGAGATAAATTTCCCATTGAATGCCAAATTGTCCAGGGAGTAAGCTTTCAATGTTTGTCACAACCATGGACAATTAGCAACAGTTGTCTGAACTCCTCTTTCGAACTGTTTTAAAGGTGGAACTCAAATTCAAAGGAAAGAGAAAAAAGAAAAGAATAATCACCTATAACCAGGGTGGGAAAAAAAACCCCAAATTGAAAGAAATCTTCTGCTATTTGCTACCACCGTGTCACAGTGGGAAGCACTTGTGATGAAGTGCCAATTACTTTTAAGGTCCCAATACTATAATGTGAGGATCTAAATCATGTATTTCAGTTGTCTATGCTTTTCACACCCTGCTGATGCTATTGTGAGCATCTAAGAAACTTGCTTCAGTGGAAAATCTGAACAATGAAGTTAATACAGTAAATTGACTGCTTAAAAAAATTGGTCCTTTTATACATATTTGAGTATTTTATCAGTCTGATTCACAGATTCAATGTGCCACTCTCAGTTGCTTAAATGACTGAGACATGGCCATACTGCAGTGATTTCATTGTAGGTAGCCAGTGTTTTCCTGATTAACTGTATCATGCATTATAAATAGGGGTCTACTTTGAAATTATACATAATTGGATTTATTTCTCCATAGGCATGATTTAAATGCTAAGACTAGGACACCATTGCAGAAAATACCATGGAAGATATTTAGACCCTTTCCCACAAAGAAGATAGGTTAACAGCAGAAGTATAAAAATATACAGAGAAGATCTAAGGCAAACCAGTTTACTCCTGTTCTCAGAATCTGATTTGTAAGTATGGATAAAACAAAGACTACAAGTCATATGGAAGAACATATCTGCTGATAAGATCTTATTCTCTATGACCACTGTTACTTTCTTTATGGAAAAAGCAAAAGGAAATTCACTTTAATAAAATCATGTACACTAAAAACATTATTCAGAATTATTATCTGAGCCTTTAAACAAATCATCTTGTTCCTTAAATCTGCTGTGATGCTTTTATACCAAGGGTATAAAATATATTCATCACATTGCACCCAAAGGCTTATTATGCCTGCTAAATTTGTAAACACATATAGTAATGAGATTACAGTACCTCAAAGTAATTTAAGAAATCCACATTGTTATGATTCCTTTATGCAGAAATCTTTGTACCAGTTTATGGTGAAAATAAAATTAATTTTTCTGTAAAATGAAAACAGGAACAACATCATTAACAATTTTCTTGAGCTATAAGTCATATGTTTCTTTTATTTTCTAGCTGAACTGGAAATACATAGTCAAAACAGACACTGTTGGCATGCAAGGTTTTGCTCAAAACAGCCAGTCCTCCACATTTTGATATCTTTGCACAGAGCTCACATCTGACCTTGGCTATGAACCAACTTACAGAATATGCACTCTTAATTTGTAAAACTCATTATAGAATCATCAGAAAAGTTAGGCTTTGAAAGTTCCTGGATCTTAATTGGATGAAATCAAAATAATATAGAATAGGTACTATTTGTTTGATTTGTTTTAATTAATTCTGTATCTGTTCACACAATTTTGGAAAGAAAGATTAAATAATTTGGCCAGCTCTAAGTGTAACATGCTGGAAAAAAAAAAAAAAAAAAAAACCACAATAAAAATACTAAAAACTCATATTTTTTTTCCTTTTCTCAATATAACTGTAAGACAAAATTCCACTAAATGAAACTATAAGATTTAGAATTAGGCAACAAATACTGCATCAAAAGTTGAGATTCAGCTGATTTTTTTTCTGACATCTGCAATATGGGCAGTTACAAGAGTCTGCACTTTAGACTCTCTAGAAAGAGACATTTCAGGGCCAAAGTCATGTCCATGCTAAGAATGAGGTGAATCATGCTTCTGACCCAATTGTCAATATTAACTAGATCTTACTACAAGTGTTGAATTATTCTCTCAAATATGAACAGCTGATCTTAGGTGAATCACACAGTGTTACTGAAGTCATGATTTCTCTCTGAGCGTATCTTCCAATTACAGATTGTGATAAATCACCAAAGAAACATTAGGGAAAACACTAGAGGGAAATGTAAGTTTAAGATTACACCAAATATTCTAATTTGGTATATCTAGAGAAATATTAGTGCCAGTATGTAAAGAAAGATGAGATTTCATTTAAAATTCTGTGCATCCACACCAGGAAATATTTAGAATATATGAAGGGAAGAACAGCCAAAATTGACAGGAACACAGATATTTAAGTTGACTAAGTTTGGTTTATAAGTTTTTTCATCTGTAATATTAAATTAGAAATTAAAGGAATGTTTTTAGTCTCTGAAATGTTGGTAATTTCTCAGCCCAGTCAGATTATGGCTGACAAAAAGTCATTTTAAGCTTGGACTGACCACTTGATGAGAAAAAGATTATCTGATGGGCATGCTGATATTGATTTTCTTTTAATAACAGCAATATCAATGTCCAAATGCAATCTATATTGAACACAAATTCTAATAGCAATATTTTTATTGTGAAAAAGAGTAACTGTGCCTAGAAAAACATAATGTTGTCTTCAGAGGAGCTTTTGTTTAAAATCTACCTCTTCTATTTTACCCATTTTTTTTCTTTCAGTATCATTATTTGTATTACATAAAAATACATGTTTTAGTTTCTGCTGCTTATTGTTTAAAATTCAATTGTTTAAAAATCAACATATTAACTATAGAATTTTAACAGCATCCCATAGTGTTCTTTATTCAGAAATAAGCTTATTCCAGAATCATTTGCACTACAAACATATCTGTCATTTGTCTTAGCGTTGTCATTCTAAACCTATTAAGAAGCAAAGTAGCCAACAGTAAGTTGTAGATGTGTTTTACAGATAAATCTTATCAGTCCTTACAAAATGCCTTGTAATCTTCTTCACTTTATATGTGGCTTCCATTTATTACCTGAAATTACTTCCTCTTCTGTAACCCCATCTTAATACATTTTTTATTTGTTTTCTCCTCTTTTGATTGATCATGGCTAATAAGAATTTCTAACAATCTTTATTTCACTAATCTAACTCTTCCTTAAACTCATGTATTATTTAGATAGTTAATCTTCCTTCAAACCCCTTCCTTACAATTTCAGGTCTTCTCTCTCCTGTCTGTTCTGCAATTGTGATTGACTATGCTTTATCAGGGAGTGTTCTCCTCTTTTGCTCTTCCCCTTTGGGTTTCTAATGCAGTCCAACTTTCAAAAAGTTTTCAAACTCATGGGTGCCATTACCAGTTTATTATCTGAATATGACTGGATTTCTTCAATGATTTCACATCTAATCGTTCCTCTCATACCTTTTCTCTATTACTTAACTGAATATGACCCAAAAGGTTTCCACAGAGCAGAATAGATGAATGACAGTCAATGGAATTGAAACAATATTAGAAAATAAAGCATATATCAAGAAAAAGGTTCAGAAATTGTTTAAAATGCCTGTGTTTAGTACATTAGTGTATGTACAATACTTACAAAAAGAATGCAAATATTATTGTGAATTATTTAATGTTCACTTCTTCTCTTCACTTTTTACACTGGATAAATAAGCTTCATATTATTGGACAGAAACTTGTGTTTAATTAATCACAGAACTGTAGATTTCCATGTCAGAGGAAGTGTTCAAGATCAGGCTGGACAGGGTTTTAAGCAGCATGATCCAGTCAGAGAGGTCTGCACTCATGGCAGGGAGGATGATCTGGTGTCTGACCTTTAAAGGTTCCCTCCAACTCAAACCATTCCTTACTTCTAAGATTCTAAAATGTTGAACAGTATTTGTCTTAGTTCAGACCCTTGAGGGACATCACCTGTTACTGGTATCCCCTTGGACACTGAGCAAGGTAAAAGGACTGTAACTTTTCTGTGCCGTCTCTGATCATTTCCCTGTCTTCCATAAGCCTCAATATACATTACTCAATAATCTGGTCCATGATCTTTCTATTCACATGGTGAAGCTGACTTTTGGGAGTTCCAAAGATCCTCTTTTTTGTTCTTTTAAAAAGATTTTTTTTCCAGTTGCTGGGGACTTTTCTTCACAGACATTTCTTTTAAAATATGATGGATTTATTTAATTAGGTTTATGACAACAAGAAGTTTGAGTCCACTCTTGAAAAAATGTCCAAAAATAAAGATTGTCTCTCAAAAGAAAATGTAAAAAAAAATAAATAAATGCAGGTTATTGGAATTATAATAAGTTCTTATTGTTACTGATATAAAAAGGAGTTAAGAAAGAGAAATGAGTTTAAACATAAAACCAAGCCTAGATGCAATATTCTTTAAGTATAATTAACTAAGATATACATTTTCTGGAAATTAAGGTGTACCATTTGAGAGAAAAATCTAGCATTAACCAAGAAATTATAGTGTGGGAGAGGGAGGGCTAGTTATATGTCATAAAAATGTAAAGAAGCGTGACAAATACATTCAATTTCAGTTCACTGCTAAAGTAAACAAGCCTACATCCTAATACCTAGATTGTTTTCTTTTTGCCTATGAAAACTGCAAGCAGAAGTAACTCAAGCTGAATATAGCTGTAGCCACAGCAGTCACAATACAAAACACATTTGTACATGGGAGTCATTTTTCCTTCGGAAGAGTGGGATTGATTCTGATTATTCATTTGAAGACTTTGGGGGTAACTACTGCTGTGCAAGGGAGAGAGGAGGTATCACAAGTCAAAGGCCAAACAGACTTATCCACTTTAGTAGTCGTATCCAGGCTTTATTGGTTTTCATTCCTGTGTTTATACCACTTTGCCTATTCTGTCTAAAAAATCCATTGCAGTTTTCTGTAATGGTTTTGCTGTATTTAAATAGTTAAATTATCGTTCTAATCTTCAGTGTATAATGTAAGTAGTTGAGCTTGGAAGCTGATTAATACATTTCCATATAAATCAGGACACTTTTCAAATACATTTACAAAATTTACATTTCTGTAATCACAAGAGCAGTAATGCATGGAACCAGTGCCTCATTAACAGTTTTTGTATTATCTTTATTTGATAACTCCCAAACCCAACATCCCAACAATCATGTGGTGGACACTCTAACTGTCAGGAAAATGACAGCAAACATGCAGGAAATCATGCAGAGGAACCCTTGTGAATGTAAGAGTTGTGGTTTTCTGAAAGAAACCTTTAATAAGCTGACTTTTGAGTAATACTGAAGAGGACTTCTGTATTCGTAATGCTCATTTCTCTTATTTGTCAGTGGATTTGGATTATACATCAGAAGAACTGTTATCCAACATTCAGCATAATACAATGATTTTTTAAAAGGAAATGTGGGACAAGTTTTATTTGTCTGTTTAATTTTATTTGAGTACACTGAAAAAGGTTAAAATTTTCATAATTTGTTGTCTGTTTCAGTTTACACCATTAATTTACCATTTCTTTCTGTTGTTCTTGTCACTCGAGGTTTGTGTTTGTCATTTTTAGACACTAATCTCTAATTAGTAATTATAAAATGATATAGTGCAAATAGCAATTTGAGTTGCTTTAAAACTCCAAATACTCATTGCCGCAACAAGGATGTATAACACTTCTGCATTACCAGAAGATAACACGGTTGTTTGTTAGGGCAACTTTTAGCTCCTGGTTTCTATTGTTACTATAGAAAAAAAAATCTACAGGCTGGTACTACATGCCACAGAACAAAAAGGGCACCATGTTGCAGTGGCTGAATAGATAACACATGCCAACCATGAGAAGTGCAGTGATTTACTTTAATAGAAACATTTGAAGTTGCTCAGAGTCACTTATCAGTGCCCAACAGCTTATTTCATTAGCATTTTCATATTTTCTTATGTTTTTAAAATCAGTCTGAGCAAACAGTAAAAAGCTTGTGTGTAATTTACTCTAGTGCATTTTGTGGTATGCATTTTTTAGGGAGAAAAAAACCAGAATTAATACTCTAGTCTTCTGAGCTATAAGTCAACTCACATGAAAAGTAAAA
Source organism: Petroica traversi (assembly GCA_025920805.1). Lineage (NCBI taxonomy): Eukaryota > Metazoa > Chordata > Aves > Passeriformes > Petroicidae > Petroica > Petroica traversi. The sequence continues at coordinate 4,882,554 of JAHLSL010000023.1, forward strand.
CAAAAGTCTGAAGTCAATGTTTTAGCTATATTGTGGGATGCATAATTGAAATTATAACTTTCCACAAAATGCATTTTGGTGAGCCTGGTACAAAATTTGGAGGACACTGAAAATTCAAAGGACACTGAAAAATCAGAACAGTGTCAGTATAACAAAATACTTAAGGCTTTATAAACAAAAACAGAGGCGTTGTGCTGACTGTTCATCACATAGCAAAAGTCCTCTTTGAAGGAATAGAAGTTTAAAGGATAGATCTTACATTATGCAAAAAATCCCAACCTAAAACACATTAGTATTTGCAGAGCAGAAACTAATGCAAAATAAAGCAGCTTTTAAGAAAAAGAATCTTCATGTATTTTTGCTAAGGAGAAATTTGCATCTTTTTAGTGTGACAAGTTACAGTTAAGAATTAAATTATGCTGACTTGTGACTGGTTCACTTTGCTTTTAGTCATTATTAATATTATCATCATTATTATTATTCAAGACAGTATGCTGTGCTCCGATTACCATTGTTTGATCAAACATATTTTAATATAAGCAAACTTCTTCCAGTCCTCTGGATTCCAACATCTCCTGCCTCTTGTTTCATCTACTCTTTCAGTCTGATTTCAATATAATGTCTATTATTAATACTGATGTAATTACATCTGTGTTTTAGTTTTATAGTAAAATATACACAAAAAAAAAATAGCCAACGAAAGAGAACCTGGAGTAATTAGTGAAGTTAATATTTGGAATCTCCAGGTGAGAAATATTTCTTTTATATCTTTCAAGTCAATCCTAATATCCAGTGTCAAATGCATTTTACTTAATCTAATTGTTATATAGTGTAAAATAAGGTGCATCTTGCACTTATTTTTTTGTTTTCTTTAAGGGTGCAGAGGATATTCTTTAGAGATGTAACAGCAGATAACAAAATTGAAATTATATGTTAAAATTCACCTTTTCTCTTTCTTTATTTTTCTGGGTTTAGTTTGGGTAGAGTTAATTTTCTTCACAGGTACATAGTTCTGTTTCTAATTTGTTCTGAAAATCACCCTTGATAACATAGACATGCTTTTGTTATTGCTGAGAGGTGCTTACTCAGGGTCAAGACCTGTTTTGCTTCTCATTCCACACCACCAGTGAGGAGGCTGGACTGCTCAAGAAGCTGGGAGAGTGCACGGCTGGGACAGCTGACCCCAGCTGACCAAACAGATATTCCATACCCTATGGTGACATAGTCAGCATATAAATCTAGCGGAAGAAGAAGGAAGGGGGGAACCTTCTGACTTATGTTATTTGTCTTCCCAAATCACCATTATATGAGTCAGAACCCTGATCTCCTCGAGATGACTGCCTATGGGAGGCAGTGAATTAATTCTTTGTTTTGTTTCTCACTTTTGCTCTATGTACCAAACTATCTTTATTGCAACCCAAGAGCTGTTTCTCATGATTGCCTTTTGACTATTCCCATTGTACCACTGGACTGGGGGGAAAGAGGCTGCATGGGGCTGTGATGCCTACTGAGATTAAACTATGATATCTGGTCATGGCATTTAGCCAACCCTTAATCTGAAAAGCCTGAAAATAAAAGGCATGTAAACCACTACATTTGCCTTGAAAAGACAGGAGAACCGTTTAATTTTGACCCTGAAGAAATAACACAAATGACTTCTTCATGACAAGCTATTACTAAGGTTATAAGGTTACAAATAAAAAGAGCATATTCTTGAGAGAAAATAAACCAACCTTCCCTATGAATTAAATTTCTTAGTAAGAATATTAGTGTAGCATATTGGTTTTGCCACATGGAGAGCTTCTGTAACAAAAACATAATCCCTACTCAAGTCTGAATTCACCATTCTAGCTTTTGAAATGTTCTAACATCATGTAAGTTTCCTTTAAATTGCCAGTGCTTGTAGATTTGTTTGCTGTGACTGAGTGACCAGTTGCAATTTTGTCTTTATAAATGCTGGAATTTATTTTCTTCACTTTTAAGATCTTACAGCAAAATTCCAGAACATATCCTTGACCCTAAAGTGCAGCTACTGCAACAGCAAACAACCGAAGATACAAATTTGTTTGTGGTCAAGCTTGTCATGGTGAGCGAAATCTGATAAACTGATTCTCCCACTTCCACACATCTACAGCTTTTCCTAACTAATATATAGTGGAAAGGCACAATTAGGTTTACTGAAGAGTAGGAAACTCAATGTATTACCTATGGAATACATAGTACACAATATTTCAGACTTTACTTGGTTAAGTAAAACATTGCCTTGTGTTACTTTAGACTAACCCAACTATAACTACATTTCAGATAATAATACTTTCTTTCTGTTAAATATGCATTTCAGGTACTTTCAATATTCATACCTTGTCCAAGTTTCCTAAAAGTAGTTTGCCATGTCCTGAAATAAACTGCCAATACATTCACCCCTAGTGTCTGAATCAAATATTTATACGGTAATTACATTCATATTGCAAATAACAGTAGAGCATTAAAAGTCCCCAATATATCTGAGGTGCAGAATCTATGCCCTTTTTTCAAGGAACATGTAAGCGAAATCCCTCTAATGAAGCAATAAACTAGATTGTGAAATTAATTTTTTATCTTGTTTGATTCATTTATTAATACCAGTTGGAATTTAATACTGTGTAAAATCTGTCCCACCAGTTTCTTTAAACACATTTCCTGGTGATGTAAAACATTTTCTTTCCTGCTGTTACTTTATAACAGGGAAGTATTACATTAATTGAAGAACGAATCCTTTCATTCTCTCTATTACATTGATCACATACAAATTCAAATCTATGGAAGAAGCAGTTCACTGTTACAATGGGAAATTAAGTGAAGAGCAAGCTCCAGTTAGAGCAGAATTCTGTGTTGCACCTCACAATGCACATGCCATTTGATCATGAAGATTAAGGCAATTAATTTTGTGTTGTTTTCCACACCTGGCAAATCAATCAGACAATGATATAATCAGTAACAACTAAGGTTTATTGGAACACACAGTAAACAAGACTTAATTATTATGCTCTCCCTATAGGAGGTGCACTGTAGGCAACTAAACCATAAGGCACATTAATTTTGCCTCTTTTTATTTTTTTGTGTTCCTGTAGAGATTTCTATAGCAACTGAATTAAATTATAATAACTACAGACTTTTATAAATTAATAATGCTGCAAAATTGGTTTGTCTGGGGATAGAACAGCTTTCCTCAATATCCAGAGAATGCTGAAATAAGAGTAGTAGAGATATAGAGACAGTATAAATGTAAAGCACATGAAACAGTTACTGCATTTGTTTTTCAAACTAGTTCTGAAGAGAGAGCTACATAAGCATTTTTATCATTGTCCTGATATTCTCTGCAAAAAGGTTGTACTGTTCTTTTAAAACATAACATTCTGAATTGTGCAAATATAGTAGAGCATGAACTTGTTTCTGGTCATGTTCCTTCTGCTATGAAAGTTTTATTGTATATATACATGACTGAAAGGTGGCTATGGAGTAAAAAAAGCTACCTTTTACAGTCTGATCCACGTCCTGTGAGAGTTTAAATGTACCATAGCCACCCTTGTAAACTGATAAATTTCAAAGATGTTATGCCTACTGTGACTCTTTTAAAGCCATGCCTCTCATTAAACCTTTTGATGTGGATATCATGATGTGTTTTTGATGTGATTGCTGTAAGAGCTGGTATTGTAAAGGTCCTTATGAAGGACTCAGAAGAGTAACACCTATTTTAGTTTCTTAAGAGTAAATCTTCAAACCTTAATTTTCTTACTGAAGTACCTCAAAATATAAGAATGGCAGCTAAAGTACATTCCCTTTCATCCTGATATTGCTTAGAGGCTTATAATTCTGTTTATGAAAAAGCTAAAAACATTTTTTCTATTAATATTTCAGTGTAAGCAACTGTGATTCCTCCCTGTTCACAATCAGAATAAAATCAGTTTCCTTCAGGAAATTTTAGAGAGTACTTAAATAATAATTTAATGGTTGAAATCAGGATGACTTCAAAAATTGACAGCTCATATTGGTGTCTGGAAAACAGATTTACCTACTAACTTTTAAAATGAGATATTATGAGAATTTCATTATAAATAGTAGTGAGGATGTAGTAGAAGTAGAGACTGTAAGGCATGTATATGATTGGAATAAAGAGACTAGAAGGCTATCAGTGCTGTAAATATTAGATGAGCCACTGCTTTCAAAATTGTGGTTATCCATAGATAACGACTGCATGTGTATAACAGGGATCTATTCTAGTCCTGATTCTTGTCTTCTGCTAGTATCAATAATATGCAAAACAGCATAAAATTTTTCATAATCAAGATGGAATAGAACAATGAAAGAGGGGCAAATTAGGAATGAGATAATTTACTGATATCGTGGTGACAAACTGTAAAACCAGTAGGGAGTAACAATTATTGAGGCCAGTTGTGAAACCAAATTTTCACATTGAGAATATAGTCTGATGAGTATTGTGGCAATTGGTCTAAAACACTTTAAAAATTTCAGAACAAAGAGTAACATGTAAAAGTAAAAAATTACAATGACGATTGATCCCACTGTCATTTTTGAACATGAAACTCTGCTTAAGCTATACTGATATAGAATGAAGATTCTGCACCAAGTATCCTGTCATTTCAGACTAACAGGCAAATGTCTTGTGCCTGGATAATGACAAAAAATTAATTTACATTAGAAATGCAGAATTTAGTTTTAATGGTGATGACAGTATCCTAGTGTACTTGCAAGATGTGGTGGAGAATTCATCACTAAAAATGTGTGCTCTACTGGGAAAGTTTATCTAGTCCAGAATCAAGTAATTCAAAGAATTAGTCTGTGACCTTTGTTGTGCTGAAGTCAGGCTAGATAATCTACGCCTCCTTAAGGTTTTGTAAACTGTGTACCTGTGTATTACAATATGTGTTCAAACCACAGACTGGAATAGCACTTCTGAATAATAAGGATGACAGAATCCTGACTGCAAACTGTAAAGCTGAATTTCTTGTCAATCCCATAATTTTCAAGAAAGAAATAATTAGACAGGCTTTCTCAGAGAGATTAATCTCATCCAGGTTTACAGCTATCATGGAGTAACCCCAATGAGCAGGCAGGTACCGCCCAGCTGCACACTGCTTCCCTCATCACCCTGAGTAGAGCAGGAGAAGAGAAAAGAAATAATGAAGCAAAAACAATTGCAGGACAAGATTAAATAAATAAATAAATAAAAGTTAATTAAGTGAAGGATAAGTGGAAGAAGATAGAAGAAAACGAAATCATACTAAGTGATACAAAGGCAATAGAATGATACCCTGATGGCTCCCATGCAAAAGTTTGCAAATCCTCCTAAAACGGCTACTTCCTAATTTTGTTGAACATGACATTATGAACATGGAATATTTCTTTCCTTAGTTCATGTCATCTGTCTGGTTGTGTCTCCTCCCAGTTATTGTGCTCCCCCAATGTATTCATTGCTGAATACAGTGAGAAATAGAGAAGGCCCTGATGTGTGCAGACACCATTCAGCAAAATTTAGAACACTTGTGTCTTATCAATTTTGTTTTGGTCAAAAATATAAACGGAACCAAAGGCACCATATGCAGTACTACAAAGAAAATTTTCTCTCTCATAGCTTGTACAATAGGTAAGAGAACTTGGAGTTTTGTTTATCTCCATAACAATTTGCAGTCCCATCAATCAATTTGTGCACATAAATTTTGTAATTTCAAACCCAAATTATTTTTTTGAAATTTCAGGTAAAATGTCCCACAATGCCTATATTACATTAACTCTAAAGTATACACTTCAGAACAGTTACTGTGATTTTTCACTGACTCCATTTAGGTTTTAGGAGTCTTTAAAGAGAGTTATTATATGTTCAGTATTTCTACAGAAGGCATAAATAGAGAAGCCTGAAATAAAAATTTAGATATCTATACCTGCTTAGTTAAACAGGTTTCTGGAGTTTTGAGTGTATTTCTTTTGACTATTAGGCAGCTGACATTCATTCAGATGCTACATTCAGACAACTAAAAACAGTTATCTCTCGTTTAGAATTCAATTCACTTCCTCAATCATTACTGAAATATCTTCAGTGCTGACATCATCATTTATTCCATCTCTTGCCAAATTTCAATTTAACATAAAAAACTTCTGAAGAGATCAACTTTGTATAACCTCTCTGGTACAGTTTTCAGTTCACTATTAGAATTACTGTTTGTTTTTCAAACTATTTTTTTATTTGTATTACTGTACTGTTAAAATCTCATTGTTTCTTCTGATATTGCTTCACCTTGCTGCTCCCCACATCCAGACATTAAGACTCTTGATTACCTTTCACCAGGTAACACGGTTAGTCTAAATTCAAATTCTTTATCAGATATATGGACAGCAAGCACAGAAAATGAGGTAAGATATTGATCAATATATAAATCTTACTGGCAATTGATTTTCTAGATTCCTCAAGATGATTTGACACTCTTTGAAATACTGTACAAAAATTTAATAGGAAAAGCTGCTCCACCATTTGGATATCTTGTTTTTTTTAAGAAGTTTTGGATCTTAATACTGAACTAAACTTTCTCATCAAAATAGATATAATCCATGCAATTTTCATGGGTGAATTTGGACATTAAACTGCAGAATATATTGAGAAACCTGTTACAACCTCATAAACAGTTTTCTTAAGATCAGACTTCAGTGCTATTAAGATGATTGAATAGAAGAAGCATCTCATATAGGGGGAGAAAGAAATGTGATTATTCAGACTGGAGAAGGCTCAGGGGATCTTATAAAAAAATTGATGTTTGAAAAAGACCCAACAAGACCCTTCTCACTGGAAGTAACTAGCAGGGCTTGACAAAATTTGTGAACACTGAAAAAAACATAAATATATAGAGCTGGAGACTGGCCCTGATGCAGTCAGTCTGATGGCCCTGGGCACAGAAATTGTGCCCTGAGACACGGGCAGGTTGGGGGAGGCCCCTAGACATCAAATTCCATTAGTGTGCTCAGGTGCACTAGCAAATGTACACTAGTAAATGTAATGGGATTCATGGGATCCTAGGCATCTGGTTTGCAAAATTATAATTTATTTTTAGAAAAATTTGTCTTAATGACTATAATTTTTAGCTTACTCTCATCTAAATTTGACCTGGACATTCAACTTTCAACAACTTTTGTTCTAATTTCAAAACTATAGATTAAATAAATTTTCTTTTAGTTGGATGTCTCCATTATGTAAAAATATGGGTAAACTCTTCATTGGTATTAAAGACTTACCTGCACTATTTAGAATTCAGTACTACAATGAGATCCCTTTACTAGCAAGGTTTAGTTTAATTTTTTTGGCTTAATATTCCATCTGTATTCCTAGTTTGTATTAGAGGTCTCAATAAGCAGAAAAAATTCTTGGTTGGATAATTACACTGCCAAATACCTCTGATACAAAAGAGAGTTTGCTAAAAGCTGGTTTAGAAGTTTTTAACTGGTGCTCAATTATTACAATTGGACATGTAGACACTGTGAAACAGGGCCACAATAACATGTAGTTTAGAGTTCAGAACTGACTCTTGGAAAAAGGGAGTGTGGGTTCATACCCTTGAGGTTAACTGCCCTGTCTCATAGACTGTGAAATAGATGATGTCTATTCCTCCACTGGTAACTCTCATTTTGAAGACCTTCTTTCATGTGTTGTTCCTCAGATACCAAAAAGAAAAAGTCTTTTTAAGTTTAAAATACTGTTGCAAATAAGCAAAATGAAAAATACCCAGTATTTAATTTCCACCAAAAGAGTCAAAATTGTCTTTCCCCACTTTTTCAAGATCTCTTCTGCTGCTGAAGTGAGATTATCCCACAATTTTCATAAACATATTAATTAAATGTTAAACTAAATCCATAGATTGTTGTTTTTTTATAGTTAAATTTAAGAACATCACTCCAGGAGGAAGGATAGTCTTAATATATATATGGTTTAAACAATACCACAATGCCACAAGTCAGTTTGCAATTCATTGTGTCCTACTTGACCCAGAGGCAACACTAGCATTGATCTTGGAATCAGTTAATAGACACCTGAGGCTTTAAAAACAGGGGGGGGAAAGCACCTTTTTTGTTTCTAATACTATTTCTACTGTATTTTTTCTATTATATAATTTTTAACATTACTGTATATATTATTTTTATGATCAATGTCAAGCATAAGCTCATTTTAATTTATTTTAATATTAATAAAAATATTATTGCAGAAGCCTCTTACTTTGATACTTTCTAGTAACAAAGTTTTAAAAAGTTTTAGAATTCTGTAGCTGAATGAGGAATATTCTCTGATGTGGTTATATAAGACTTGAAATTTAATAGCATAAAGAAATGCTCTCTTGAGGTATTTCAACTAGATGATTGCAGGTAGTCGTTCACTGAAAAATGTAAGTAATGCAACAGGGGTATTTTTGTCATAATATAATCATATCCCCAAAGCTGTAAGAGATATGAGATTTTGCAGAATATCTGTAATTCCCAAGGGGAGTGATTATCTCCTGACAACTACCCACTAGATTCGCCTTGCTGCTTTTATAAGAAGTCTGCATTGTGTGAGATAATGCAGCTTAATTTCCTAAAAGATAAAGCAGTTTGACAGCAGTTTCAGCATGTTTCACACGAAATAATCCGTCATTATGAAATAATGTAACATTAAGAATGTTCTCTAGATATTCAGAGTCCTCCCCCAAATCTGTGATCCAGTGTAATAATGATAAGTAAAGTGATATGTTCAACAATCTAAGGATATTGGGAATTCACAATAATAATTGGGAAATGATATAGAAATTTCACCCTCTGGAGAAAGTTATATTATTTTTTGTGGTTATTTGCTTGGTTTTGTGTGTTTTATCCCAAATATTGTAATAAAGAAAGTTCAATACTGTGCTTACAAAGAGTAGAGATAACACTGGACTAGCTTTAATCTAGCTTTTTAGGTTACTAAAGTGAATAACAGCCCTTAAAGAAATAATTCCAAATGCAATTTGTTTCCTCATCTGATTTTGAAGTCCTTTCTAAAAAGTCTCTGCTAGAAAGCTGCTGATATGCAGGCTATCCATTAAGGGTAGTTTACTGTGTCCTAGTGACTCTACATTATGGCAGATTAAGTTGAAAACAAACTGGAGAACAAAGGATGTCATACTTAGCATTAGTGGCATATTATAGATCAGATATTAGCTATTTATCTAAACTCATCCCTTCACCACTGAAAGATATGTCAAATGTCTCCAGATAATAAATCTTATAATCCTTCCTCTCATTTAGTATTTTTAATTGCTTTTTTCCCCAATATATATACTCATCTTTTAAGAAAAAAAATTTTGTTACGATCATCCGTCTCCAGACTCTAAATTGTGCAAATCTCCATTGAAGTTACATTTTGCTTTTAGTATAAATATTCCAAAAGGTAAAAAATAGTAAAACATGGTATCATCAGCTCTTCCTACACACTGATGCAATAGGAGATCATTCTAATACCTATTATCATAGTGTATACTTAATTGAACAATCTATATGTTAGAAAAACCCAAAGAACAAAACTACCCCACTCACCTGCTTAATCACATCCAGAAGACAAGAAAACAAAAATAGCAAAAAGAATCTCAAATCCACCAAATTCTCTTTAATTAAATTTAATTAAGACCATTAAATTTAAATGACAAAGAATCTACTTCTTCTTTCCAAATTGGCAGTTTCAAAAGAAACACTCATAAGAATAGTGGTTCCAAAAATAAGTAACAAAGGATTTGCTAACAGATGTAAGTTTGTGTCTTTTTGTGTCTTTTTGCTGAATATTTTAGTCACAATCACTAAACATGAAAATGGATTGATTCTTATTCATACTACGACATTCTTTTTATTGGCTCAACAGGCTGAACTGGGTTGGATATCAATATTAGAAATTACTTTGAACAATGTTAGTTGGAATCAGGGTGAGGACTAGTAGGATATTGGATTATTGGAAAACGAGAGTGACAGAATAATGTTAAATAAATAAGAATACTTTTCAACTCTTTTAAAAATGCATTTCCTTGGCAAGTTTCATGCTTTTTGGCTCTTTTTCATAGATGTTCATAGCAATTGAGTTTTACATACACAAATTATCAGAGAAATTAAATTCGACTCATGTGCAAGTAATATTGGTAGAAATACATTTTCTTTTTGTTTAGTCAGAGAATACTGACAATAGCATATAACCTACTAGAACAAGCAGATCTTGAAAAGAAAAACCAAACAGCTAGGAAAAGGAGCATAAAAAGCTGCAAATAATGGCTGGTGGGATACAAAAAAGTGATCACTTTAGAGTAAATTTGAGCAAATGAAATAGAATGATACACCATGATGTCCCTGCCTTAGCCTTAAGAAGGGGGAAAAATCAAAAGGTAGGAAAGTAACTCCTAAAAAGTATTGATACAAATTGTCCATTTAATTATGAACATTAAATTAACCTTTCTCTTGGAAAAGGTCAAAATTGTTCATCCCTAGCATTTGGTCCTATGGGCTTATGAGAAGAGATCATTTCAGATAACTGAACTTATTAAGTTATTTTATCAGCCTTGAGAAACACTGGGTAGAGAAAAAAGGACAAGATGGTTTTAATATCCAAGATGGTACTGGAAACTTAATGGTCTCGTGGACTGGGCACTTTATATAGCATACAATGCAGTCTTTCAATGTGCAGTAAATCCACAAACCAGATTTTCTTCCACTCTTGCATATCAGCCATGCAAGACATATGCATTTGAATCCATATAAACATTTTAAACACAGTAAATTCACTTTCATGCCCTGTTTCAAACCAAATCCCACATATGTGCACGTCCGCACAAGACATGTTCCTGGAAGACATAATGCAGAAATGTTAGAAAAAATTCATAGGACTCAAGATATTGCTGTCTAAAACTTTGTGCTTTACAGAACTTTGTATCAAGAAACCATCAGTATTTCTAAGAATACTAAAAGACCCTTAAGTAAACCAAAGTCTAGTTTAGCTTGATTCCAGAAGAGTTAAAAACAGTGGCTCTCAAAGGGGTTGAACTCATCGCATGCTTTCCGGAAAACCAAAACTGTCTGCAAGATTTATAAAGAGTATTTTTCAATACATTTTTTATTTTAGGAAAGCTAAAGTTTTCCAAAGACCTAGCCACAAAAAAAGTAAAGCGATTTTAAGCAATTTTTAATTCACATAAAGTAGAAACTACCTTCAATCCCTACAGTATCCTGGCTAATTAATGAAGTATTTATTTTACACCTTTTTCTTCCAAGCCTTTGGCATTTTTTGACAATATTCTTTATATGAGCTTATTTCCCCAAACAATATTCCTTCTCTGAAGAATAATTATGCCTTTGTTACAAAGCACAGTACATGTCCAGGTGGGAACAATCATTCACAGCTAAAAATTCTTGTGATTTGCCTCCTGTAGTTCTAAAACAGGGGTTTGCAGTTTGGCAATTTAATAATGTGGGGATATCAGAAGAGGGGGAAAAAAAAAAAGCATAGAAAGTAAATAGTAAATATTTTGGTAAAATGAATGACATAACATTTAAAGTGTGGTTTTAGAGAAGAAAGTGGACTCATGGTCTGGAAGGGGAGATGTTAACCTCTCTTCAGCATAGGTCAGATGTGTTTTGAATTATTCATAGATAGGATGAAGGATTGTTATATAAGTTAAGAGAAAGCTACTTGTCCTAGCATTTTTGCAAGAGTTTACTTTAAAACATCAAATCACACTCTCTTAATTAAAGGCACCACTAGTATTTGGAATTATTTCTAAGACATCTTTGAAGGTTTACTGTTTTGAAATATGAAAGGAAGTTTACTATTAAGACAAGTGGAATCACCACACAAAAATCAATTACTGGAGAGCATAACATGACTTTGAAGCTCTTGTTTTTGAAATATTTTTTCAGTAATAAAATTTTGCTGTGGAAACATTTTAGATTTTAATGCAGTTGAGAAATTGATATATTCTGTTTGCTAGAGGGATACTAACCTTGGCACTTGTGATGTGGAAGAAATTTGAATATACATAATCAGATAATGTAATTCAGAAAAGAAATGTGTCTGATATTCTGCCTAAACATTTCAACCTAAAACCATAAATAAATTTAGAACCAAAGTGAAACTACAAGTAGGGAAAATGGATTCATTACAGAACTTGGACTATCCAGATGTAAGCTCTGTATGAGTCTCTAGATCTCTATAGAAATAGATAGTTTTTCAAAACAAGAGACTGACAATGTTGTCAGGAAACTGATAGGAAAAAACCCAAAACCTATAGGACAATAAAGGTGCAATCAAGAACAGATTTGTCTCTGAATAGAAGAGAACTCACACATCATCTTCTGAAAACATGGTTTATAGATTACGAAATATTTCTAAGGCATTCTGTCTGCATAATACATATTCTTGAAATTTTAGTCTGGTTTTCATTGTTTTTTTTTTTTGCTCATTGAATATAAGAACAGTAAAAATAAACTTATACATCTTGTCTATCCTTGAATCTTGTCTGAATTCAGATTTGTGCGTGATATAGATTGTGCACTCTAGCCTCCCCATTTTTAAAGGAAAGTGAAAACTGTGCAATATTTTTGCTATGGGTGATCTACTAAGGTGATGCATTTCCAAAATTAAAAAAAAAAAAAAAAAAAGAAGTAGAACATATTTTCTTATTTATCCTTCTGCTAAATACTGATACTACATTGAAAAAAAATGAGACTGGTATGAAAATGTGTTCCTAGCCTGTTCTGACTCAGTGATTTAGTCTGATTTTGTATTTTAAGAGTAATCTAATTTTACAATGAATATCAATCTTCAAAATGGGACTGGAATTCCTTTGCAAGGAATCAAAAAAAGAATGTGATAAATAAAGTGGCTTGTAATGTCTCTAGAGTTAGGTCAAATACTCCTTTAGACCCTTAGACTTCTATTGCACAAGGCTCATGTAGCTCTTAATTATTTAGACTACAGGGAGTGTGGTTATGGACAATGCAGGAAATTTGGTGCATAAAATGAAAAATACTGTACTAACTGTGATCCCAAAAGTTCATAAGTGCAATTTAGGATTCTAAATCCAAACTGATATTTTGAAAAGTCTTATAGAGCTGATATTAAACTGACTAGTTATTTTGGCTAGCAAAATTTTGGATTCCAGCTACACAGGTAGATATATTTACTATTTTCAGTTACCCTGACACCTGAAGCTTATGGCCCAATATTCTAATTTTACTTCTGCTGCAACAGCTGGAGTTTAACTCACAGTCACCCGGCCAAAACCTAACAATCAGGTGTTGTGTTTTGGAATCATTGCTAAATCATCTGCAAATATGTGCTGTTAGCCATAGGAAGAACAAGTGATGATCTGAAAACATTAGTGATCAAGGAGTTCTTTCAGGATACTTGAAACATGTCCCTTTTCCCATGCTTCTGCCTCAGATAATTTAAATTTGTGAGTGCAGTCAAATAATCTCAAAATGAGAATATTAGAAGATTACAGAATTATTGACCTTGAAAGTTCAAACAAGGTTAACTGGACCAAGTTGCTCAGGGCTATGACCTATTGCGTTCTGAATATCTTTACAGATGGAGATTCCATAGTGTCTCAGGACAGCTTATTACAGTTTCCCACTTTCAAAGTAGAAAAAAAGATTTTTCCTGTGTTCAGATGGAATTTATCCTTTTTAATATGTGCTCATTTCCTCTGGTCCCATCAGTGGGCACTACTGAGAGGAATCTGTTGCCATTTCTCTCCCATCAGGTATTTATACATGATGATGAGATCCCCCTTGAGACTTCTCTTCTCCAGAGCGAAGAGCTCCAGCTGTCTCAGCCTCTCCACATATGTCCATCCCCTTAATGGTCTTAGTGGCCTTGTGATGTACAAGCCGTGGTCAGTATCTTTCCTGTGCTGGGGAGCCCAGAACTGGGCAGTGCTCCTGATATGGCCTTACCAGGGCTGACTGGAGAGAAGAGATCCCTGGGACACTTCTCCTACTGCAGCTTTGGGTGCCACTATTTCTGTGTGACAAGGGCCCACTTCTGGCTCTGGTTCAACGTGCTGTGCAGTGGAATCCCAGCTCCTTGATTACAAAGCTGCCTTCTAGATATTTATATGAGTTACATGGCTACAGAAGACTAGTTGATTTTGATAAATAAAAATTTTATATATATAAATATAATATATAAAAATGTGTATATATATGTAGTTATACATACATATGCATATACATCTACATATAGTGTATGTATATTAATACAGCTATATTTACATAGTTACATAGATATCCTAAGAGACGTATTTCATTCAGATATATCAAACTTTCTTCAGTGTCAGATTCCTGCCCATCTTGATACAGGTGCCTAATTCCTATTGTGTTCTAAAGATGTCCAGTCCTCTTAAAAGAAAAGCAGAGTTTCACTATGCTGGCAGCAAAAAACAAAGAGTATTTCATCAAATGGAGATGTGTTTTTCATTTTAGAAGGCATGATACTTGACAAGGATTGTGTATTAAATTATTGCTTCAGCCTAATATTAAGGGCTTTATAAACGCTGTAAAGTTTACAGATCAAATACATTAATAGATCAAATATATTAATTGCAGCTGCCTACATACAAACTAAAGCCTGAATATGCTAGACAGGGAAGTGGACTCTCATGCTGCAGTATTTTTTCTTAATTGACTGTTTGGCTCAAGAGCTACTGTGCACAAAAACATTTCTAACTTCTCTATTTAATCACACAGATGACAGGATGTGTTAAGCATGGCCAAGTCACTGAGGAGAAACATCGTGCTGCAGTGGAACTCTTAGAATGCAAAGTGCCAATCTGATGTCCAAGGATCAGACTTCTCTAAAATACAGCTAATGTAGACATATAGGCATTTTTTTTTGTGGACAATCATAATATTCTCAGGTCCGAGAATTCTGTCATTTGTTGAAAAAGCTGTTATTGATGTTATTTTACAAGGGGTTTTTTGTGAATTTTCTCCTTTTTTAATTTATATAGTAGATATACAGGCAAAAATGAAACCCATAGAAATGTTTCACACAAAAACGCTTTTGAAATCTAAATCTTCTCTGAGTCTTGTATAAGTATGTCTATTTCACTTAGACTTCATTGGTCATTTTAGAATGATTGAAGTTAAAATGTTTATTTGGCTTAATGCTAGCCCAGAAGAGTATTTCAGTATGACTTTTCTTTTTTTTTTTTTTTAGTGCTTTCCTGTATGTCTGTTTCTTTGCCCTTTTCTTCTAGTACTAGTATAATTTCTCTCCCTGTTTTTTCATTCTTTTGTCACATTATTGGTTCATCTTGTTTTGACTTGTACAGCTTTATTTAGGACATCTGTCATCTCTCTAATTAGAGAATTAGTGGATTTCAATATCAATATTGGAATACAATATTACAATGCATAGTTTTTTCTTGTTATTTCTAGCTATCAAAAGTATGTAAAAAATAATGTGTTTATCAGAGGAAAGTGGTAAGAAAAATCATCAATTTACATGTTATCCTGAGCTGATTTCTTATTATGATCTAGATTTTTTGAGTATGTTTCATAGCATTCTTTGCAGATTTAAGAAAGGAATATGCATTTCATTTCTACCTTTCTGAGTGTTGCATTTTTTGTAATGGTGCCACAAAATTAAGAATGACAAATTAGCAGATAAAACACTTAAGATCCCTCACTGATCAAACACATTCAGCCAATTAAGCCATGTGTGTACAGATTAAGGACAAAATCTGCCCCTTACTGGCTCACAAAATCTGAGAATATCACATATAGAACCATAGATAATGGTTGCAAAGGCTAGAAAACCTGTCTTTATACATACTTGAGGGCCAGTGCTCTAGTAAAACTATAGAAACTAAATGTGCATGGGTTGTTATCTAGGTATATTTGAGAAAGGAGAGAGGCTCAGGAGTGTGACTGCTCCACAAGTATTTCAAACAGACCAAAGGCAGTGTTTACTTTTTAATGTCCTAAGATAAGCCAGAGGGTTCAGGCCCAATTCTGCACCCAGTCAAGTCAATGAGAATTTTTCCACAAAATTTGAAGAGATTTGGACTGAGCCCAGAATCAGATTGAGAAAATAAATGTTGAAAAAGTACTCCAGTTTTTTTGTTGTTGTTTTTTTTTTTTAAGTATCCAAATGTAGTTCACACATTGTGACCCCAAAAAACTTAGTGCAGAATCAGAAAGACTAGCTGCTTAATTTGATGTCAAATTAATCCGCCTGGACTAATTAACCCAGAAAAGGCTTCCAGACTCAGCAAAGTAATATCAACAGAAATAAAATCATAAAGGAGGAGAAGGTTGAGTGAAGAAAACTTCTTAGGAAAATCAGAAGAGAATTAGGGATTATTATAAAAAATCCTGAGATCAACAATCTTCCAGATAAATTTTCATCAGGGTTCAAGATAATACGAATTATTTTATGACACTTATATTCACTGATGCACCAAAAAGTAGGCAAAATACTGTAACTCATTGAAATAT
Source organism: Petroica traversi (assembly GCA_025920805.1). NCBI lineage: Eukaryota > Metazoa > Chordata > Aves > Passeriformes > Petroicidae > Petroica > Petroica traversi. Next base: position 4,899,087 of record JAHLSL010000023.1, read on the forward strand.
TTGCTTTTCTTTGTTTTATTTTGGTTTTGAGGGGGGAGGAAGAATAATTAATGCTAAATTTTCTGGTATTTTAATTGGTTAAAATTAATTTGAATGTTTGTATCCCTAAAAAACGGCAATTCTACTAAAGCACAGTAAAGAAAATATTTGATTACTGAAACAAGGACTGTATATTTATACAAGTGTGGGCTTCTATTGCTTACTGGAATCTCATCTTCTTTCATTTTATAGCTATTAAAATGCTGGCAAAATATAAACACACAAAATTAGAAACCTGTGTTTTCCTTGAAGAAATCTGACACTTGTGTAAATTCTTATGTTAGTAAAAGTAGCATCTGAAGTAGTTGATAAATTATCCATCTGAGCCCAAGTAGTGTGAAGAGAAGGAGAACAAATACAGGCCAAATTATCTTGACCAGTTATGAAGCAGTACGTGGTTGCACGTGCACAAAATTGGAGGGAAGAGTTCTAGGTTTGTGCTGCATAACTCTTCATGAATAAGCTGAATGATATCTTCAAATATCTTTTTTTTTTCTATTACCTTATTGCTTTTTCACTTTTTTTTCTCTCTTTTTTTCTCTCTTTCCAAAAGATCCCCTAGTGTTATTATACTCTAGATTTTCCATTTTTAGTATCAGCAGCTTCACACTTAGTGTTGCTCACACTGTTTGCTGGCAATGTCTGCTCTCCCTGCTTACAAGAAGATAATGATGAATAATGTAAATACCTTAAAATGCATTCCATATTAAGGGTAAACTGTGTAAGTGTTCCAGATCATCATGAGCTGGAATAAAAGTTGAAGCTCAGAATAGAGAATATTTTATACATATATCACAACAGCATTGCTAGTGTAAGTAGTGCTTTCATGAATATAGATGGCAAAGCGAGGCTCTTAATGTCTTCAGAAATTCATACCTGCGCATTTTTAACTCAAATAATAATTTGTTGAATTGCATTTGGATTAGTTTCAGAAGTGCTTTCTAAAGGAAAATAACTGTAAAAATTACTTTTATTTTTTAAGTATTTGAGTGTACATTATACATAGTTGCATTGAATTTTTTTTTAACTGAAATAGCTTTTCATATGAAAGAAAGCAGAACTTATTACTGTCTTTTTTCAGGCTCATTATAATCCTAGTCATAATGGTATCATCCACACACAGAATTAATGTGGCTAAATCTTCATTTCATCAAGATTTTCAAGTGCACTAATTTGCATGATGCAAGAATAGTAACTGTAATCTCCTTTCCTCAGGCAGATTCATCAATATTTGGGACTTTGTAAGTGAAACTAGAAAAGAACAAGACAGAGTAAAGGAGACAAACAGTTCTACGGTAATTCAATCTTAATAAGAAATTTTCAATTCTTAATAAAGTCTTTTCCAGTCTACTTTCTGTGTCTGTGGAGCACACTGGAAGTTAAAATTGTATTTTCAATGATTTGTTCCAGTATGTTTCCTTTAATAGAAATTAAATAATAATTTAGTATCCAATGTTCATAGCAAATATTCAGTGGTAGATAACTAATAGCTTCATACTGGAGGATGGAAGGATCTAGGTCTATATGGCTGATTGTGTAACTCAAGATGGAAATTATTACAGATTTTTGTAATACAGTGAGCTTGATAATATCTTATTGTTTATAGATGTAGCTATAAGTAAGGAAATTCAGAAATAATAACTTCTGAGAAGAGTTGAAGCTGTCTATTTCACAGCATGTTTGTAATTGAGATTTAATTAGGTCTAGCTCTGCTGACATTTCATTCAGGACAAGTAGACACCAAAAATAGAATTTGGTGCAATTCAGCAGTTTTGGTTTGGTTTGAAGTCTGCAGCATCTTTGACACAGTTTTCATAAACAAACTAAGCATCGTTTCATTGTACATATTTATATTGTATCACTGCTCTTGGGAGAGGTATGCAATGTTTTAAAATCTTGTCTAAGAGCTTCACCCTAGGACATTTTTTGGAACTTTTAATGTAACAAGTGATTGTAATCCATTTCCGAGAACTCTACAGAGGAATTGGGAAGATTTGGTTCTCTGACACTAAAAATCCTCATGAGTTTTAGGAGAGTGCTCCCTGGTCATTCAGCCAGTATTTTATGCCTTTTAATCCCTGATGACTTGCATTAAATATTACAAGGAGAAGAAAGAGTACATAAAGGAAATTAAAAATTCTTCCTTATTACTTTTTTCAAGACTTCTAGATCTATAATTAATGGTGCCCTGTTAACTACAAGATGGGATTTTGTTATTATTTTTATCTAAGAAAATACTCTCACATAAAATTTGAAGTATTCAGTTAATTACAAAATAGACAGCTGTAGGTAAAACATAAATAGTTATTATTAGGAAATATTTGTAACAACTGTTTCCTTCTAAATTACTAGAAGTATTTATAATTCCAATTGTATTTCTCTGAATAATTTTTTTTGGTAAAGCTATAAATGGTACTTTTTAAACTAAAAATACCTTTTTGATTTTTATACTTTTAAAGGAACTGGTTGACTTAGCTCTAAGAAAAACTCTCCTTTCTTTGACGTATCTGTTGGACATTTTAATACAGAATTATTAGACCTCCCCCCATTCTAATTGCTTGAAATTTGCATGTTTTTCTTTGATGTTTTCATGTTCTTTAGTTTCTCTTACTGCATTATGTTTTCTGGAGGTAATGAAAAAATCTAATTAGATTAGTTATTTAAAGTCTATGAATTTTCTGCTTTCGAGAATAAAACTGTTAGGTCACAGAATTGTCTCGTGGTCTGTTTTTTTCAGTCTTGTGATGATAGTTCTATAAGATGCATATTTCCAGACTGATAAAAATGTGTTATTAGAAACTAATACTCCCTGGTACATGGTATACTTCTGGAATGGGTAGTTTCAAGATTAAATTGGAAGAATTTCACCTCGGTTTTCAACACTGTTCCAGAAGTTTTTGCATACTTTTACTTTGCAAATCCAAAAATCAAATTTCCTTATTTTAAAACACATTTCTGCACCAGTAACGAAACCCATGCATCATATCAGATCCTTTGCATTAAGAGAATTTTTAAAAACTCAGACCAGTAAAATAATACTATTCTGTTGACTAAAGAGGAGCTACAGTAAAGTGGGGAGAAAGTCTAGTTAATATGTTTTAGAAGGTGCAATCACAGAAGAGTGCTTGTGTGATCTACTCAGAATATTTTGTTGCTGGCCACAGCTGTCTTCCTTGAAAAAAATACAATAAGCAGCCTGAACACAGCTTATATAAAGCAAGCCATAGAACAAATATTACTTTAATTTTATTTTAGTAGAACCTGAAGATTATTTGAAGAATGTTCTGAGTGCTCATTGCTTTTTAAAAAGATGAGAAATTTACTTAAGAGAGAAATTTTCTTCATTCAACATACAAGAGCAATATTTTGAGTACATTCACATGAAAACTGGATTTTTAACTCTGAAAAGAATTAATTTTCAACTTGTTATAGGAACGAGACCCTCTCTATGACAACTTAAGTCCTGCTTGATCTTCCTAGCTATTTTTTGCAGATGCATACAAATCTAGTCCATAGACTGTTCAATGTTCACAAAAATTAATTGCCAAACAAAGTAGACCTTCAGCTATGTGAGGTCCACAAATAGCTCACTTAATTTAGATACAATGAACAAAAATCTTTATTCAAAAGTGCCTTCTGAAAATGGTTTTTGTAAGCCATTACTTCCATCTGGAGGGAAATTGGGGAAGAATGTAGTCTCAGGAGAAGACAAGGAGTTATTGATCTTACATTATATGATAATACAAATGAAACTTTGCCTCATGCCTAAGACAACCATCTAGCTAAAGCTAATTTTGGGCTGTGATCTAACAACTGTTTTGTACTGTGCAGTTGTAATAGTTTTAAGTTACAGAAAGGTCCAGAAGAAGGATGGGAAACAAATGAGTAATCAGTAAAGCCAGAAGAGCTATTCAGCTCAGCCTAAAATAGACATCAAAGGCAAGATTCAGTTGCCTAACTATTCGTGTTTACTATCATATTAGCCATTGTGAGGCCTCTAACACTTACTCTGGAAGTATTTGGTTCTCAGAGCTCCAAGTGAAGAGTCATACATATCAGCCTTCCATACGTGTCCTGATTACACTGTGGCATGTGAAATTACACCACATATGTGTCAGTATACAGCCACATCAACATCATTAAACATAGGAATCATATGTAATTTTAGGCTCCATGGAGTAACTTGGTTTCATTCCAGTTAACATTCCAGAAAACATACATCATATATGACCTACAATTTAGTCCACAGCCTACAATGGGCTCACAAAGTAGAGCTTCAGTTTAACTGATTTGGTATCCTTCTATGATAAAGTCACACAGCCATTGGAAATGAAGATAACAGAACCATAGAATAGCCTGAATTGGAAGGATCATTGAAGTCCAGCTCCTGGCCCTGCACATAACCATCCCAGGAGTCACCCCATGTGCCCAAGAGCCTTGTCTGAGCACTCTGTCAGACTTGGTGCTGTGACCACTTTCCTGGGGATTCAGTTTCAGTGCCCAACCAGCCTCTGGGTGAAGAACATTTTCCAAAATCTAACACAAACCTCCCCTGACCCAGTCTCAGAGATTACCTTTGTGCAAGAGATACTGTAGGAAACAATATTCACTCGAGATGGTTGATGCAATATTCATCAGACTCTCTCCCTCTACTCTCAATATTTTATATCTACTTTTTAAAACTGCATACAATATGTAGAGAAATAGCTATTTGGTAGCATCTAGTTGCACAGTCAGGCTAGTTTTCTTTGGGCAAAATTAAATGACTTTGCACTCCAAGTTGGAGCATAACTTATCCATGTATTTCTTCACAACAATAAGCTATTAACAGCCATTGCTGCTAAGACTAATAACAGACTTTCCACATTGTTGATTCTAAATATAGCAATTAGACTCAGTGACAATATGCTTGTAATAAAACTAGAAAGACAGATTGAGGCATTTAAGAAAATGCTGTAATTCAACTAGGCAAAAAGCTGAAATGATCAACATAGGTATAATGTACAGAGAATATCCAGAGTTGGAAGGAACTCACAAGATTTCACTGAGTCATGGAGCCGGAATACATTAAACAAAGAAAGATAAACAGATTTAAAAAATTGTCATTATCATATCAGTTATTATTTCACTTTTACTGCTTTGCAGGGTATTTTCACCAGGAGTCTTCTCTATTAAAGGCAGAAGATGTAAAACTTCCCTACTTCTCCTCTCTGCTTTTTAGTTCCAGTTTAGTACTATCACAATCCACTCTAAAATGTGCATTCTATCTGTGACAACTGCCTGGCTCATGGAATCCCACACAGAACTCCAGAATGGGGTTCATGAATTTGTCATTGATTTAAAATAGCTGGATTGTTATATTTCAGGACATAGTGAAAGGTTTTTTTATACTGATCACCCCTCAAGACTCTCTATCATTGTGACTATAGAAATGATGATTTGTATGGATAAAGACCACATTCTTAAAAAAAAAAATTTTGGTTTTAATTGGTGTGTGTAAAAACCCACAATGACTCTAGAAAGTTCTTCAAGGGCAGCCTAAAGGCATGCATGATTTAGTATTAATTATCAATCAAGTCTTGGGCTCTTAGGTACAAACAGGAAACAGTGGAATGCCAAGGTGATAAAAAGTCCTAGGGTCCTATGAACAGGAATAAAATTACTGAAAAATATGAAAGATGATACACCAGCAACAGTAGCACCAGATAAGCTTACTTCCTGCATCGGACTGCACAATGTTTGATTAAAAATTGATGAAGGAATTTAGATTTTACAGTATTTCTCACACTTCCCTTTCTTCATCACCAAGTGTCACTGTGGCACAATCATTTTCTATAATGAGTGGCTCATAATGGTGGCAAGAATCTCTGTCATATGTATAAAAAATTTCAACTGCTTCCATAAAGAATGAAACAAAAATTTCCCTTAACAAGACCCTGAATCCTTACAGATTTATCTAAGGTATAAGACTGACTATGAATAAATTAAAGTAATCCTAATGTCTTTTCCTTATTTCCTTCATTTGTGGTCTATTTTACTAGTTCATTTACTGATTCATTTCTTTTTTTATTTGTGACAGTCCACAATGAATCAGTAGCTAAAGAAATATGTCAAATTGAATATCATACCTCAATATCAACAGTTAGCATCTGTCTGTCTGATAAGTGCCTTGTACATTTTTCACTCTTCCAAGACCCCCTGAGTGTTCAGCTGCCGGTGAGTGATTTCTAATTTCATTTTTCCAAGAGCACTGTGGCCAAGGCTTTTTTCATCCTTAAATGTTTACCATAATTTTGAACAATGACATTATTAATACTGGAAAAAGTCAAAGTGGGAAGAATCCCAGTTATCTTTGAATTAAGCAAGGGGATGGAGAATAAACAGACTCATTTTCACACAGTACAAAACCACTGCTCCTAGCCACAACTTTGCTAAATGACAAACCTCACACCTCGCCATCATTTTTTATTGCTAGTGCAAAGCAATGTTTATCTAATATTCTTCTTATCTTTATGGCTATTCCATATGTAATTTGCATAGGTAATTCCAAAATGAGAAACAGTGCATCTGATGGTAATTACACCTAGCATTCAGAATATAGTTAAGTAAATTTAATTTACTTTATAATAACTTTCAAGACATTTTATGTTGCACATTTACATGTAAACACATGAAAATATTAACACAGTTATGTCAATAGATACAAAAATATTTCCTGAAGGTCAAGGTGAAACAATAACTGCTTTGAATTAAATTAATTAATTTCAGGCAGTAATAATCATTATTCTTCTTACTGTAAGTAACTGGAATTGTTGACTGATGCACCTGATAAAGTTTGACCTATTTCTGAAGAGGAAGCAGCAAAAAAAAAAATGGTGGAAACGTCATGATTCACTGCACACTGACATAAACATCTGCTGAAAGATTCAATGGCCGAGTTCTATTGGGGATGAGCATCTACATCCCACCTGGGACCCTTTTTGAATTATCTTTTTTTCAGTGATTAGGGAGAAGTTGTAATCTCCTGGTGATGTTCTTTTGAAATAGATGTGGCATCAAGAGAAACCAGTAAGGGTGTGAGATTGGAGAAAAAAATATTTTCCTCTCAGCCTAAACTTTATTGGTCAATAAGAAGCGATATTTTGGTTTTATGTCTTCATTATATTCACAATCATAGTAGTAAAGTAATGATTATGCATCCTTAGTTGTATGAAATAAACCACTCTCAAAGGTAGGTTTTCAGATCAAATTTTTAGTCTAAGTAAAATTTTTAGATTAAGTAAATTCCAATGTGAGTACACTGATTCTGTGACATTTTTTTAATCATGCCCCATGTGAATATTTATTTAAATAATGTTGGGTTTTAAAATATTATCATGTATATTATGGTCCTGATGTTCTATAGTGGTATAAGTTTTCATGTCTGGAGTTGGTGTTCGGTTTAGCCTCAGACATAATAGAGAAATGTCATGTTATACTCCTAAATACAGATAATACCCAGAGGTGCAAAACCAGAATATCTTCCTATAGCTGTAATTGAATGTTACAGCTATATGTATGTAGAAGATTTTAATCTCATCTGTGTCATATGACCCTGTCTGCTATCAATTATATCTGAGTCAATTTTAGGAAACTCCACCAACAATGCTACATGAATTTAATACAGAAAAGACAGAGAAATAAAAATTTATTTGTTTATTTATTTATTTAATATCTAACAAAACCAGCGCTTTTGCTTCCCAGTCAGCTAGATAATAAGGCAAATTTCCCTACTTCCTTCCACTTTGAAACCTGCAGGGTTTCACTAAGGAATGGGAAGAATAGGCTCATGTCTACTACTATATCTTCTGTAGTTGTAAAAACAGAATAGTCAATCCTTTGCTGAAAATGTAAGACCTCATGATTTCAAAATTTTAAACTTTCAGTCAAGTATAATATTAAAACTACCTGTGAACTGTGATCTGAAGCTGCTTTATGGAAGTTGTAGAGAGATCAAGGTATTTGGATTCTGAATCTGTAGAGATAAAATAAAGTTCTAAAGATATCAGTAAATAACTATTTGTTCTTATTGAGTCTAGGGTTTTCTACTCTTTTTATTGGCTGGTGGTGGTGAGTGAATTCACCTTTAATAGGGCTGCAGGTTTCCCTTTGATTTATGCAGCCTTACGGAGCACAGTCTGCCAAGTGAGTCATGCTTACATCAATATGAGAAATTCTCCCTATCAATAATGGAGGTTTTTCTGTTTATTTTCAAATTTATTCCATTTTAAGATGTAAAAGTGTTTTATTTTAATGCATGTTAATTTATTTTTGTTATTTTTTAAAAAACTTTAGAACCGCTGTCTACGTCTGCCTTGTGTACCCATTTAGTTGCCTGCCTCATTTGTTGTCATACCACTTCATCTGGCCCTGCCTACCTCCCAAGATACCCTTAAAGCATGAGTTTCCTAGAGTTATTCCCTTCAGGAATTCTGAAAATAAAGCTTACGATATTATTTCAGTTAGAATTTCAGAGTTACTTATTCTTGCAAAAGAATATTAATTTAAAGCATTGGATATATTGCTACAATAGACTTCTTGTTTAACAAATAGAATTACCAAAAGTTGACCGTATGCAAAATTATATAACAAGGATTTGAGTGATATGTATGTTCTCAGTAGTTATTACTATGGGACAATTTCTACAGAATATCACTGGGATATGTTAATTGTATTGATTTCTATTTTTGAGATTGAAGATTACTTTCCTTCTTAATAAAACAAGATGTGAAATATTTCAATCTCACTAAAGTAATGAATATTCAAAACATAAAGGAATTTAGGGAACAAGCTTTGGAATATTGTTTTTAACATTGCAGATCTGGCAAGTGTACAAATGACTGAGATACAAACACGCATCATTTTTTGCTAACAAATACAAAACAAAAAACAAATCCTCTTTCAACATGGCAAGCAGAGTGTTTCTGTACGATATAAAAATATTCTTCTGGACTAGGATGATGCTATAGGGAAACATTAGAAGTACTAAAGAAAAAAGAAAATGCACTTTAAAACTTAATGCTTTTAAAGCATGTCAATGCATTCAAGCCACCCAGTCTACAGTCACTTTTTGCCTATAATCATAAGGATCCATACTTCATTCTGTTACCTTGGTCTTCATTAGTGCCACCAAAAACCTTAAAAGACTTTTGGATAGGATTATTACAGAAATTGAATCTTAATTGGAACTTAATCTCTATAATTATGCATAATTACCCATGTTTATTACTCCTACGATGAGCACACATTTTTCTTTAGCTGTAAGGCAAAATGAGTTAAAGCTTCTAGAAGCATTGGATAATATGATTTGTATGCACTTCACTGACTTTATTAGTCTGTATGGTTTTAAAATTCAATTAAAAATGTATTTTCACTCTTTGGCCTTTGACTTTGGTAAGGAACATGAATGGAGAAAAATACAAGTCTTGATGGCAAGTGACAGTGGTTCATTTCTTTTATTTCTTGATACATGGGGCAAAAATGATGTAGTACTGTCCTTTGTATGACTTCTTTCCACTTTGAAATCCACAGATGAACCAGTGTACAAACACAAGGGAAAAGAAGGGTACATTTAATCCAGTTGTATTGTTTTTCAAAGATAAGTATGATTAAATCAGACTCTCTTAGCCTCAGTCCTTACTTGAGTCTATTTAAACAACAAGTCATGTTGGTTGTCACCCCAGGGAGTAGATTTGTGATAACATGGCACAGTCATTTGTAAAACTACTCTTCATAAGTAATGCAGCTTGCTTGGGTGAGTTTCACCATTTGTAAAGAAACAGCCACATGCCGTGGGTGCTGTTTGTGCATATTAATTTTTCTGAGCTCAATCTTTTAAAATTTGATGGCTGTGTCAGCAATATGTATAGTCAGTGGCCACCGCCATGAACAATTTTGTAAAATCAGTTATGATGTTATATCCATTTATTTCTGTAGTCACAACAATCATTGCACCTGACTTGGCATTTTTTAGAGATATCCTGCCCATTGGTGTTCCAGGGATAAGGAAATAGTATAGCTGTGGAAAGGGCTTAAAATACACTATAGTTCTGATTTGGTTGTAACAATTGTCTATGGGGAAAAACTAACATATGATTCCAGACTTTTTTACTCAAATCAGTTTTTCTTGTTTAATAAGAAAATACTATGACATTTCTTAAAATTAAATTAATGGTAGCGCTAATAAATTATAAAAAGTCAGTGTTGTTTTCTTTTAGATGTTCCTACAAATCAGATATTGATTATCATTAGAAATACAGGCTTGATTTAGTGTATATTATGTGTTATGATGAAAGAAGACAGTAATAAACCTTTGTATATGTTATTTAATTTTTTGTTCTTTTTTTTTTTTTTTAATCCTATGGAAATGATCATCTGAATTTCCAGTACCATATATTATTATTGGACAAGGAAAAATACAGATGTGTAGCAAATTCACGTAAGGAGGTTTAATATTGGTATTAATTATGTCAGTTAGATAGATACTGAAATGTCATTAACTAGATTCTGGAGGATAATTATATATATGTGTGTGTGTGTGTATGTGTGTGCACACTTTTGATTTTGTTATCCAACTTGAATTTCTCAAATCTGGAAAGAATGAAAGAAGAATGTATATATTATCAAGATTGTCACAAAGAAAACTGGAGAATCACACTTCATCACATAGAAAGAAACATATACTAAAACTGTTAATCTGTATCTGAAGAAAAATAATCCCTGAACAATGTTTCATCCATGAATAGACCGTCTAAATAAATATATTTTGAAAAAAATTGATACCTAATTCTTCTCTTTCAATTCAATTTCATGAACCAAGGCCCTAAATTAAAGGAAGGAATAATTTGAATTCATTTATCTATGTGTCTCAAGTTTAAGACATATAATTCACCTTCATCTTTTCAGATCCCTAATATTAAAAAGACATGGCCATCTCCAATATGAATGGCTTTCCAGTAATCCCTGTATCCAAACATAATGACCATCCTTCTCTTTCACTGGTACACCTGTATCCATTTCTCCTCACCTGGAAACTATCAGGGATGGTTTCTGTTGCAACTTTTTGTTACTATGGTCCCATACTTCTACTTAGTCCCAAGCTTAGCTTTGTATTTTACGTTATAAGTAATTGCATAAAAGAAAATGGGAACAACACTGGAAACAAAGACCAAAACACTGGATATTCTTCTTTTTCCTTGAAGACCCTAACCAGTGTTCCTTGCTTTCTCTCATTAGTTCAGTGATAGCTGAGTCTATCAGAGGGTATTTGTAAGGGGCTTGCTTAGTTCTACATCCCTACTGTACTCTGGCAGAGAGAGAGCAATGACTTGCAAAGACTCACAGAAGATCAAGGATAGTTAGATCTCTTTATGTCTGTTTAGTTCGGATGCTAAAGAAGATTTTGAGAATTATGTCCCAACAGACTCAGGCATCCTTTAAAAGCTTGAAATTTTTGAATTACAGTTTTGTTAACCTAAGATTCACTTAAGTCCTTCTGTTGGTATGTTTTCATTACATTACATATAGCATTAGAACTGTAATTAGGACTCAGAAAATGATTTGACAGTCCATCATTTATTAAATAATTTTGTCGTTTTCAGTGTGTGCATTAGCGTAGAAACACATAATCACAGAATGATTATATGCAGGTGCTTTTATTTGAAGAGCTCTGGGAATCGGGGTACCATACCCACATCGGTTCCAACATGGATCTGCAATGGATACAGCTTTATACTGTCCCTTACATAACCGTCAGCAGTTAATTGTCAATTCAGTATTGTTCTATTGAACTTGAGCATGACTTTACCATTTCTATTACATATATTGTTTCCACCCAGGCATAAGCCACAGCCCCCCTTCATCCAACTACCCCCCCCTCGTTTCTCATGATTGCTATAATTGAATTAATGTTCTTACTTGTTTTTACTAAACAATCATCTTGTTAAGGGCAATTATTGCAAAACCCACACATGAGAACAGGTGCAGTTCTCATGACCACACTTCTACCTAACAAAGACAACACCTAAGGCTTACCTACTGTTCCCACAACCTATTACAACGCAAAATCATTTTAACCCCTATACTATCATTCCCCCTTTTGAAAGCATTTTCACTTTATAAGTGTGGATGCTTTCACACAACATAGTCCTTTGTTTCTGAATTTATATTTGATGTTCATCTTCAAATCCTGGGTTGTTATTAGCATTGTCATGGATGTTGTCCCGACTTGAGGAATCCAAGGATGAGGGTGGAGTCTTGCTTCATGTCAATGCTTTCATTATTCTTCGGTTCCAGGAGGTTCTCTTCTGTATTTCTGCTTTTAATATGTTGTAGACTAACCAGATTACTAAGAACATAACTAATAAGGTTATTAGATTTTCAATGATAGATTTAATCCATGAACTAACATTCCATCCCAAACCCTTGAAAACTTTATCTAACCAGCTTGTAGTCATGTCTTTTTGTTCATCCTATGCCTTATGTTCTATTTGTTTTAACTGACTAATGTCATGTCTTACATCAGCAGTTACATTTGGGATATGGACGCAGTAAAGATCATTTTTTTCTTTTAGAAATCTACATACTCCATGTTCTTTCAGGAGTAACGTATCTAAAGTTAGTTGATTTTGTAAAGTCATTTTGGTAGTGGTTTGTAATTGTATGTTTAGTTCTTTGAATCCTTCCCCTGTGACCCTTACTAGTCTTTCCACTTGACCGGTAAGTCTGTACATCATTTCCCTGTTTCGGTAGTTTGCTACAGTGCCAAACAGAGACTCTAGAGCCCACCCAAGTTTTACTCCACAAGAGGGTTCTTGCCAAGTTTCATCTTGGCCTTCATCATTTGAAATTTCTCGTAAGGACTAACAGACATCCCACTCCTGGGCTTTACCCAAACCTTTAAAAGTGTTATTGGTAGAGTTTGTGGCCCTGCAGTTTGGTTTCCTGGTATATTTTACTGATGTGTCTTTTTAATGTCTGATTCATCTTCTCTACCTGTCTGCTTGACTCTGGTTTCTACGGTGTGTGGAGGTCCCAAGTTATTCCTCGTAATCTGCTTACTTTGTTTATTACGGTGGCTATAAAATGTGGGCCCCTATCTGAAGATATTCCTAGAGGCACCCTAAATCTGGGAATGATCTTCTGCAGTAGCCACTTGACCGTTTCTTTTGCTTGGTTGGTGCGACAGGGAAGGGCTTCTGGCCGTCCTGAAAATGTGTCAACCCCTACTAACAGATATTTGTATCCTGGGTTCTTGGTAGCTCCACAAAATCTATCTGCCAATAATCTCCTGGTTCTATCCCTACCTGAATTCTCCCTAGCTGAGCTTGCCGTCTAGCTACTGGGTTGTTTTTCAGGCAAATTTCACATCTTGACATTATTGACTTTGCCGTTGTTAACATTCGTACTGAGATTACACTCCATTTTAGCCATGTTACCAATGCCTCTGCCCCCCAATGACACTCGTTATGTTTAATTTGTAGAACTTCTTTCATTAGCATGGGGGGTAGCACTATTTGTTCTCGTATAGTTACATACCACCCTTCTGAAATCTTTCGTGCCTTCAGTAGATGTCCCTATTTCTCATCTTCTGGGGAATATTTTGGTCCTGAGGGTAAATTAAATTGAGATACATTAAGTTTTGTAGGTATCAATGTCATAGTTGTTTGTACCTTTCAGGCGGCCTGTTGGGCTGTCCAGTCTGCCCTTCGATTTCCCTCACAAATTTTGGAACTTCCTGATTGATATGCTTTACAATGCATAATTGCCACTTGTGCAGGTTTTTGTACTGCTTCTATCAATTGTAGGACTGCATCCTGATGTTTAATTTGTGCACCCTGGGAAGACAGCAATCCTCTTTCCTTCCATAGTGCCCCATGTATGTGCACTATTCCAAAAGCATATTTCGAGTCAGTCCACATGTTTACCTTCTTCCCTTCACTCAATTCTAGTGCTCTGGTTAAGGCAACTAATTCTGCCCTCTGGGCAGACGTATTCGGTGGTAATGCTTCTGCTTCCACTACTACACTGATTGTTGTTACCGCATATCCAGCGTATCTGGTTCCATTCTCCATGAAGCTGCTTCCATCTGTGAATAACTCCCACTCCGGATGCTCCAGTGGGACGTCTTTCAAGTCTTCTCTCGCTGAGTAGGTGTATTCTATTACTTCTACACAGTCATGTTCTAGTGGGCCTTCTTCAGTTGTGGTACCTAGGAACAAGGCTGGATTCAAAAGGTTAGTTGTTTTTAGTGTGACATCATCCTGCTTGGTCAGGATTACCTGGAATCTCATCATTCTGCTTGGAGATAGCCAATGGCCCCCCTTTTGCTCTAAGACAGTAGCTACCATGTGTGGCACGTTGACATCCATGTGTCTTCCCATTGTGAGCTTCCTGGCTTCTTGTATCAGTATCACAGTGGCTGCAACTGCCCACAGACACCCAGGCCATCCGACACTTACATTGTCAAGCTGTTTGGAGAAATAGCCTACCGGCCTTTTCCAGCTCCCCAAACGTTGGGTCAGGACTCCCAGTGCCAGGCGCAGCCTCTCATGCACAAACAGCTGAAAGTCTTTAGACAGATCAGGTAATCCTAATGCCGGAGCAGATGTCAGTGCTTCTTTTAATTTTAGGAAGGCTCCTTTTTGTGCCTTGCCCCAGCTGAACGGCCGTGTCTTCTGAGCTTCATACAGGGGTTTAGCAATTAGCCCATAGTTCATGATCCACAGGCGGTCACCATCCTGTCATTCCAAGGAAGACTTGCAGCTCATGGAGATTCTGGGGCTCTGGAATAGCACAAATAGCTTGGATACAATTAGTACCTAATTTTCTTTGACGTTGTGATATTTCATATCCTAGGTAAATCACAGTCTGTTGGGCAATTTGGGCCTTTTCTTTAGACACTTTGTATCCTCCCATGCCCAGTGAGTTTAAAATCTCAATTGTTACCTTTATGCAGGTTGCCTTTTCTTCTGTTGCTATTAGTATATCATCAACGTACTGTAGTAACAGGTATTGGTCTCTTGGTACTTGCCCTTCTTTGGTCCAGATGTCCAGCTCCTTTGCCAGCTGGTTTCCGAATAAGGTAGGAGAATTTTTGTACCCTGTGGGAAGCTGACTCCACGTGAGCTGAGTCCTTCTCCTGTTTTTTGGATCTTCCCATTCAAAGGCAAACAGTTTCCTACTTTCTTTGTCAAGGGGTATGCAGAAAAAGGCGTATTTTAGATCAATTACGGTAAACTACCTTGTATATCTCTTTTACGGATGTTAACAATGTGTAGGGGTTGGCGACTACTGGATAAATGTCCTTGGTTATCTCATTTATTGCCCTTAGCACCTGTACTAGCCTATAACCCTCATTGGGTTTCTTTACCAGGAATATCGGTGTGTTATATTCTGATTCACATTCTTCTAGAATTTGGTATTTCAGGAATTTATCAATAGTCCCCGCTATTCCCTGCCATGCCTCTGGTTTTATAGGATGTTGCTTGACTTGTGCGGGTTTTGCCTCCTCTTTTAACTCTACATGTACTGGTTGTGCTAACTTAGATTTTCCAGGTATATCTGTTTCCCACACTGAGGGGATTACAGCATCTTCTGCTTCCTTAGGGATTGCAGGGACTGGTTTTTCCTTTATCAGTAAGATTTGCCCCGTCTTGGATTCTGGTATTTTCATTAACAGTTCCCCATTTTCAAAGGTTATTACTGCATCTAATTTTGCCAACAGATCCTGACCCAGGAGGGGAATAGGGCATTCAGGTATATACAGGAATTCATGAGTTAAAACTTTGTTCCCGAAGCACAGGTCTAGGGGTTGCAGGAATGGCCGATTTTTCTCCTTCCCTGTGGCCCCAACTATTGTGGTGGATTTGTTTCCAATCCGTCCCTCTAGATTATTTAAAACTGAGTGAGTAACTCCTGTTTCAATTAGAAATTTTACGGCTTTATCTCCTAGCTGTAAAGTTACCAGAGGTTCCTTGGGTATAGGTTTCCCCCCCCCCAGTATAAAGTACCATCACCTTGGCAACTTCTTCTTGCTAGAACTGATTGCCCTGGTCAAACCGGTTTGGGCATTCACGCTTCCTTGCCCGGGGAGATGACAATAGGCACATTTGTCAAAACCTAATGGTCTCCCGCGGCCCCTTCCAAACCCGCCTCTCCCCACTCCTCTGTCTCAGCCCACCCTGGTACCTCCCCTTGAATTCCCTTGCGACACTGCCAAAAACTGTCCCTGTTTTCTATTAATTTCCTTGTTCTGTTATTATAAACTTTCCAAGCTACTTCAAGTAGTTTGTCCAGATTTCTTAACTCTTCCCCTTCCAGTTTCTGTAATTTTTTCCTAATATCATTTTGTGACTGACCCAGAAAGATAAGGGCAAGCTGAACTTTGGCTTGTTCTGTGTCTATTTGAAGGTCTGTATATTTCCTGGCTGCTTCTTTAAGTCTCTCTAGAAATGCAGTGGGGGATTCCTCTTTCTCTTGTCTTATTTGATACAACTTTGACCAATTTACAGTTTTAGGTATAGCGTTCTGAACCCCTATCTGAATCCACTCTTGGTATTTCTTTAGTTTCATCATGTCTATTCCAGATGGGTCGTTGGGGTCCTTCAGTGGATCCTCAGTGGGAAAATTATTGTCTAGAGTTCCTGTCACTAATCACAGATGAATATCTTCCCTTGCCCGTTCCCTGGCTGCTCTGAGTACCATCTTCTTTTCAGTAGAATCCATTAAAGTATCTACTATTACTTGGATATCGTCCCAGTCAGGATTCTGCATCTTTATAATCATTTTCACCACCCTGGCTACCTTATCAGGATTTTCCCTATAGGTCCCGGCTGACTGCTTCCATATTACTAAATCTCCTGGGGAAAAGGGTACCTTTACAAAAACCGGCCCGTCCACCCCCACACCTTGTCTTAAAGGGGCAACTACAGTTTTCTTTTGTTTATCCGTTCTTGACAAACCTCTTCCTGTCTTAGGCTGAGCTGGGGCCAACCTGGATCGTGTACGGTGGAATATCAGTTCATCCTCATCACTTTCACTGCTGTCTACTCCCTCCGCACCTCCTCCCTCATGTCTCCATATCGCAACTTGGCCTTGGTTATTTCTGGGCCAAGGTGTAAAAGGGGTGCCATGAGTGGGTGAAGGGGGTGTAGGAGGGAGGGGAGGATACCCTTGAGCAGGCGTGGGTGGGAGAGGGGGGTATCCTTGGGCAGGTGTAGGTGGGAGAGGGGGGTATAGAGCAGGTATAGGTGGGGGTGGAGGGTATCCCTGAGCAGGCATACGTGGCGGGTTTCGAGCAGGCGTAAGCGGGGATGGGGGTTTCGAGCAGGCATAGGTGGAGGGTTTTGAGCAGGAGGGGTAAATAAATCAGTTTCAGTAGAAGGAGTGAGCACATCATGTGAAACAACATCAGATGAAGTAGAGTTAGACTCCCTCGGTGCTGTGGGGCCTACCAGCAAATCACCTTCCATGTCATCTCTCCGAGATAAACTTTCGTTCAATGCCAGGTGCTCTATACAGTGTTTCCCCTGAATGCATGCTATACATTTATCATTGTTAAATACTGTAGTAACCATTAAGCCTCCCTCTGCCAGCCACTCCAATTCTTCCCATAAACAGAAAAACAAATCAACATAAGGCATTTCATCCAATTTTCCCTCCCGCTTACAAAATGACAGTAAGTGAGAAATCAAGTAATACTGCAAAGACCCATTTTCAGGCCACCGTTTCCCATTCTGCAAAACATATTTCGGCCACTGAGTGTTACAATAATCAATTAGCTTATCTTTACGTAACCCTTGCCCAAAATTTCCCTGTTTCCAATGTGCTAATAAACATCCCAGGGGAGAAGTACATGGTATGGGAGCATAGCCACCCACAACCCCTTTTTTGTACTTCTCCATATAACCGCTACTGCCAACCCTGCAATGCTTTCGCAATTGTCTTACAGGCAGCGCCTGGGCATTTACCAGGAATTCCTTAGCCCAACCACGCGTAGCTTTCGCTGTGTCTGACAGGCAGGCAACCAGACCAGACCAGACCAGAATTAAAAGCACCTTACCTTTCCAGGGGACGTTGTGAGCGGAGGAGGGTCGCGGCGCCAATGGGCTCCCCGAGAATCCCTCGGTGCCGGCTGGAGCGTGATCAGGTCGCGGGGTCCTCAGCAGCGCTCACAGGGTCCCATCTGGGTGGCCAAAATGTTAGCGTAGAAACACATAATCACAGAATGATTATATGCAGGTGCTTTTATTTGAAGAGCTCTGGGAATCGGGGTACCATACCCACATCGATTCCAACATGGATCTGCAATGGATACAGCTTTATACTGTCCCTTACATAACCGTCAGCAGTTAATTGTCAATTCAGTATTGTTCTATTGAACTTGAGCATGACTTTACCATTTCTATTACATATATTGTTTCCACCCAGGCATAAGCCGCAGCCCCCCTTCATCCAACTACCCCCCCCCTTGTTTCTCATGATTTTTATAATTGAATTATCGTTCTTACTTGTTTTTACTAAACAATCATCTTGTTAAGGGCAATTATTGCAAAACCCACACATGAGAACAGGTGCAGTTCTCATAACCACACTTCTACCTAACAAAGACAACACCTAAGGCTTACCTACTGTTCCCACAACCTATTACAACCCAAAATCATTTTAACCCCTATACTATCATGTGGAAGTGTCATTAATATTTTTTTATTAACAAAATGAGCCACTATAAATTATTCAACAAGGATACTAGGCATATAAATAACCATCTTGACAAAAGAATCACTTGTTCAGATAATTCTCAACACTAGCTGCAGCCACCACCTCAAATAAAGGAGTAATTTGTAGCATACATGATTAGATACATCAGGTCAATTCATTAATAGGAAGGGTATGGTACTGGTTGCAAGGAGGTCTAGAGAGCCTACTGTTTGGAATACTTATTTGGAAAAATACTGAAAAATAAAAAAAAGAAAAACAAAACCCAGACAAACAAACAAGTTAAAACCCCCATTCCTCTAATAATTTTTTTAAACACTAGCTTTACCTCTGTTAGCTTGTTTAACAGATACTAACTGCACTAACAGAAACAGTATAAAGAAAGCAAGTTTGATCAAGATAAACAGCAAAAGAAAAGTTTAGGCAAAGTCAAATATCTCCAGCACCATAAATATAAACATATATCAAAACCGTGTAAGAGGGCAGACTTCAACTGCAAGTTTTTCTTGTTTTACATTTACAACATACACTAACCTTTTATTCAAATTTTCAGTATGTAGGTAGGTGTAAAAAAATCTGATTCTTATACTAGAAGTAATAATGATAATATGCAGCTGTGACTATATGCACTATATGCACTTCTGCTTAAGGAATAAAAAATTTTCAAATAAAAAGGATCTTAGACATAGAGAATGAATGAATATATTGAAAATTCCTCCAATATAGTAGAACTACAAACAATCAAATTGACAGTATTTAAGGGCCAAATCCAGGTGAATTAGGAAAGTAAAATGAGATTTAAATTAATCAATTTAAATTAAATTATTTTTATTTAATTTTTTATGAACCACTTCTCATTATCCCTCACTCAGGTTTATGAGGTTTGAAACTCATTCAAACTTTCAGCAGTTGTCAATTCCATCAACTATGTTTTCAAGTGATTTCATAATAATTTTCTGAAACATTTTTAGTGAGATGCATCTGACAGATATTTCCTCCTCATGTTTATTTTTCCTTGTACAATGATGGATATAATTTTAAAAGTAATCATCATTTAAATAGCAGTATAATATATTAGTCAGCTGCATAAATGAGAAACATTATTTCATTATTTGTATATGTCTTAGGGAAATTAGTCTCAGAATTAGAATAAACCTCATGGTAATCTACAGTATCCATGCAGGATTTCTGAAAAATCTTAACAACTAAGCTAACCTTAGCAATTAACTCACAGTTTTTCTTAAAGTTGGTGTGTACCATTGCTACATGATACCTGATATAAACAGGAATTTGTCACACCTCAGCACATCACAAAATTATTTTTAATCACTGATATTACTGGAACCAACAAATCAATGAGGTTTCACAATATCCAATTTCCCAGTCATCGTTTTCTTTCACAAGCTTTAAACAAGTTAACATACTGAAATTACTGAAGTTATATAAATTTACATGCAAATCCATTTTAGCTGTCTGATTGCAGTTCACAGGTGTAAGGAAAGATAGTTTATCTAATTACATGGTAATTAATGCAAATGTTTTCACAATACTGATTGGTTAAGTTTGTGTCATTAGAATCAAAAGACATGAATGAAATGTTTTTATTATTTTCATTAATGTTGTTAAATTCAAGAAGTACAGATATTACATTGCCATCGTGGATTGCATATTAGGACTGGCAAAACCACATTTCAGTATTTTAACACTTTTAAATTTTAGTGCATGCTAGCAAAAGCGATAAAACCTGTGCTTGACTTTTCATGCCTTAAGTATTATAATGTGGATATAAATAGTGAAAAAGGAGACAAAAATTATTTTTCTCTCTTTAATTTTCATTTTACATATGAAAATTAATTAATGCCCTACTAGACTAAAAGTTTTCAAGATTTTCGTTTAGAAAAAAAATGTAGATGGTGAAAGACTGCAAGACACATTCAATGCATTCATTCTTGGAAAGCAGACAGGCTTTGTAAATTTGTGCTATTATTGACTTCTTCCTTAGTTTTCCTTAGATATCAGTTCCATATTAGTAAAAGATATTTAAAATTTTCTCAAACATTCTAAATTTGTGAATTTCTAGTCTTCAGAAAGCTGCTTTTATTTGTATATTTTACTGAAACAGCTTGCAGTATATCTAAGTGACAATAAATGATTATTCTAGATATTTTAGTAGGTGCATTTGCTATTAATTATGATGTGCCACAAAAGGACAAACTGATCGAGTGCCAGTCAGAAAGGGACCTGGGGGTACTGACTGACAGCAGCTGAATGTGGGCCAGCAGTGGGCCCACATGGCCAAGAAGGCCAATGTCATCCCGGCCTGTACCAGCAATAGTGTGGCCAGCAGGACCAGGGCAGTGATTGTTCCCTGTACTGGGCACTGCTGAGGCCACACCTCAAGGTCTGTGTCCAGTTCCGGGCCCTTCATTTTAGGAAGGACATTAAAGTTGTGGAGAAGGGCCCATGTTCAGACAAGGGCAACGAGGCTAGTGAAGGGTCTGAATCACAAATCCTATGAGGAGCATCTAAGGGAGCTGGGGGTGTTTTGCCTGAAGAGAAGGAGGCTCAGGGAGGGAATTACCAATCTGCAACACCCTGAAAGGAGGCTCTAGCCACATGGGGATTGGCCTCTTCTCCCAGATAACCAGCAACAGGACAAGAGGACATAAGCTGCACCAGGGGACATTTAGGTTGGACATTAGGAAGAATTTCCTCACTGAAGAAGAGATTGGATATTGGAATGGGCTGCCCAGGGAGGTGGTAGAGTCATCATCCCTGGAGGTGTTTAAGAAAAGACTGGATGTGGCACTCAGTGTCATGTTGTAGTTGACCATGTGGTGTTAGGTCATGGATTGGACTTGATGGTCTCAAAGGTCTCTTTCAACCTAGTTGATTCTGGGATTTTGTGAAAGCATCATTGTATTGTATACTGCACATTAAGGGAAACTATTCTCTTTGCTTAGTTCTAAATTCAGGATTGCTGCAAAAATAACAAAAAAAATTCTCATGAGGAAAATTAGAATACAATTTTTGTTAAAGGGGATTCCTAAGCAAATGTTTTCTTTCTGATTATTTTTTCAAATGTGTCTACCTACAGATATTTTTAAGTTTACTCAAACCGCTCAATTCCTTTCTCTCTGAAGATCGCATAACAACAAAAGCTATGCCACCTTTTAATGGAAATAAGAACTCAGAAATTCATCCTAAATTCTTTCTTCATTTTGCCACTGAGTTGTGTGCTTTCCATTGCTACTAAAATTTCAAAAAGAGAAAACATTTATTTTCCTCTTTCAATCCTCTGAGCTAATTTTAGACGACTGCAATATAAATCTTTGTAGCAAGATTACAACTACACATATTAGGCTGGTAACATTTAAGGAGAGTTACTTGAAACATAGTTGCTAAGTAGTCATCTACTTTACACTGAAAAAAGTTGAATCCTCAAATTCACTTCAATTTCCCCCAAAAGGGTTACCCAGAACTCAACACAAAAATTTACAGGAAAATAATGATATAAAATCTTTGTGAATGTTACTACTTTGTTGTTAGTTGGGTGATGTTTTGGCCTACTACAAGTAAGAATATCAAACATTTCATAAAATATTGTGAAAAAAACCCCTCAGATATTCCCAAAGGTCACCTATTTAGAAGTAATTCAGTTGAAGAGGAATAATGATGTTCATTGTAATAATGTCTGCTCAATAAAAAGATATAACAGCTTCTGTCTCTCAATAATATTTTTACAGTCTTTGTCTCTAAGGAGAGGTAGAAAATTACTAGTAATTATATACATATAAACATTTCCTCTGGATGCTATTAAAAGTCTCAAGAGAAGCACTATTAAGAGCTGTGTCTAAACAAGAAAATAGAAGTATTTCATAGGATAATAACATAATTAGGGTTTGGAGAGACCTAGCACAACCTTCTGCTCAAATTATGTTTACAAGTGAGGTCCAACTGAGTTAGTATAGCCAGGTCTAGAAAAGCTCCAAAGCTGGAGACTGCACAGTCTCTGAGATCTTCGTGAGCTGTTGCCTAACCATCCTTTTAGGAAAAAAGCTTCTTCTTATACCTAGTCTGTCTCTTGTTTGGGCTGGTGCCTGTTGTCTCTAGTCCTTCCACCATGCATGGCTATGAAGACCCATGGTCAATCTCCTCTATAACTTCACCTATCCCCTGTTGCTGCTGAGAAGCTGCTGTTAGGTTCCCTTGAAACAGTCTCTTTTCCGGGCTAAATGAGTCCCTGTTTTTTAACCCCTGGATAAAAGTTCCAGCCCTGACCATACTGGTAGCCCTCTGTTCTACTTGTTCCGGCTTATTTATGACATATTTTGTATTCAGCAGGCCCAAAGTTGGAAATGTAGTCCAATGATTGCTGAGTAGAGGATGACAATCGTTTCCCTTGATTTATTGCTTATTATCTGTTTATCATAGTCCCAAAGGCTTTTGAACATCTCTGCTGACAAGATGTACTATTTGTTCATTTTCAGCTCTCTGCTCCAAGGATTCACCAGTTTTCCTCAGACCCATAGCCTGTAAGAAAGCCAGGATCTTTCTTCCCAGGGTAAGAGACAGCATTTGTCCTGTAGCATATCATTAGTTTAACTTCAGTTCCTTTCTTGAGCTTGTTGGTATAGACATATGTGGGTAGGTTGGTATGGAGAAACATCTATTAAACTTAGACTTAGACTGCTGAGCCAGATCATCCAAACATCTTATTCTTCACCTGGTTGTTCACACACCCAGTCCATGAGGTACTAACTTTAAAACCAGGGCATTGTGGAACCCAGCATCTAAAGCCTTGTTAAAACTGAAGAAAAGATAAAGCCTCTCTTCCCTCACCTATGAACCTGATTGTAGAACAAGAGGAAATGGCCACAAGTTGTGTCAGGGAAGGTTTACACTGAATATAAAGAAAATAATTCTTCCCCAAAAGGATTGTCAAACATTGTGATAAGCTGTGCAGGTAAGTGGTTTTGTCACCACTCCAGGAGGTATTTAAAAGACATATGCATGTGATACTTAGGGACATGGTATAGTAGTAGACTTCACACACTGGATTAGTGCTTGGACTTGATTATCTTAAAGGTATTTTCCAACTCAAATGCAAACACTCCCTTCTCTCTTCCTCCTCCTTCTCTTCTCAACTTCATATGACACCATAGGGTCTTGAATATCACTTTGATCACTTGGGCTGTCTGCCTGTCCTGGCTCTGTCCCATCCCAACTTCTAGTGCATTCCCAGCTTCCTTGCTGGTGATGTGAGGTGAGAGGCAGAAAAGGCCTTGGCTTTGTGTAGGAGCTGCTCAGCAGTAACAAAAATAATTCCACTGTTAACCAACACGATTTCCAGGACAAATCCAAAAACTAGCCACAAAACAGCTACTATGAAGAAAATTAACTCCACCCCAACCAAAACCAGCACACAGATGGCTCTGTCCAACATAATTCATACTACTTATTTCCTCGTGTTTTAATTCATCATGAGTGTACTGGGTGTGGTTGGGATGTAGTTAACATCCTTCATAGCAACATGTATAGTGTTGTGTTTTGGCTACTGCTGAACAGGCTTTCTCTTCATCCTACTCTATTACCCCTACTCTATTGTCCTGAAGACTGGAGGTGAGCAGGAAATTAGGGGGAGACATGCCTGGGACAGATGACTCCAGCTGGCCAAAAGGAGATTTCATACCACACAGTGTCTGGGATATTTTTGACCTGGTTTCTTTCATAGTATCAGTCTTCTGTATCAATCAGTTAAAGCCCAGTCAGAGATCATGGGAAAGTTCTGGGAAATTTATTGCATAAATAATGAAATAAATCCACACAAATGTAACATTCCTGCAGTAATTTCATTTTGTACTTTTCCTCTCTTGCCCCATTTATTGTATTTTCTGCATAGCACAGAGATTTGACATTGTATCAAGACATAAATATTAGTGAATAAATGAATTCCTATAAATGTACTATATAAATACCAGTGTTTATTAACACCATATGGAGGCTGACACTAACATAATTAAAATGATAGTCACATATATCATAAACTTCTACCTGGATTTTTTTTTTCTCAGACAGAAGAGATTTATGGAAAGAACTGTTTAATCTGATAGCATATATGTTAAATTAATGTTCCCCATGTTTCATTTATTCATAATCAT
The DNA here is from genome assembly GCA_025920805.1 of Petroica traversi. Lineage (NCBI taxonomy): Eukaryota > Metazoa > Chordata > Aves > Passeriformes > Petroicidae > Petroica > Petroica traversi. Next base: position 4,924,043 of record JAHLSL010000023.1, read on the forward strand.
ATTTAAACCTAATTTTTGTAAGTCTAGAAGATTAAATTCAAGACATACTTCCTGAATTTAAGATTATTTCTGTATAACATCTATTTAAGATGAAACAAAAATGAATACTGTGAATAATTTTATGCAGATGAAAATCATACTCCTCTTGAATTGTTAATATCTAAAAAGACAGATTTTAAAGGAAAGCCTGCAGAAAGAGGCTATGCATTTTAGTAATACAGGAAACGTGCGTAAAAATTTTTGCAAAACATGAAATTAAGACAATCAATAGAACTTTACCATTGCACAGGGATTCAGATGAGAAACCTCATCAGGATCACATTATCTGAATGTGAGGGCAATCTGGTTTATCCTGTAAAAAAACACCATGTGCTGCTGTACTTTTCTGACCTGAAGAATATTGCCTCTCATTTTTTTTTGCATTTTTATATTACTTCTATGTTGTTTTTTACTGGGTTTTTCAGTAGATGTGAGATCATAAGTTCAAGGCTTACATATATGCTTGTTGTGGTGTGAGTTTAAAACAAGTATACTGCTATTGTTAATACATTGAAATTACATCAGCCATATCAGCTTTCTTTAAGGCTTTATATAAAGTATTTATATTATACAACACAATGCACTACAGTATTATAAGAAAAAAGAGGAATATCTAATGGATTTAAATTATTTTTTAAGCAACATCTGAAAAACAGTCCAGATACACTGAAAAGTTTCAAACTTGTATGTGTTGAAGGTTAAGAAGCTGAAAAAAATTTCTTCATTTATTCAGCAGAGGAAGTTTTCAAATTCAGTTACTTACACTTAGACTGTTTTTTAGCACTGTTTGGAACATTATAAAGTGTTGTTCAGTTGTCTGAACTTAGAAATCTAGTGATATTTTAAAACCACTACACTAATCCACCTATCTCCATCTGCTTCTTTAAAAATTTCGTGTTGCCCATAAGTCTTCTCCCAGCCTCATGGAGCATGGATCACATATTTTAAGACTTCTTAGAAATCTCATGTTCAGCACCTGAGTCATGACTTCTTCACTATCTACTCAATTTGCCTCTTGGTATCTGAGAGATCCTTATAGAAACTACAATTATGGCTAAGCACTTCTGGAGGACCAGTCTCTATAAAGAATATTTTGAGGGGATTAAGATGCTATCCTAGTGTCCTGGTTTAGGGCAAATATTTAGGAGGAAACCTCTGGGGGGTCTCCTCTAGGAAGAGCCGATTCCAATCGCCCCTCCCCCTGCCGGTCCAGGAAGAATTTCCTTAGAGAAAAGTGGAAAAAACTATTTATTTGACACATAGAATATTTACAAGTATAGGGAAAATTTGGATAATATGAAAACAATGAAACTTCTCCTTCCTCTGAAGGGATGGTAGATTCAGAGTCCGTCTGAGTCCGGTTCAGTTCTCCAGTGGGGGGCCGATTGCTGGGCCCGGCTGTAGAAGTCGGCGAGGATGGGGGCGGGGCCCCCCGGGGGTTCCCTGGTGTCCTGGGCCCACGCGATGCCAACCAGTCCCAGGAAGAGGAAAAAAAGAAAAAATTCCCAGCAAAAGAAACAAAGTCTCTCCCTGCAAAAAGCCGGGAAAAATCCGAGGAAAAAACCCTCTGCTGTGTGTTCGGCCAGCACCCCCACAACAGAGTGAGTAAAAAAAAAGAAAAAGAGATAACGCTGTCTGCTGGAATGCAGCCTCTCCGCTCTCTTGACCTTGGTTCGTAGTATCCTGCAGACAAACGGCGAGTGTTTTTTTTTTCCTCCACCTTCACTTTCACTGTCTTCCTTGGACCAACTTAAAGCTGCAGAACTTAATGTCCAGCATAAGCAAGGGGACGATTGGGGATACAAACAGGTCATATGGCCAACCCAGGACACCTAGGACAACGGAGTAGGCACATTTATTCCCTTTACAATTAAAAATTGTTTTTCTGAACTTGAAATTAACAGAATTTTATCTTATTTCTTTATTTCTCAGGAAACAGGAGGACTCAGATAGCATGAGAAAGCTAGCTAGATTTGATGACATAAACATTAATTTTCCTTATTGTTTTGAGTTTAAGACCAAATAATGTTAGTAAGAGAGCTCATGTATGAGTAAATTAGGAAGAGGAATATAATCATATACTAATGTTCAATTTTCCTAATCAATGGAATAAAGACAAAAAGACAAGTAGAGTAATGTATGAAAGATTTCAGAAGGAAGTTATACTTCTTTTTGTATCATTTTTCTCAGTTTACCAAGGGAAACAATCATTACAGCTGCATAATGATGCATATGACACACAGAAGTATCTGAACTGATGAAAGTCTGTCTTTTTTTTTTTTTCTTTTAGTATGGATAGATACTTATGCTGTCAGAAGAAATTACAGAATAATGTGGCAATACTTCTGATAATATTACGTGAATCCAGATTGCTGCAGGTAACACATATCCTTTCTAATTCACTGTGGCTTCCAGCAACTCTCTGACAGAAAGTCTCTTCCCTTAAAATGCAAGAGGTTTTTCTGTGTCAAGAAATTGTATAAAAGTAGTTCCTATGGGGAAGTGCATAAATGAGTCTAGATCCACACTGCAAAATTACTCTGTCCAAGAAAAGATCCACAGTCTTCAGGCTGAAAGGTGTGGAGTACCTGGAGTCTGTCTTAAAGTAGATTGACTATAATCGTAACACATAACATTTGCAGTTGGGACTACCAAGCCCTAATACATCTATTACCAAACAGTTCAAGAAGACTTAGCTTGTGTCTATGAGAGTTTTGGGATTGTTATAATTTGCCTGGAAACCTCAATAACAGAAATTTTATTCATGCCTTTTTTTCCTGATATGCAACAAATTACTTTGGGAAGAGCTGGAGGACTTCTGAAGATTTTTGTAAGGTGTAGAAACCAAAGTCAAGGAGAGTTTCACTAATGTGTCCTTCTGAAAGTTATGCTTGTGGTCTTGTTGGACCAACTAGTTCAGCTCAAAACACAACAAAAGAGCTAACTCATGTTTACACAACACTGTGCTTGTCCCAGTCCTGGCCACCCACAGTATCACACTGGAGAAACATTACATTGTTTGGCAGAGGTAGTGCTCTGCTTTATGAATTAACTATAGAATCACAGAATATCCTGGACCCCACAAGGAACATCAAATCCAACCGCTATCCCTTCACAATATGAATCCGAAAATCATACCATATATCTGAAAATATTTTCCAAACTGTCCTTGAACGCTCTTAGGTTTGGTGCTGTGACCATTTTCCTGAGGAGCCTTTACCAGTGCACAACAACCCTCTGGATGGAGAATCTTTTACTAATATCCAACCTAAACATCTTCTGTGTCATCTTCATGCCATTGCCTTGGGTCCTGTCACTGGGCAGAACAGAAAAGAGATCAGTGCCTGCCCCTCCTCTTCCCCTCGTGAGAAAACTGAAGACAGCTGTGAGGTCTCCCCTTGGTCTCCTCTTCTCCAGGCTGAGCAGACCAAGAGAACTGAGCCTGAATTCAGACATAAGAAATTTTGCAGCTGTCTGCACATACACCTAAAGTACAATTAAACTCTGAATCTTTGCTAATTTTTCTCCAAAGCTCCAGTCAAAAACCCCAGGAAATCTGCTGTCATAATAGAGGGGGCATTTTTCTGTAAGGCACAATAGCAGGTCTTTGAAGAGCAGGGAACAGAACCTCTAATTTATTTTAACATTTTGAGATCTTAAATCAGACCAAAAAACTATATGGGAGGAAGATTAACTTGGAGGAAGTAGAGATCAGTATCCACAATACCAAATAAATGATTAAGGCTTCCTTATATAAAGCAACTTTTTATAAAGAAAACAACTACTACAAATAAAGATTAACTAGAACATCTTAATTAGATCATCATTATTACTTGGATAAGCATTTAATTAGAACAACTACAACTACAAAAAGCAATCAGAAAATCAATCAAGATTAAAAGCAAATGGAAATCTATAAAAAATCTGAAAAAAATGTGATGAAGTCCATGAAATGGACAGTTAAAACAAATCCCTGTATTTAATTCAGACAACAGTGAGCTGGGAATATCATGCAGGATGCTGAGAACCAGGCTTGTATTCCTCCACTGATTTTTACAGTCGTATTATTTCACATCACTCTGGATGTGGTCTTAAATATATTTAGAGAGGAATGCATTTGCAAATCTTAAGTTTAAAAATTTTACTTTAGGAAAAAATTAGAAAGTTTTAAAACTGGTAAGAAATCACTGTTATAATATCTGTAGTACTGATCAAATTTTTCTTTACCTAGAACAAAAAGAAATACTTACCCTTAAGTTAACTGTATACCTTAGGTTCCTCTTTTTCTTTTGAAAGATTTTTAAATTCCACAAGCAATAATTAGAGACAAATTATTTTTTCATTAAATAGCTTTACCAAATTTGTTGTTAGTTAAGATCTGATTATTTTATAGATCTGTAGTTGCGTAGCTAAAATTATATGCTCTGAATCAATTACCCAAAGTGTATTACAGTGTTCTTTAGTGCATTGAGTATGATACAGTTCACCTTTCTTAAATAAAAGTGCATTTACAGTGAATCTTTCCTTACTTTTACAGTGCATTTTCTTACCTGGCCTACTAGAATCTGAGTTTGTTGACTTGCGAGATGCTTCACCAAATCTTCCATGTAGTGAGGCTGAGGTTGTTGGGGTTGTTTTGTTTTGTTTTGTTTTTAAATTTCCTTTTTTATTGTTAAGTTTTCAATTTCTTTCCCTTTGTATTACATATTTGTATTTAATTTTATAGATGAGCAAACTGTGAACATGTAATTTAAAAAGTACAGGTTTTGTCATTATGTTTTTCATGCTAGTAGTGTATGTAAAGCAGTTCTAGAAATGCATTAAATGTTATTAAAATGATTTGAAATACTACCCTAAATAATTGCTGCACGTTATTATTATCATTGTTATTCTGTATTTTCAAGCCATAAAAAGGCTCATTCCTGTACCTAATTTCAAAGAACAGTCTGTTTTCAAATTTATTTTTTACTCCAAAATTTTAGCAAAGAAATACAGTAATTTGATAATGAACAACAAGTCATCTTGATCTTTGGAGATTATAAAACACAGGATACTTCCCCACTATGATCTTGGAGTAGCTTCAGGCTCCCTGATCTGGTCTGCATACGTGCCTTGGCCTTGTTCTGACTTTAGGGAGGTGAGACACAGACATAAATCAAGATTCTTTCTTTTCTCTTTCCCTTTAAGTCTTTAATTGAACACAACAAAACCTGGAGATTATGAACCCAACAAGATATTCTGACTCCGCCTTATCGCCCTGTCTGGAGAGACCAGTCATATCCTGCAGTTTCTTAAAAGTGTGTGTGTTTACTTCATTTTAAAAATATGTCCAAATGTGTAGATATCTCCTGAAAACATTTGTCAGACCTTGAAATTTAGAATATCATTATACACGTCAATACAGACTCTTTTTCTGGGTTTAGATGTTTAAACGTGACTCCAATAGAAATTAGTGTAGGTTTGAAACAGAAGAACTGGAAATAATTTTCTAAATCTTTCTATGGTCTTCACAAATAAGTACAAAAATACTTAAGTCCCTATTGAACTTATCTATTTTTGTGAATATGTTTTTATTTTGTTTTTTCATGACAGTAAGACACTTGAGTAGCACCATCAATTAGCACAGGACACCCCTAATCTCTCTGAGTGTTTTTTTTCTAAAGACTATCTGATAGAAAAAAATTATTCTTCTTCATTTGATTCTTCTTATTTTGACTTGAATTTACTGCAATAACATAACCCCCAAATTACTTATTACTGTTTCCTGTGAAACATCTGTTTAATCTGAAAATACACTGCTGATCACCCCAGCCTATGGCAACCTTCTAGTACACAGAGCTGATATATAGTTATTAATTTTTTTCATTGTTATCTCCTATGCCTTTTAGTAGAATTGTAAAAACACCTGCTAGCTGAAAAATTAGCAAAATGAACCCTTTCACATCTGCTTCTCAGTAGGATAATGAGAAAATTCGTCTGACATCCTCACTTTTCTTTTTCTTGCTGAGCAGTCCCAGAAGTGGGAGAACTAGAAAATACAAATTTCTGTAGCCATTTCATTCCGTTTTCTTTAGCTTTGTTGCAGAGGTATGGCAAGGTAAAGCTGATATTATATCAATTACACAAAATGCTCATTTATTTGAATGAAAGCTCTTGCTTCTAGCAGAATTCATGGAAACAAATTGAAAATTGACAATATAAAAACCATCTCTAACAATAGCAGTACACTTCTCTTGTAGCTTCCCTTTATATAACACATAAAATCAAAATTAATACAAGGCTGTTATTCCCATTCTCTGCTTCATGAGTCAGAAAGAAATAACTGGCCTTTCCTATGCCACTAATTCCAACATTCATTGTCACAGAGTTTCAAGCAGCATCCACTATTTCCTTTTTATGCTGCCCTTAAAAGTGAAGGAAGCAAACATCCAAAATTATCTCAGTCCTTTCAAATCCAAAATTTTTAAAATTTTTATGCTAAGATAACTGCCTTACAATCAACTATAAAGTGTATATATATATATATATATATATATATATATATATATATATATATATATATACACTGAATCAACATTTCCTCCATGTTTTTCATGAAATGACTTGTCTTTTTCTCTTTTTCTCACATTTCAATTTATTGAGTGCAGACCATCAAATATATGCACTTATATATTACAAATACATGCACTTCGGCCATGCTGAACAACATAGAATGTAATTATTATAAAGTTATAATAATCAGAGTAATTTTTTCTGTATTGGAGAATTAGAAATAAAAATTAAATTAAAGATATTTTAAGAATATAGCCACATAGTATCTTGTCCCGATTCAGATTTTTTTGTTTGTTTTTTGGTTTTGGGTTTTTTGTTTAGGCTGTAGTCCAGAGGGCATCCCCATAGGAATGGATAAAGCAAAAGTAGCAAGAAAGAATTAGAGCTCACTCATGCTGCTCTGGACAGGCTTATCATCTTATACTCAATTTTACTTTATATTCTTAAAGGAAAGGGGGGATAATCTACATATTACTAATGGCCTTAAAATATTTGTACTTAAAAAACCTAAGAGGTGATTTGTGATCCAGAATAATATTCATTTTGGAAAACATTTGTTTTCTTAGGGTAGATGCCTATGTGCTCAAACACAAGGGAAATGCATTGCATGTGGTTCATGAGTATGACACAAATAGGTACTAATATCTTTTCAAGAGTAGTCCCTAATAACCTATGAGTGCACACTAAGACTTATTAGGTAAATGAATAAATACTTACAGTATCTCTAGAATCAACATTTAAAAACAGATTTGAAGAAGATAAGCAGAAAATGCTTTAATTTCAAGTTTCTAACAATTTTTCCCCTTAAAAATATTCTAAAATAAGTAACTTTTAGTTTCTTTTCAGCTTCCAGTATTGCCACTGGAAAAATTCTACAGCATGGCAAACTCTTCAAAACCCCTATATTTTCTTCATTTGCTATAAATCTTATGAAAAAAAAAAAAAAAAGAAGAAGAAGAAAAATAAAAGTCCAATTCAGACTGCCCAAACTCTCCAGTTATATTTCAGAAAAAAAGAGTACTTCAACTACTGCTTTTGTGTAAAACATTCTTCCTGAAAAAATGTAAGTACACATAAAAATAATCAATATTCCCAAAAAAACAATGTGCATGGCTATACTATATATAATTATGTGATGTTAATTAATCCAGTGAGCATAGACAATATAAGACAGGCATATAATTTCATGGTTTTGGTACGAGTTGGGAGAGTTAGAGAAAAAGTGTAAACACAGAAAATAAAAAGGAGAGAAGAATTTATGTGCCAAACTCAATTTTGTTATTGCAGTGATGAGCAAGACAAGAATCCACTGCTAATGTAAAATACACTGAATATGTATTTGTCCAGTAACAAATATTTCATCACAGCATTTGGAATGAGTACTATTCAACCTCTCCTATAACTGAAAATAATTCTGTGCTTTTGCTGGGGTTCCTGAATACAAGAAAGACCTCAGCTACCACAAGTCTAAGTGCTTCAATGTAGCACCAACTTTTTATAGGAACCGCTTTCTTGCACTGAGATCGATGATCTTGCTTGTCTCACACCCTATGCATTGTGACTCACCTCTGTTATAACTTCAGCTGCTGCTACCAAATCTTAAACTTAACCTCAGAACAAGGAAGATAAAAAGGATTGTAATCTTTTCCTACATATCCTGGGATAAAAATTCTTGCCTGTCCTTTGGGATTGACTGTTCTGGGACAGTGAGATGGAAGCTGAAAAAGTTGAGTTTTAGTAGTTCCAATGTGAGTTAGCTCTGTAGCACTCTAATCTTATGGTAATTCAGCAGTATTCTAAATATTATACAATCCTCCTATGTTATGTAATCCTTCTCTTTATTTAATCTTTTGGTATGATAATTTCTTTCCTACTTCTCTCATATAATTTTTCTGTAAGTCATTATCATCTCCCTTAATTCTTTAAATTGTTCTGCTTCTAACTTTGATTTGATCCTCTTCTAAGCTGAAACTAAACTGGAACAGTTTAAAAGTTGGCCTTGTGCCTTATTAAATTCATTTCTGATTCCATTTTTAACAAAGAGGAAAAGCAGATCCCTTCACTCTTTTCAGTACGATAGCTATGAGAATAGACCTCCATAGGGTTTATGCAGCAAGGTTTTGGTAGCGGAGGGACTACAAGAGTGGATTCTGTGAGAAGATGCCAGAAGCTTTCCCTGTGTCTGGCAGAGACAATGCCACCTGGCTCCAGGATGGACCCACTGTTAACTGAGGGTGAGTCCATCAAAGATGGTGGAATTGCCCCTGGATTAACCTGTTTAAGAAGGCAGAACATTTGCTGTGCAAGGGCACATGCAGCTAGAAAGAGGAGTGAGAATATGCGAAACACATCTGCAGCAACTCTTCAGGCACCAAGGAGACCTTCAGGCAACAGAGCAGAGATTTCCGCAGCCCGTGGTGCAGACCATGATGAGGCAGCTGTGCCTTTCCAGCCCATGGAAATCCATAGTGGAACAGAAATCCACCTGCAGCCTTAGAGGATCCTCTGAAGCAGGATCCTGAGTAGGATTTGTGGACCTGTGGAGAGAACACCCCACACTTCAGCAGGTTTGCTGGTGGGACTTATGACCGCAAGGGGGACCTATACTGGAGTGTTCCTGAAGGACTGCTCCCTGTGGAAGGGACACACGCTGGGACAGTTAGAGAATTACAGCCTGTGGGAAAGACACTGGAGAAGTTCATGGAGGTCTGTTTCCCATGGGTGGTACCTCACACTGGAACAGGGGAAGAATATGAAGAATCCTTTCCCTGACAAGGAAGCAGCCTCTGATCCTGACCTCTGCCTCTGATCCTGGCCCCTTGGCTGCTGCTGGGGGGAGGAGGGAGAGAAAATAGGAGTAAAGCTAAACCCAGGAATAAGTGGAGAGTGGGGGGAAGGTGTTTTAAGACATGCTTTTATTTCTCATTACCCTACTCTGATTTGATTGATAATAAATTAATTTTACTCAAGTTGAGTTTGCTTTGCCCATGACAGTAATTGTTGGGTAATCTCTACTTATCCTTATATCAACTCATGAGCCTTTTCCATGCTTTCATCTCCCCTGTCCAGCTGAGGGGAGGAGTGGTAGAGTGACTTTGGTGGACACCTGATGTCCAGCCAAAGTCAACCCATTGCAAAATCTCTTTTTTTACCTGAAACCTCTACCATCACGTTATAACTGCAGGTGAATTTTAGCTACACAAGTCAGGCAAATTTAAAAGATCAGCCTGAGAAACTCCTTCCAGAAAAGTTTCTTAAGAATCTGTAGAAAAAGATAGAATTTTCAGGTGATTTACTAGAAACAGGTCCACTCTGTCACAAGAATAATCCCTTGCATCTGAACGCTTTATGCCAGAACAAGAGAAGAATCTTCGTTGGATATTTAATGAAGCAAGTTTTTTGCTAGTAACTGCAAGACAAAAATAATATGATTATTCTTTAGAGAGTAAACAGAAACCTGGCAAGATATTCCTGATTGTGCCCAAGATTTTGTTTCCTGCCACTGCATACTGATTTCAGAGTACTGACTCTGTTGGGGGTCCAAAATCTCTTTCCCCAGTTGCAGCTGTCAGTTCTGGATTCATAAATATGTGGGGATTTTCCCGCAATTTTCTATGGTTTTCTTAATTGTATTGATTTGCTTTTATTCATGCTCAAGTTTTTTTGAAAAAGCCTAGATTCATTCATAGAACTGGAGATTACATTGGTCACTCCTTTTGTCAGAGTGGTGATAGTGATGCTGAAATTACTGATGTATCACTGTAGTTCTTTTCAAAGATGGGTTGCACACATATTGGTCTGCAGTTCTGCTGTTTTATATTTGATGGTTGCCAGATATCTCAGGAAGATGCTGTGCAGCCCTGATGACTTACTGTCACCTAACTTCTCTGTTTGATCAAATGCTTTCTATATATTTCAAACTGGCCTAGCTTATCTGAACTCTGTTATAGAAAGGGTATGATAGCTATGGGAATATACCTAACAAAGGCTCCTACAGAGCCTTTCTTCTATTGGACTTTTAATCTCCAATTTCCATTTCTACAGTACAGCAGTTGGAAGAATTATTACTTGAAAGCTATTATAAAAATATGTAAGCTATTATATGTTCAATTCAAATTGAAATTCCCTTTAAACTAGTAAAATCAAATATAGCTCAGCTCTCTTTCTTCAGATTTTGTTTTGTTTTGTTCTACTTTTAATTTAGAAAAATAATACAGGCAGTCTTCAAAGATGTTCAAGCGCTTCAGCTTTTGAAAATGGAACTCTACTGCTTCTGCTTTGCTCATTAGCCATCCACACTTATGTCCTTTTCAATGACATTTTATAAAGATACTTACACTAATCTTCAAAAAATGCCCAACAAAAAGGTTTGCAGAGCTGAAGATAAGACTGGATAAATGTTATTTTAATTTCAGAAACAAACACTAAAATTACTATTATAGTTTCTTTACCTCTGCTAATTTAGCTGCTAATTATTTTTTTAATTATAATGTTGTGGCAGTAACTGAAAAAACCCCCTTTTTTTGTGCAAACTTAGATTCATAGTTATGTGCTATCAATAGAGTCTTTTCTAATCTGCTATATTTAAGAGGACTCCAAAATTTGAGCTTTTACTTTTTTTTAATTTTCTTGCTAACAGTTTTTCTATGGGATTACAGGAAGTTAAGCTGTTTTCTTAAGCAGGTGTTTCCATTATGATAAGAAGCATAACACTGCATTGGCTTCTGCCTCTACTGTCAAGGAGTAAGCTGAATAACACTGGTCAAGCAACTCCTCTCTGTGTCTCACTTTTCCCATGTCTAAAAGACAGAAAAGTTACTGTCTTTCTATGCAAAGCATCCAGATTCTAATGGAACAGTACTGTGAGTACTCCATAGAATATGATCAGTATTATTAGCTCAAAGAGAAACAAAAATAACACTTTCTTGTAAGAAAGTTACCCCAGATATGCCAGGACAGTTTTTATGTATACATTTTATTTCTCTGTTAGTGACTGAAGGGAATTTGGTATTGTCTTCTTTTTGTTAGAAAGAAAAGAACCAGTGGTTGGTGGAAACTTTTTATAAGGAAAGCTAAGCATGGAATTGGATAGAAAGTAGTAAATCATAGCCTGATGAGCAGTGCACTCCTATTTTTTCGAGAAACTTGGAATCCCACTTGGTTTGAATCATGCAATTGTTTCAAATACTCACATGAGGCTTCATGAAAGTGTGGCTCAGACATGTAGGCAAATCTCTCTTGCTCTGGCCTTACATCTGAAAGGTTTCAAAAGTTGTTGGAAGACAGATATCAAATGAAAAAAAAAAAAAAAAAAAAAGAGAGAGAACCAGATTTCATCTGGGAACAGGTGATTTGAATGCATATTCTATTTAGGGTATGTTTCACCTCATTCTGACAGAATAACTCATTTCCTGCTGTCAAGTCCTCTGTTTCATAGAGAAGAGACAGGTAGGACTGAGGCATCAACCTGCAGTGCAGGGTACAGAGCAGAATGCCTTGTCTGGCCTCCCACAACACACCAGGATGTAAATCCATACTGAGATTCTTGCCAGAGCAGCAGAGACAGTTCAGTGAGTTTGGATATTGCTAGTTGGATGTCAATTAAGTTGTTTCAAACATTGGAAGGGCCATCAAAGCATCACCATTTAGTAGAATGTTGGTGTTTGAAAATGACTTCTTTTAAGCAGAGCTTGAAAGATGAGCTGTGATGCACAGTGAAGCAGCTTGTCTGAGTTTGGCAGGTGTTACATTGAGTAAGTAAATAAGAGCAAATAGTGGCCTAGTACAGACATTGAACTGCCTGAATGTTTTTGGATATTAAATAATATATTTTACAGGGTTTTTTAAATTCATGGAATGTCTTTTGATTTCCATAGAAATCCCTGTGATATTATGTACAATGGTATAGTACTATCCAAGAATATCTGAAATAGTGACCACCAATGTAGCAAGATAAAAAAGTGAACATATGAGAAACTAAATTGTCCCTGTTGATATCACTGAAGTATCTACCCCTTAAAAATAACAATTATTGATCAACAGTAGAACTTAACTTTAATATCATGATGAGGGATGTACCTTTTCCTCTCAAGAAATCATAAATCCTGATTTCTGTTTTAATTTCTTCTTCAACTCTGATCAAAGCCATTTCCAGTGAATAAATCAAAGCTAAACTAGCAGAATTTGGAGGGCACTGAAAATATAGCTAAATTTATGGTCAAACAGCAATCTTCTGTTGAAATTTCTAGGTAAAATCTTCTCCAGAATATACTTTTTTAGAAGAAATTTCAAAAATAGATAGAATTTAATCAGACATACACATACAAACATAATGCTGTGGAATTCTTATAAAACACGTGAGATATTGTATTTCACACCAAAAGTCACTTTTCTTTAGGAATTCCCAAAATAGAACTAGAACTAGAATGATAGATAGATAGATAGACAGACAGACAGACAGACAGACAGATAGATAGATAGATAGATAGATAGATTAGATAGAAGAATAATCATCTTGCTATTACACTATTACATGGTGGGAGTCTCTAGTTAAAAATACTGGCTAACACCTGTTCTACAATCAAATTCACTTGCAATTTCCATTCTTTCATATATAGATAAGTGTGTACTTCTTTTCTGAAACCTTGCAAAATCCATCTTTCAAATGACAGTAAGTATCTTATTGTGAGAGATTCTTTTACAGTTTCCAGCTAAATCTCTCGTAAGTAACAAGTTCACTAAATAGAAACTACCTGCAAGGATTTGACAATATATTCCAAGAATTCATATGTAAAATATATTATTGTTAGATTAATGAGGCTTAATCATGTTTTGCTTTTCTAAGTCTTTTAGAATGCACCAGTTTTGTCTGCTCATATTAAAGTCTACTAAGTAAAGGAGATTTGAAAGTGGAGTATATTACTTGGTGCCTAGAGCCTTATCCTCTTGAGAAAAGATAAAGCATGAGGGTGGGCTGAAAATATTGTAAATGTGCATTAAAGGGATAGAAGTCAAATCATGTTCAGTTAATTTTTTAAAGTTTTAGTCTTTCACCCAGCACTTTCATGGGTTGCTGTTGTAGTACTGTGATTTATTGGTCATTATTTTTTAGTACATTTCTGAAACTGAAAAAGAAAATGCTTTTTCACTAATCTGAATGCTAAATTACAAAAATCTCACTGAAGAGACAACTTTCTTTGTTTTGCAGTTAAAGCAAATGCATCGGTAAAATGAGTCCAGGAGTATTTTCTGTATGTCACCTAACGGTTCATTTCCAGAAACAGACATGCGCAGTGTAGATATTAAGTACATATTTTATTAGCTAAAATTTAACCACAAGTAAAACCTAGTCAGAGGTATTCACAAATACTTCTTCAGAAATTTTTAGATTGTGACACTGTCAAAAGCACATCTGAAAATCCAAAAACGATTGCTATACGAGCAATGCAGATTACTTTCCAAAAGTAAATTCTGTGATGCAGAAGAAAGGGAAGTAAATGTAAAGTGATGACCTACTGAAGTCTACCTGGACAGAAAAACACTTTTTTTGTTTCGTTTTGTTTTTGTTTTCAGTGAACTGTCCTGTGCATTCTATTATGTTTAATATACTCCTGATAAAAGAATCAGAGTTCAATCAACAGTGGTGGCTTTTAACAAAGGTTAAAAAAGAAAATTTATATTTTCTGTTCCTTTACACATAAACAACTATTTTCAGATGGAGATACTAAACTTAGTTTGTCTCTTTTTCATTGCTTTTACTTAGTACAGGTATCTGCTGTGTCACTTTTCTCTCGGGCACTTCCAATAAAGAAATAAACACAAGATATCTAATCACAAGACTATATGCTTTAACACATCCACAAAAATAATTGCTATTTTTCCATTAACAGAGGATAAGGGTGCAGAAAGCAAAGAGCTAATGCAGCCTTTCAGGTCTTCCTCTGAAGGAGAGGGATCTCACTGTCAGTGCCCAGCATTGCCTTGTCAGTGAGGATGGGGAAATGTTCACTTAGAGATTGCTCATGGCTTTCTTACACATAATAGCAATGCAGGAGGGCAGGGGATGCAAGACTTCTGCTTCCCTGGGGCTGCAGAAGAACTTTCATGTTCTCTTGTCTTGAGAATTGTTCACAGAATTCTTGGCATTTGCTGAGTACCCAGAAGAACTAATCAATTTGAGCATGTTAATAATCTGACTTTTTCAATGCTTTACTATTGCTGAAGCCTTATGATTCATAGCCATATATACGCCTATATATAGGAACTTTAGGCATCTTTAGGCATCTTTGTTTCTTGAAGAATATTTGCCTTGGAAAAGGAACTTCCACCTGCAAAAATATGTTCTATCTATCTATTAAATATGCTTTTTATTTCTCATCTAAATCTCTGACCATTCAATATCTTCCTTAGTTCCTTTTCTTACCAATCTATAGTACATTTTGCTTAAAATGGGCACACTGTGCTTTAAATTTCAGTTCTAAATGATCTATCTAGGCATTAAAGTTACATTTAAGCACTTTGTAGTGCTTATAATTGATGCCTTAACTTTCTACTGCCTTTTTACTAGTGGTTTCATGGAGTTCATTTGAAGGTAAAGCACCATCCTTGAGAGGTAATTGGGAGATGTTGGCTGAGAGCTGAGCCTAATGTAACTCACAAAATGTATTGCTCTAAAATCCTGAATTCATTTCCAGGGAGCTCTGCCAAGGTAACCAATACATGGTCTTATTATGGGTGCTCAGAAGTATAGCTCTCATGTTGTGTTAAAATTTCCATAGGCAAAAAAACATAGATACAGAATTCAGGAAATAGTAACTATTTTTCAATATTAAAAAATTGTTGAGAGTTGCAATTTATTCATACTGTGGCCACGGGAAGCAAACAGGAAAATATTAATCCTTTTGAACAATTAGTGACAGAAAATATCATGGCATCCATTGTAAAATGGTACTGGAAGCCTGTTTAGGGTGCATACGTATTTCATTTTAGATTATATTGACATTCTATAGCTATAACACATTAAATATAATTATCATATAGGAATTCCTATAACAATATGATTATAATAAAAATGTTTTAAAGTTACTTTGGAGATTCCAATCTTTTTCTATTAATACCAGAAGTGTTACAGAATGGTTTTTTTTTCTGCTACATTCTGCAGACAATAAGTACATCTCCTGAAAATAATCAAAAAGAAGAAATTACCTCTCTGGAAGTGATACAATTCCTAAAACTTAGACATCCTGTTTCTTTTCAGGTGCTTTAGACTGACACTTCCATGTCAGGCTACTAACAATGATTCAAGGCCCTTGGCTTTCTTGAGTGGCAGATAAAGGCCAGACTGGATATCCTGGTATGTCTATAATAATAAAATTTTATCTACTAGTTGTACATAATCCAGCTGAGACATCCACAGATTTCTCTAAGGCTGATGTAAACTGTTTCTTAGGCTTTGTTACTGAATCCATCTGTCCAAAGACTCAGTTTAACCTGAAATGTTTGGGTTTTACCATTTTTCCAAATATTTCATTTAAAAAAATCTGACTTTTTTTCGTAGTGTAGAGACTTTGGTGAACTACTGCAAGGATATCCAATAGGATTAAGTGGAGCTTGGTTTATTGATTTAGTAATACCAGATATATCTTACTGCCCATCTGAAAACACTTGTTGAAGTGAGATTGCTTACTTTTAATTTGCCAGTTTATAATTATATACTCTACTTTTAGATTTTACTACTGTCCCTCATGATGACTCTACTCAGGGAAAAACTGACATAATGATAAAATGCCTGTCTATGTTATGCAGTCTGATGCAACACTATCAGAACAGCTGCATTAAAAAAATCAGATCTTTTCCAGTACTTAGGGCAGTGGAAATCTAATTCTATGTTCAATGTTATAACAGCCATTTTTAATAACACATTCTGTAATTTAGGCATATTTGCAGTTTTACCTTGAGATGTTCAGGTCCCCTATCTTGACTTTTTCCAACTGAAACTACTGCTTGCATTGAAATCACTTCACAAATACTGAGAAGAGACAAAGGAACTTGTTAACAACAAAGGTGATAAAGATTAAGTCAAGTTCTGGACCCTGCTCATCAATATTTTGCTTTGGATTTTCTGTTAGTAAGAAATACATGCAAATAGGAACACAGAATCAAGTTTCCTCATCTCTTCCCCCTTGTTTTGGCTGACAGAATAGCAAGATAGATCTGGAACACTAGGCAGATGCTTATTTCTGCAGCATCTGTCATGAATGTTAGCTAAGTCTGGCCCAAGCAGTGAAGACAGGTGGCTAGAGTACTAATCCAGAAAAGATCCTCCTCATGAATAGGTGTACCTGGGACTGTGTGGCAGAATTTTTAAGGCCTTATGCTTAAATTAAATTAATTAAAGTAATTTGAAAAAAGGAAGAAAGAGAAAGAAGTAGACTGACGTAAAATTTTCATTCAGAGAAAGGAGCTCCACAAATTTGGAAAAAAGAAGGTAACTATGTAGGTTTTCTAAGCAGGCCTTTTTAATTTCTGTTATTGCAAAATATTTCAATAACTTTCCGGAATTTTTACTAGCTAAGTTAAATAAATGAAAACTCCCCAATTTTGATTATGCGTATTTTGATTATTTTGAATGTTGTATGCAAGTAATTTTGCTATACTTGTACTTTTCCCTGGATTTTTCCCAGTCTATCCTATTCCACGGTATTCTCATGAAATATCCCTGGTTTTACTCTGTAGCTGATGAGTATAGAAAGATGTGTATTTTAGAATCATATTTTTCACAGTGTGTTAACTTAGATAACACTTTTTTTTTCCCACTGAGCCATCACCGCACATTCTTTTAATGAAAAATTGTCTTCCTTAAACATTTCAGTCATAACCCAAGCCCTTAAAAGCTGAGGGCAGCCTTCTGTGAGACCTTTGCCAAGATCAAAGTATAAAAGGGTAAGAGGGAAATCTCTGTAATGCTCACCTGGGGAAAATGAAACTTTTATTATGGCAGAAAAAATGAGTTATGGCAAGTAACTGTATAAATGAAATGAATCTATTGAATTTATAGTGGCAGTTACAGAACCATTGAGCTAATGCTGAAATGTGGTAATTTATACTGGTTTTGTTATGTTCGTCGAATACAGAACTGTGGCATCAAAGAATGGCTTGGTTGGAAGGGGCACAGAATCACAGAATTGAAGAATAACAAAATAGTTAAGGTTGGTAGGGAGCTCTGGAGTCCATCCAGTCCCACCCCCCTGCCAAGGAAGGATCACCTGGAGCAGGTGACACAGGAAGATGTCCAGCTGGGTTTTGAATATCTCTGGAGAGGGAGACTCCACAGCAGCCTGTTCCAGTGCTCTGGCCTCCTCACTCCTCAGGCTGAGATGGAATTTTTTGTGTTTTAGTTTATGGTCATTACTTCTCCTCCTGTCACTGGGCAACTCTGAAAAGAGTCTGGCACCACCCACCTTTGAGATATTTATATGTATTGATGAGATCCCCTCACAGCCTTGTCTTCTCCACACCAAACAGGCCCAGCTCCCTCAGACTCTCCTCATAAGACTGATGCTCCAGATCCCTTATCATTTTTGTAACCTTCTGTCAGACCCTGTCCAGTAGCTCCTTGTCTCTCGTACTGAGAAGCCCAGAACTGAACCCATCACTCCAGATGTGACCTCACTACGGCTGAGTAGAGAGGGGGGATTATTTCCCTCGATCTATTACTACCCTTCCTGATGACCTTTAGAGATAATCTGTCTATATCACTGGCCAATATAATTTAAACATAATCTCTTTCAGATTAAAACCACTGCCCATTTTCACATCACTACAGGCCTTGGTAAAAAAATATCTCTTCACCTTTCTTATAAGCCTCTTTAAATATTGAAAGGTCATAATAAGGTCTTTCCAGTGCCTTCTCCAGGCTGAAAAATCTCAAACTCTCTCAGCCTGTCCTCATAGGAGAGCTGTTCCACTCGTCTTGCCATTTTCATGGCCCATCTCTGCACCCACTCTAACAGGTCCATGTCATTCTGGATGCAGAACTCCAGGTGGGGTCTCACCAGAGTGAAACAGAGAGGGGCAATCACATGCCTCAGTCAGCTGATGACACTTCTTTTTATGCAGCTTAGGATAGAATTTGCTTTCTGGGCTGAAAGCTCACATTGCCAGCTAACATCCAATTCTTCATTCACCAGTGTCCCCAAGTCTTTCTCTCCAGGACTGCTCTGAATCCACTCGTGACCTACACATCTCCAATACAGTGGCAAAAATGTTGATGAGGTCAGTATCTAGGGTCTTATTTAAGTCCAAGAATGTGACCTCTGTAGTGCTTCCCTTGTCTCTCCATCATAGAAGGAAAATAAATAATCAGGCATGATTTGCTCTTGGTGAAGTCATGTTTTCTCTGTCTAATCTGCTCCCCATCTTCCATATGTTTTGAGATATCTTCCAGGAGGATCTGTTCCATGAGCTTTCTGGGCAAAAATTGATTGTTGTAACTACAGTCCTCGTTTTTACCCTTTTAGAAATGATGTTTCTCTTTTCTCAGTCACTGAAGTCTTTGCTTGACTGCCACAACTTTTCAAATATGATGGAATATGGCTGGACAACTGCATCAGCCAATTCACTCAGGACCCTGAGATGCATCTTCTCGTGCCTCTGGAGATTGTCTATGTTCATGTTTCTCATGAGATCTCAAATCTTATTTTCATTTATGTTGAGGGACTTTATTCACCCAATCCTCATCCCTTAATCCTTGATGATTAGGGATTTGAGAGATGTAGGAGGAGAGATTACCATTGTAAGGTGAGGTGAAAAATTAGTTGAGTACCTCAGTAGTTTCCATATTGTCACTTGTTCTCCTGTCTTATTTTAGAAGAAGGGTACAAATTCTTTATTCTTTCTTGTCTGGCCATATACTTGGCCATATCCCTCCTCAATTTAAACCTCAACTGTGCCTTATTTTTCCTTACCCAATCCATACACATCCAGGCAGTATCCATATATTTTTCCCAGGATACAAGTTCCTGTTCTTTTTCTTACACTTTAGTCCTTATTCAGCCGTGCTGGATCTCCTGCCTTCCTTGTCTGCTTTGAGAGAGCTTGAACTCTAAAAATAATCTCCTTATTGAGCCGTCAGCTCTGTTCAGTTCCTTTCTCCCAGAGGACAGTTTCCTACTGAGTCAATTAAACTGAAAGGTTATTTTCCTAAAATTCAGGGCTCTGACTCTACCTTTCATCTGGCCAATATTCCCCAAGTGTGTGAATTCCACCATAACCTGAGCAGCCCAGATAGACACCAATCTTGTCCTCTCTAATTAGTCCATTCCTACTGGTGAACATCAGGTCTAGTAATTCTTCTTCTCTTGGGCTGTCTATAACCTGGGTTAAGATATGTCTTCATCACACTCCAAGAACCTCTTGGACACGTTGCAACTTGCTGTGCAGCTTTTCCAGCAGATGTCATGGTGATTGGAAAAAGATTGAGAAAGTCAAGAGATTAAATAGAAATACATATTATATACTGCTGGAAGGTTTGTCATTCATCAGAGGACAGCAGTGAAACTGAAGATGGATTTTTTTCCCCCTTGACATTATTGATCAAAGCTTACTTTGATAAATCTTACTTACTCCACAAGTGGTCTTGTTAATAGATACTATCACAGCTATCAAGGATGAGACAGACTGATATTTAAATTGAAAAGTTGAAAAGAAATGGAAACAAAAAGAGGTTAGTTAATCATAAGTACAAAAAAAATAAGGAGGATATCAACTGACAGCTGACATGATGAAGACTTCTCTTCAAATGAAGATAGGCTGAGACAGTTGAGGTTGTTCAGCCTGAAGAAGGTGATGGGGAGGCGTTTTTGTGGCCTTTCAATATTTAAGGTGGGCTCATATAAAAGCTAGAGTGAAACTTTCTGCCAAGGCATGTAATGACATGGCATGGGGTAATGGTTTTAAACTGTAAGAGGATAGGTTAAGAATAGATTTCCAAGAGGAAGTTGAGGATGGTCTTTCCCTTGGAGTGTCCAAATTGTGGTTGAATGGGGCTTTGAGTAGCCTCATCTGTTGGAAGATGTTTGTGCTCATCACAAGTGCTGTGGACAAGATGGTCTTTAAATGTCTCTTCCAAACCAAACTTTTCAATGATTTGGTATTCTGTATTTGTTTGAACTAAATACTATATATACTTATAAACATTTTATTTCACTTTACTTGAGTAGAGAAATAGAGAATATTAAACAAAATATAAATGTTGTAGCATTACATGCATTTTATTATATTATCCATGTAATTATTATAGCACCATTATACAATGCAGAAAAGCAAATACATCTGAAATATGATTCAAACTGCCTCATTTGTTAAGCTTTATTAAATGTGCCATGTTTTGTCTGAAACTAACTTTTGCCTAAGAACTAAGTATTGCTCTATTGGAGAAATAGTTTACTTTTTATCAGGTTTAGTATTTTATTTATTTTATATTCATTAAATAATAAGAAATATGGTAGCACCTTTCGGAAAGCTAAAGGCATAAAATATATGAAATATTCTATCATACACTTTAATACTGTTTATAGTAAATACTTTTTTAAATTTTTTTGGACAGAAGTTACATACTGAAGAATGTAATTTATTTCAACAAATTCATAATTCATCTTGAAGATGTTTATATTTGAGCTAGTTATTAATATTATCTTACAGTGCAGTGGAAACAATGCATGATAGGGAAGAAATTAAATGCCTAATAAAAATCAGTAACTCTCCAAAATCAAATTATAGTCTACACTTATAACTATATAACTCTTAATGCTTCTTTATATGCAAGACTCAGGCTAGATTCTTGACTTCATCTTAAACAGTTATATTTAAACTTTATTAATAATATGCAGATCTATCTCATTTATTAAAGATTTTCTATGGACATTTATGTGATGGAAGTTGTTTATGCTTCATTTCCTTGATAAAATGTAAACTTTAAATTCCTCTAGCTCCTGAATCATGAAGAACAAATTCTGCAACTCTGTTGCAAGTCATGCACAATTTTGTTAAATATTAAAAAACTCAAAAAGGATCAGATAGACCGGGAAAAGCAGAACCTGGGCTTAAATCCAGTTATTTCAAAGTTTCTCTTAGAAAACAAACTTTAAAAGTCATAAATAAAGAGGAAAAAAGATTCCATTAACTAACTAACAGGTTCATTTAGATTGAGGAGTGAAGCAAAGACAAAAGTGCTGGACAATTATATTTTCAGCTAAGGGTAAGATTTTTTGGTGTTTGAAGAGGATCAAACTTAATTCAGATAAGAGAGAAGGAGAGTGATTTTTGGAAAAACAGTACAAAACAAAATAAAACACCCATAGCCACACAGAAAAAAGAACCCCCAGTCTGCTTATGAAGTTCTTTCCCAGGTAGAGAGCTTTAAGATTCCATAGTATGAGAATTAGATGTTTCTGATTATTTGAGACAAAAATGAGATAAAAATTAACAGTGCAGTGGCATACTCATCCTTTAGAGAGTAACAGAAGAACTGGAAATGAGAAAATAACTGGTGGGGGTGGGGGGGAAGGGTTATGTGACTACAGAAAATATTCAGTTTAACAGGAATATATGTCAAATGATTTTACAATGTATCTGAAAATTTATTTCTACTAGAAACAGAGTATTTAATGAAAAGTTAATAAGTTTTCATCTAGAATACCAAGTCAATTCTGGTTCCATTGTTGTGTATTCTTAAGAAGCTTTAGTTATCCAGAAATGAGATATTTGTAGTATAAGCACCATCTAGGCATTTCTTGAAGCCATGGAAGTAGATAACCAGGATGGATAAATCATAAAATTTTAATCGTAAAAGTAACCAGCTGGCCTAGTTTACATACCTAACATTCATTGGCTAAAAGTATATGAGAGAAATCCTATGATTATAATTAAGAAAAAAACTCCCATTAAAATATAATTTTTAAAGACTCATCAAAATAAATACAAAAAACAGTCACAATTTTTGTTGTCAGCACCTTACGTGGGAGGTGTTCTGTTCCTGGAATGGGTAATCATAGCAAAAATAAAGTCATAAGTGAAAGAAAATGCAGGGATAAAAAAACCTCTAAAATTAACCAACCAAACAACACCATCACCACTGAAATATCCCAGTACAATGTTTTTATCAAGCTGTTTATTCTGGCCAAGAGCAAAAACCTGGTGAGTTTGATCCCTCTTATGATTTCTTTTCACTCCTACTGATGGTCAAATTTCTGTGATTTTTAGATGCAATAAAAGAGTAAACCTTAATGTTTAAAATTTTCTGGTGAAGAAAATTTGTTTCTTGGAGGTGTTTTCTATACTCTGCCCATAAAGAGAAGTTAGGAATTCATTATTCCTGACCAAATCCTTAAAGTATTAGTATTAATATTAATATTGGACTGGATTCTGCTTACTCTCATTGTCAACAACCTGAGCACCAGAAGAGAGCATCAGAACATCGGCAGATCTGCAGAAAACATCAAACTGATAGGATAGGAATAGGGAGACAGAAATAATACCATCTCTGTTTAAACGATTTTAAATTTGTCTTGAGACATAAATACATCCAGGAATGTGGATGAGATTTTCATGGGATAAAATGAGATAATTCTTTAATGGGTGAAGAGAAAGAAAAAGGTTTGCTGAAGAAAACTCTAAGAAACAGTTAGACAGTGGAAGAGACAGGAGCAAATGCAGTAATGGAAACAAAAAAGAGCTGTATTTCGATAAGAGAAAATGTAGCAAGGTTGTAGGCAGCCAGCCAGGAAAGAAAAAGATGAGGTACTTGCAATTAGAAAGCAATCACTAAACAAAAAATTACTTTGGGCAGAGTAATTTTATTAAGGCATAAAGGTATAGAATTTGCTTCTGGGAAGAAAGTGGATATCATTGACCAAAAGAGACTCAATATAGACAGTATGACAAAGCATCCAGTAATGATAAAAAAAAATTGAAATAGAAAAAGATGTAAAATAGAGTGAGTATTTAAGGTTGCAGAGCATATATGTTTTCAGTTTGACATGAAAGATATTGGAACAAAGAAGTGGTAAAGACAGCGAAGTCTGATTACAAAACATTCCTGAATCGGAAGGAAATTCTATAGGGCAAAGAGATGAGGTAAAGAAGACAGTCATGATGTTGATTGCATATTCAGAAATATAAATATCTTTGTAAAAGTGGAGGCAAATAAAATCTTTCTCTGAAAAAACAATAAAAGATGAAAAAGTGCCTAGAACAAGATGCACAACTTTATTAAATTAGATAAACAGGAATACTGAGGAAAAAATAAAACCAACCAGACATCCTTTTCAGCATATTATTTTATTTTTAAAATATTGGCTTTAATGTTCAAACCTGAAAACACTAGCTGAAGGTACATTTAGCACAGATCTAAGACAATTTTGCTTGTTGAAGAAACCATGCAGTTCACTGCTGAGTCACAGTCACATATGGACACAGTATTTTCAAGCCCATAAAAAGATTTCTAAGACTTAATTATAACCCTATTCCACTGACTTTTCCTCTGTTTATGGTTTCTTGTATTTTTGCTTTTCTTGATTATATAGATGTATAATATTTCTGTTAATTCATTATCAAGAGGCTGTAATAAAGAACTAATGTTTCAGTATAATGTTGCAACTCTGTTTCACTGGGCTAATCAAATAAACCCCTCAAAGAAATATAAATAACATTTAAAAGTCACGAAAAGTATTGTCGATTATATCTGTGGTTTATTTCTGGGGGGAAGTTGTTTGTTTGTTTGTTTTGGGGGAGTTTTTGGGGATTTTTTTTGTTTGTTTTCACAAAGAAAATTCAGTGCTTAAATGTGTATGCCAGAAATCCGCCCCTCTTATATGGCATAGAATATTACTTACCTCAACACTAATTCAGCCTAGCAAAATGATGGTGTAAGGACTCTTAGGAAGTAAATGTGGCTGAAACCCCTATATTCACAGCATCTGCAAGAGCTGAACAACTGTGAGTATTGTACGTGTCTTGTGATAATGCCCAAAGACAACAACTATGCTTGAGTTACCATGTGCATAACTCTGGTCTCCCTTGGTTTCAGAGGCTGGTATTTACTTAGATTCAAATGTTCCAAAGGATGTACAGTGACACCTTCATTTTTGTAATTTTTTGTAATTTTTGTCAATTCGGTTTTTTTGTAATGTAAAGGCAGCACTGTGAATAAAATAGTTCGTGCACAGAGTTAGAAAGATGTTGTTGTCAAGGAATCTCACTATATCTGTGCTGTACAACATTAGGTCAACATATGGTGCATGGAAATGAAATGCAACATTATCATTATTATTATTATTTGCTGCTGCGTCTTGAAGACTTTGAATCCTACAATTAAGCTTGACAATACAGATAAAATAGTAATAATTTTTAAGATTGACTTGAAACTATCATAATTATATCAGTTGGCAAGTGTTTCCTCTTGTCCTAAGTAATGCTGGTACTAGATGGTTGTTACAGTCTTCCACCCCTAATTCCTCTTTTCAGAAATACCATCTGTGTTGTACTGCACACACCACATTTGATATCTTTCAGTGCTTTCTGCTTAAAAGTCAGTGAACAGGAGGGAGCTCAAACAGGCAAAACAAAGAGTCCAAGGACAGAGATTATGAAAGAAAGAAAGACAAAAGTAGTGTTTGTGTGGGAGGGGAAGAATCTTAGAATAGATTTGCAGTTGTAAATTTGAAGAGCCTTTTCCCAGCACCTCAAGTGCTGTGCAGATGCTGTTATGCAGCAAGGTGAATACAATAAAGTCAAGTTGCAATGTAAAAGCTGCATCACCATAATAAATTGTGAGACCTTCAGACTCATACTCAGATAATGATGATACAGCTACAGTTATGGCTTATTTATTTAACCAAGGGCAAAGTTGTTGAGATACAGTTTCATTTACAAGAAAGGCCTGACAAGGCAGATGGCAGTAATGGCACAGGACAAATGAACTTCTCTGCTAGCCAGCCAATACAAAATACAGCACAGCTCAGGAGGACAGAGTGTGTGCTCTTAAAGGAAACATAAACCAATGAAATTAAATACTTACTGAGCATTAATAAACTCATTAGTGAGCATTAAAAAAATAAAAAGGCTCACTCCTTTACAGCCTTGGGAGTCAGCAGCTCCATTCTCTGTGAACTATTTAGTGGGGCTAGAAGAATGATTTGAGGGGGCGAGCCGGTAAAAGAGTAAATCAGAAAGTATGTTTTAGTTAATGGGTAGGCACTGAATATAGCTAAGGGCTGAATCAGCTGAAGTGAAGGTTGGAATGAGTCTTTGAGGAAATTAATAATTCTGTATACAAAGAGGGGTTTCAATAGCATGCAGTAAATAACACCTAGGGACACATACTGAACAATGAAGATGAAACAAATCATGGAATAGCTGAAGTTTCCTGAGTCACTGTCCTTCAGCCTGAATGAGGTGGAGGTATGGTTGAAAAAAAAAGGTCTGCAATTAAACACCATGTCAGAAAGGGACACTATCAAGGTTGCATGGTTCTTTATTTGCGGTTCCAAACTGTGTCTACTTGTCTTCCCAGTCCTGATTTCATTTTTCTGTGAAAGATTTGGTTATTTCTCTCTCCTTTATTTCTCCTTGCCTATCTTCAGCCTCTTTCACACACTCCTTCTTTCCAAATCCTGTTGTATGCAGTGCTAATGAACTGTATCCATATTTCCAGTATATTCAAAATACTAGGAAATAATAGAACAAACATTCCAAACAAAACAAAACAACACAAAAAACAACAACAAAAATAAAAAACACCAACCCAATCTGACCAAACACCACCAACAAAAAAATCTCCAAAACAACCAAACCCAAACCAAAACAAAAAACCCAAAGAAGAAAACTGCATAATTTGGTACTAATACAATAAGGAGTTCACCAACCTTCAGTAACCTACCATCTTAAAATGCTTGTGGTGAAGCTCTGTACCTAATAAAAAACAAATACCTCTGTGCCAGGAACAGAGCTGCAAAAATATAGAAGATTAAAGTGCACTAGAAATTGACACACATTATAACCATACATATTTTGTGGCTCTTTGCTCTCTCTCTGAGGCTTTTTTTTGGTATTTCAACACATTAGAGAATTGTAACTTGACTTTTTTAAAATGTGCTGCCACCTATACTTAAAGGCAAGCACACAGTAAATTATAGATGTGAACTTTATGTGCCTTACTTAAACACCAAAACTTGGAGCATGGTCACTATTTCCATAATCAGTAGAAAGCTAAAAATCATCCTCGGAACTGTCTGTCTTCATTGTGTGTAAATGATATGGAGAATGTTTGGTGTCCCATTAAATGTATTCAATTAGAAAAATTACAAAACTTCAGATGTCAAAACTGTTACTGAGAAATCTAAATGCCATCATAATGGTTAAGCATTTTTACCTATCTTTTTTTGCATACCCCCTTCTGGCAACAAATGAAAATAAAGGAAATATTTATCAAAACTAACAGATTAACACTACAGAAAATGGCATTTATTGGTATTTGGATGAATTCCATGTTTGCAATGCTACTTTGTTTTACATCTTTATATATTTTATAATTAAAATATTTTTATTAAATTTTCACTTTTAGTTTGTAAATATGTGAATTGCTCTATAGTAGAGGAACTTCCTGAACACAATTCTCTCCCTATGCACACAGAATTTGTCATGCAGATGTTTGCATTAAACAACTCAGCAAATAAAGAGGAGCCTCAGAGACACTTAACACTGAACTGTCATTCTTCATATATTGTTATATAATTGCAAAGATTGTGTATCCATTCATGCTCTATCCAACACCAACTTCTTTAATGTTCAAGGTCACAGAGAGAGAAGAGCTACATTACTAGAATACTTCCAGGTTAATTGGACAAAAATAATTGGACGAAGTTTGCAATTAATTTTTTTAGACCATATTCCATTGTAATGCAGGAGTTATATTGCAAGTAGAGGTTTAGAACCAGTATATCATTATTAATGAGACGATTTTTATGTTCTATGAATTGCAGGCAGAATTTTTGTCAAAAATTAAATTTTGTTTAGCATCAGATGTTATTAGCTTATTTGTTTTTAAATTTTTTAGAGTCTTCTTTCTTGTTTTAATGTTATCAATGTCATATTTATCATGTTTTTAATTTTCACTTATAAGAATTTCAAAGGTAAGTGAAATGTCTGCAGTGACGTTCACTTGCTTTGTGGCTACTTGCACAAGAAAAATAGTTCCGTGTACTTTCCAGACTATTTCAGAATTAAATGTCTATAGTGGTTCAGATACTGGAGGTACAGAATTGGTTTCTGTACTTAATATAAAAAGAGACAAGAGTGAAGGTCCATCTAGCCTAAAATTTTGGTTTTGACATGGCAGCCAAAATGAAGTATCTAAGTAACAGAATAAGAGGGCAAAATATGACCCTTCAAGCTACTTATCCTCTTAGATAACATCCATTTCCATTTCATTTAACTGTTAATAAGCCTAATATCTTGCTACTGTATAGTAGCTTAACATTTTTTAAAATGTGAAATAATCTGGGAATCCTTTTTCCTATGTGTTTCACTTTGTGTTATATGTTGAAATATTTTTACTTCTTATGAAATCTAATATAACTTTTCCAGCAAATGCAGTCTGAGTGTCAGCAGTGCATATATTCTCATTCTGCTCTTGAATCATATTTCAAGGAATGACTATGAAATGGAAACAAACAGGTATCATACCCATTTATTTTTTGACATGCCAACTTATAAAAATATTGTGTATTACAAGAATGAACATTAGATTTATCCATGGGTTTTTTATTGTTTTTATTTTCATGTGGACTTCTGTACAGTGAGCACAGAATTGAGATAGATTCATACTTTTACATAAAATACCAAGCAACATGCTCCTGAGACTATGCTTTCTAGGACACATGCACACTACGCATGATTTATTTCCACTGTGTTGCACTATTAAAAATGAAGTTATGAGGACCCAAAAAAGCTGTCATTTTAAACAAGATAAACCATGGAAACCCACCCTTCTCTCAATCCCTACACAATAAAACTGACACAGTCAAAACACAGACACTCTAGTGGCAAAGTAAAGTATAATACAACCTTTCCTACAGCACAAAAATTACTTGAAGCAAAATATTTGGTATTATACACTTCTTGCCCTTTCTTTTTGTTCTTTTATTTTTTTCTTGGTTTTGCTTGGTTTTTTATTTTGGTTCTTGTGGGATTTTTTCCTTTTTATTTTATAATTTCATTCCAAAACCTTCAGGAGAGGTCAGTCCCTCAGCAGTGAACTTCTTTCTTCTGATGTTAGCCATCAAAAATCTAGTGAGGCGTTCAACCTTAATGAGGAATCAGAGGGAGAGGGAGAGAAATGATTCTACTGAACAAAGAGTTAAACTAGGTGACTAAACTTCAAATGGATGAAATCAGATGTGATGAATTCGTTCCTTAAAAGCTTAATTCAGTTCCTGACACTCTATAATATTTATAGATGACTACTGAGATACGGTATTAAGAATGGAATAGTAAAATCTAGGCTGCTCAAGGTAAGAACCATAAGATTCTGATGCTCTTTGGCCTCTGCTTGAATTTGCATTTTTTTAGAAGACACAGGTTTGCCCTCATTCCCTTGGGGGTAAGGTGTTTTATGCCTCTTGATTCGTCATCATCTGTATGCCTTCAGAGAATCAAGGGATCAACTTCAGATCCCCCTGTACACCATATTAGATTAGTTCCTGCTGCCATGGCTTCATTCCAGCTTGGGTAAATAAATTCTGTCTACTTACATTTCCTTGGGTTTCAACAGGATGTGCTATTCTTCTAGACTTTCTGTTCAATTTGTTATGTAATGCTCATGTATGTTCTTCAGTACTTGCTGTATTTCAGTGGAAGGTGAAGTGAACATAAATAGGACCTACCACTCTCACAGGTTGAATGAACAAGTCTACACAATCTCCGGAGCTCCAGCGATGAGACAGGCTGCAAAAATGGAGAGCACGTATCATTAACTCTTCCTTAATCTTTGCAGGTCTTTGCAAACCCAAATATGTGAGTCATATGATGTTAAATGTTTTATTGGTAATGAAGTACTAGGACATACTGTAGAGGACACGTAACAAAAAAAAAATATTAAGGCCAATATAAATATCTCTTGATGCAATGTACAAGAAATGCAACACTATGAAATTCTTTAAAAAGTCATGTCTTAAGCCATGCCTACCACTGAGGGCTGCATCCACCTTACTCTGAACTTTGGGGAACCAATGGTAGCATTTCCAGGGGCTGCCTGGAAAAAATAATCCAGACTTCTTGTAGATATGCAAATAGGAGTCAGTCATTACTTCATAAATAATAGACAGCCTGAGCCCATTGAGCTCTCCTGCACAACCCTGGGCTGCACACCAGTATGTCCCCTTGAGTAGGGATGCTTCTCAAGGTTACTCCTCAAGGCTGAGCCACAACAGATTCCCAGTAAGTGATTGCATGCTAAACTTTGAAATCTCAGCTAAAGAAAGGATCGATCGTGCACATCTTATCCATTAGACAACAAGCATTGACCAGGTTTGGGCCTAGGACTGGATCCAGCTGCACCTAGATGCCTCCCTGTGATGGAGTTTAGAAAACAAAGGCATCTTTCCAGAGTCACAATTGAATGGGTGGCACTCCCCGACAGCTTTATCTGACTCTGCTCTCCATGCAGTAAGTAATCAAGTGTACTTTGTCATTAAATCTTGTTAAACCTTTGTCTCATTATTATTAAATTTTGTTAACTCATTTCTTTGTATCAAAAAAGTATATAGTCTCTTTTCTCTTGTGAGTCAAGCCCATTACTCCATCTGCAACGGCTGGGTATGACAAAGACTTCATTATCTGATAATTTACTGAAATAAATTAACTCATTTTCTTGAACAAACAAAAAATAAGCTTTCCTACTAGAGCTGAAAACGAATTTTTTCCTCCTGATACCCATAATAATTTAGAGTTTGTGAGATTTGGTATGGGTTAACTATTCCTCTTCAAAAAGTCATTAATTTGTCATTATTGGAAAGAGCACGCTGAACTAACTGGGACAGTGACTTGAAAAGAGTCTTAGACTCTAAGGCCAGAGGCACTGTTAAATGGTTTAGTCTGATCACAAGGCAATGAATTTCACCCAGTGTCAGACATTAACAATATTTGTTTAGATTCTAAATTCCTAACTTGTGTGACAGTAAACTACAGAAAGCCAGAGGCCATATTTGCTTCTTAGAGGTACATTGCTGCTCTGGACTGCTGTAATATCCTGTTACTTTTCTAGAATGTTAACATGAGAGCACCAGCATTTACACACTGGTGCAACTTCCCCCTCTGCTTGGATACTAAGCATTGCCTAAACTTACAGTATCCTGCAATTTTTATTTCCCTCAGCATCTTTTCTGTGCCAGTAGTTAAAGATTCAAGATGTCTGCATCCTGAACCTTGTAGACCATATCTAAGCTTTTCATAGATATAATATCTATGGAAAAACTTTCAAGTTTATTCCATCCATGTCCTGACCCCACATTCTCAAACAAATGCACATTCATGTTTTTATCATGATGTTCCTTTCCCTCTTGAATCCCACATCTGCACCTCTTTCTGATTCCTCAGGCAGACATATGTCAAGGTACTATGAAACACTCCTTCCAATTTGGACAGCTGGAATGAGAATCTAGGGGTGCATAACAGGAACCTAATAGTAAAAGTTTTGTCTTTGGCATTAAACATTTGCTATAATCAGATAGATTCATCTGCAGGGGAAATGGAAAGCAGTAGTCCAAATGTTTAGTTTTCTGTAAGATAAGTAATGAAAACTGCCAGAACACAGGAACCACAGAATAGGAAATTGGGGAAACAGTCCTTCTCTCATGGTAAATATTAGAAAAAATTAATTTCTTGTTACTTTAATCTTGTTACTTTAATACTTGAATTCATCATTCAAAGAAAAATAAGGAAAAAATATGAAACTGGATAATCTTATAACTGCATCATACATAGTATTTTGTCTACGTAAACTGCTTTTGAAATCTACGTTTCAAAGAAGTTGCTAACAATTTCATGTCTGTGAGTGTGCCTGAACCACTGTATTAAAAGACCTTATTTCACACAGAGGTGATGTTATAGGGTTTACAGCACAGTGATTTTCTCAAGGGTATCTCATTCTCCTTTTACTAAATGCACTACAGGCAATGCTGGAAGCTTTAATCTTTCAGAGAAAACCACAGAGTCGGCCACACTTAGTAAATTTCTCTGTATGAGTCTTTTCCTCTGGGCCTAAAGTCTTCAAGCTAGAGCATGACCTACAGCAAAGTATTGCCTGCCTTGACTTTGTCCCTTCCTCCAGGTACAGATGAAAGGGACATGATTAAAATAGGTCATTTTAAGCTGGAAATGCTTCTGTAAATGAGCTATGAGGGAACCCAGGTGACTGTGTCACAAACTTCTGAAGAAGTAAAGTTTTGTCAAATAAATCTCACACAGACTATCCATGAAGTGCAATCAACTGTTTTAAACCCTTTTCACTACTTTTCTACAGACACTAAGTTGCCCAAAAAATACTGTCCCAGAATATGCTGCCATGATGAGATACAATTTACAATGACATGTAAGTGAAGAAAAGTTGATAATGTGTTTTGACAAGTGTTGCCTAGCTGCTTCTGTCTTTTTTTAAGTAGCCCCAGCCTCCTCTTACTGTCTAAAATAGCTTGAGAAGATAGGAAAGCACGAAATCATTCATGTACACAACCCAGTGCCTCTGTTTTCCATGTATCACTGTGCATATTTGAAGATGAGAGGAATTACTCCACTTTTCTTCTCTCATCTATCCCTGGTTTCATTTCTCGGTTTTAAGATATCTTCATTATTTCCTCTTTCCTTTTTACTTGTCTCTTGAGTTGTACAGGATCCTCAAAGAATGATAGCTGGATTCTTACTTCCTCTCTCTTATGCTTCCTTTATCTAGCTAGCTCAAGAACACTGTCACACAAGATGAATTGACTATCTCAAATAATTTCCAGCATATTAATGCTAAATTTAAATTGAGCATACTCTTGTGTAATGTGCCTTGAGAAAAATTGCTTCTCTCGTGATTTTAAAGTTGTGAGTACAGAAGAACCTGGTGGGAACTTACACTCCAGCTGGCCAAATAGTGATTTCCCTGAGCAAACAAAGAAATCTCTTCTACGGACTCTCTCTATTGAGTCTGTGTCAACATTTGTTTCCTTCTTTTCTTGGAATATTTTAATCACATTCCTACCTTCCATGTTGCATACTGATGTTATAGTAAGATGGTTCTTTTTAGTGTACAGCTAATATTTTAAAGTTATAATGGTATTTATCAAATAATACCATACCACATATGAATATTAGTAATGCCTTTTGATTTTTGTAACATAAATATCATAGAGAAACATACATAAATGTAAAAAATACAGCAATTTTATACATACACCCTGCTAATCAAAAAAGTAAAATATAAAAATTGCATATGTTTAACTACTGAAAATTATCTGAATGGACACACATTCCATCTCTTCCATGCAGACTCCTAAAAAAAAAAAAATAAAAAAATATGTAAAGTTCAGATGTCAATTTTCCCTCATTTGTTTCACCACAGCCTCTGTCACTTGGGGACTATGCCAGAAACTTGACCATCAAAAACTTATCCACTTTTACTACCTTTAGACTTTTTTTGAGTTCTCGCATGAAAAATTTTAGAAAATGTGTTTCAAACCTTTGCATGTGATCACATGGATGCTGTGTTTCTAGATTTTGTTGCTGTTTTTCTTACTGGTCGATGATAGTAAAGAAAATATCAGTGAAGTACTTTGAAGTGAAGATGAAACTGGAGATGAAACTAAAGACATACAAATTTTTCTTCAAAATGAAGAGACTAAATGCATAAATATTTTATTAATAAGAAGGATTGTATGTCTTTAGTCATCATCACTCCAAAGAAAAGCAGTTCATTATGTTTTCCTTAATAATAGTTTCTGCAAGATCTAAATGTATCACCAAGTCCAGAAAATGCTTTCTATTGAAGTTAAAATAAAAACATGAAAATATTATAGTGCTGAGTCTGTGAGTATGCTGAACCTCAGATTTTGTTGCACTACAGTCTAGAAATATTTTCAAAGACAAATATAAGCACTATAAAATTAACTTACTGCTCTTTAATATGTCTCTTACATAATTTCTCTGAGAAGAGGTAAGTAAAATTTCTAGTATAGAATTTGCTCTTGTAAAAATTAGCACAATTTTAGGTTACAACATCACAGACTGAACTAACAAAAATGAGCAAATGAATGCATGAACAAAAATTGTATAACAAATGTAATGATTAGTAGAGGTAATGGTAACAAAGGAAATTATAATCCTGCTAGGAGAAAAATAGAGTTTTTAATGAATTGCAAGAATAGGTTCTTTCATTATAAGAAAAATACACATAAGAGCCCACCATGCAACTTCAGATAACAAGAATTCTTCTTACATTAAAAAAGCAGATTTATTTTGGGACTTAAAAATAATAGGATTGATAAGCAAACATTAAATGGTCTGAGCAATTTTAAAAATGCCATAAGGAATTGTTTCCAAAAGTTCAGCTGAGAGATATTGCCATTTTACCATACTCAAGTGGCATGCCTTCTTGTTTTGAAATCAGACACAAAATCAAGTACTTTAGATGAAAACAAAAATTCTGTTCTCATTTTGACTATATTAAAACACAGAATAATAATTACTTTCACTGTCTAGTTAACTTTTATTCATTTTTCAGGTAGATATATATGAATAAAATCTCACAGTCAACAAGTTTCTTCTCTACAATAAAATGAGGTATATTTCAGGAATATATTAGAGAATGACTCAGGTGTTTAAGAATAATTTAAAAGTTGATATAGGGGAAATAAACTGATTTGCAATCTATTGAAATTACTTGCTTTCTACTTCTGTTGGCTCTGACACATTTGATATAGTTCCTTAGGATCTGTTTCTATTGTCTTCATTATCTGAGCCCTTTCAGAGTCTAATGAGTAGCTTGCTGAGGCTGGAAACAGGAAGAAAAATTGGATGTCCAACTAGTCAAACAATTGAAAACCATAAAGGTCGATATAGAAATACAGTGTTATAGTTTATAGGAAATGTGAGGCCATAAAATTCTCTTACCTGAGTTGTTAAGCACTAATAGACTAGAGAAAGTAACACACTGAGTTCTGCATGATTGCATTGTGAATGAGAGTTAATATGAAGCCTAAACTCTGCATCCATGTACATGCAGTATTCATTCTGAAAAACGTAATACAGGATATTATATTTTTTGTTCAGAAGAGGAAGAATGGCCCTCTAGAATTTTAGATTGCCAGTTCCACAAAAGGTGGTATGATAGTTGAATTTAACTGAATAATTGTCCTATGCAGTCAAATGAACAGGCAGACAACTCAGATGATATGCAGGCGTGAATAAATCAATCTATATTTTGATGCTTTGCCTTTCTGATTAATCTGCTCTTGCAATGCCTTCAGAGAATTGTGCTTGTGTTGGGTTTCTACTTCTTCCTGTTGGAGTACAGAAGATCACAGAAAATCACAGAATCACAGAAAAACTTGGGTTAGAAGAACACCTTAAAGATCAACTAGTTCCACTCCCCTTGCCATAGGCAGGGATGCCACCTACTAGATCAGATTTCTTAGGACCCCATCCAAGCTGGCCCTGAACACTTCCAGAAACCTAAGATTTCTCTGGGCAATCTGTTCTGGTGCTGTGCTATTTCTCTGAGTAAAGAACTTCTTCTTAACATTTTGCTCCTTTTAGCTTAAAAGAATTCCCCATTGTCTCATGAGTTTCTGCCTGAATAAAAACTGTGTAAAAATTCTGCCTTGTCCTCTTGTTTCTTTATAAGCTCCCTTTAGGTACTGGAAGGTTGCTCTAAGGTGATTCCCAACTCTTTTGTACGTACACACATCCATTTAGCATCTTGGTTCTTCTAGGAGACAGGTACAGAATGGAGGGTGACTGTTTTTACATAATACTTGTAACATGAAAGCATGCACTCATGGATTTAGAATCTACCTTCTAATGTATGAGGAACAGAAAGTCACAGCTTAGATTTCCTATCCCACAGCTGAGAATGTTCTCCATTAGATCATGAATATCATAAGTTGAAATGTTTCTAGTGGCCCCTGGGATGATAGTACCAGAGGTATTTAGGAAGAGAGAAACAAATAAAAGGCAAACTATGCCAAAGGATTTACCTGGAAGAGAGGGAGATTTAAAATTCTTAATCCATGCCTACAATTTTAGATGTTTATTATTCAATTATGATCCTATAGGTAACAAATACCAGGTTCAAAAGTTGCATGAGTCTTGACTTCTGTCATACTACATAGAGTAGATTTCACATGAGTTAAAGAAAAATTCCTTATAAATGTAAATGAGAATTTAGCATTCATCTAATAAAAATAAAGCTGAATGGTTTTACTAGTTGATTCACTCCTGAAGTGAATATACAGTGCTCTTCCAAGTGTATCTCCAGTTTTCTTACCTCAGTGTGAAACAAGTTCATGATCAGATTTTATGGAAAGTTTGATTTCCATATAGGGTCCACACACAGCACTAATAAAGTCCTTAGTATTAGCCCACATGTTATTTTCTAGTATCTTTTCATCTGAAAGTTCTCAGAGAGTGAAATAAAAGGAATAATTAGGTGTGGTTTATTATCCATGTATACAGCAGAAGCTCTATTCTATTTTTTCTAGTGTTAATAATAAAAAGAATCCGTGCAAGTATTTTTCCCTCGATAAAGTTTTTATTCTAAAGCTCCATTCTTTACAGAAATAATTTTGAAAAGCATAATGATTTTTACAGTACAGATTTCTACTTGATATTTCAAAAGTAAGAATTTGAGTTAGCAGAGTTGCAAAGCACTTGAAAAGATGAATTGATTTAAATAAAAAGCTAAGTATCATTGTTTTTTTACAATACATTACTCATATTCTTAACAGTTTTATTGCCATTTTATAAAAAGTCAAACAGAAATGTAGGTTGCTTTTTGTGTATTGTGGATAAGTTTAATTAACTTACCAGTAGGTGCCCAGCATTCCTGAGAATATGTACTTGAATAAAATCAGTTCATTTCTAATGAAGGACCGAAAAGGTGATGCAAGATATGTGTGTTTGAGGTGCTGATTTCAACAGAAGCTTAGTTCATGCAACTTGAGAGAAATTTGAATAATGTTTAAGGGAATAATTCTGGAAAATCAATTAGATGACCAAAAGAAGTTTTAAAAAATCACAATGGTATTAGATTTTGGTTAAAAAACAAAACAAAACAAAACAAAACACTAGGAAAACAAGCCTCTGGGACTCAGTCACATTCATTAATTACAAAACTATTTCATACATTGAAATTTTTGGCAGAAAATAAGAAAAGTTTAGAAATCTAGGAAGAAACGTACTCTTTTTCCTGAAAAATTTTGCATTTGACTTTAAAGTTCACCGTGTTGAGGTCCCAGTTAGGAAACAAGGACATATTTTTCAGTGTATTTTCCTTTATAAAAGGGAACATCTTTCTGCGAAGTTTTTAGTTCCTTGAAATAATAAAAATTAATTGATTCAATCTGTTTTACAATGTTTTAAAAATTATTGATATGACTATTTCATCTTGCTCCATATTACTTGGACACAAAGCAGATTTTCATTGTTTCATATTGACTTGCTTTTAAAAATAACGTGTTGTCTTGAAAACAAAATGAGGGCTTATCATATTTTGACTATATTTTTCTATCTAGTTATGAACATTATTTGCCTTTAGGGTTATTTTCTTAATCGGCATAGCTGAAACCTTCGCTGATGTTTGTTGTTAGGGACAAATAATTTTATTCACTTTTCAGATTTTTGTCCACTTGAATATCATTGTATTGTTTTTCTAGTGAAATCTTCTGCTTTAATTTAAAGATTGATCTTGCAAGGCCATATTACTGAGAAGATAATCAAATCCGTTCCCTTAATATTCACCCATGGATATACTGAATCATAAAGAACAATCTGGTTGGTTCTTTTTCCTAATCAACCAGACAGTCACAGGGTTTTGAGAAAAAATGTCATTGACACTGATAGTCCTGGGAAGACAAAAAAATTATCTGTAATATAGAAAAACAAATAGGCAAGAGTTGCTTCTTATGTACATTCTTTTTGTTCTTATAATAACTTTGAAATGCCCTCAGATCTTTTTAAAATAGCTAGTTTAAAAATAATCATGTCTAGCAGATTGAGTATTCTAAGTAAAAAATAGTCGTGGTTATATGCAATCACAGAGATTTGAATGTACTTTGAGAGTACTAAATTGCAAGATGAGATGATTCTTATTTCTTCAAAGCTGCAGAAAGCTTATCTGTGCAAAGGACATCAAAATACATTTAGAATGAACATAAAAGCAAATTGCTAGTCCTGTAATAAAGATTGCAGCAAACATTGGAAAACATAAGGAGGATATCTGATCTATTATAATAGAGGAAAACAGGCCAACAGTGGAAGAACTGCAGTAAAGGGTAATAAACCAGCACCTTATTGATTAAATCTATGTTAGTGCTGTTGCTTTTTGTTGTTGTTGACTCAGACTTTAACTTCTGGTTTAGTTAAGAGCTTTATATCTGTCCTGGATTAGCAAACCACTACAATATCCTGGATAAAAAATGGACAATCCTTCCTTCCTCCCTGCACCAAGCCCATGACTCTCTCCCTAGAAAAGCCCAATATGTTTTAAAATTTTTGCAGATAGCATGAATTTTGCATTTGTATGTGCTTATGACTAATAAAATTCTTTCTTATTATTTATTGATGGACTGTATCAATCCTCAGAGAAAAAAAAATTTGCTTTTCAACCCTTAAAAATAACTCATATTCTGTTTATAACAAAATACCAGCCCATCCATATGAGCAGTCCTGTCTGGATATTAATAATATAGTTCAATACAGTCAATAAGTAAATATATTAAAAATCTGTGTTTCTCAATAAATTTAATAAAATGAAATTTTCATTATCATATGAAATCTAGTCCACAGGTGTGTAATGTATTATCACAAAACTCCTTCCCTATCTGGTGACAGTTTTAAAAATCTATTTATTTTAATCAAGCTCCCAAAATAGAAACTTCTGTGCTTGACATTTTTTGGTTTAATGACACTTTTCCATACTTGACCAATTTTAATACCTGATTACAATTTTCAATGGCCAGGAAAAAAACACCTACTGAAAAATGGGATATGACTTTTAAGTGTGCATGATAATAGACCATACAGGTATAATCTAAATAATCTATTTTGGGGGGGTATAGCTACTCATCCTTAGTAAAAATTTCTAAGATTTTTTATTTTTTCAGCAAATGCACAGTAATGATCATGATTTTTTATAACTTTTGTGAAGACAGTTTCTTTGGGTTTTTTTAATAGTGACTGTTGAAAACATAGGATTTAAAAAACAAAACCCGTAAAAACAGACAAATAAACTATACACCACAACCACTCACAGTGAGTGATAAGATAAAAAGTCAAAATGGGAATCCAGTAGCAAACTGATTCTTATTTTTTTAATACCAAAGGCACATTTTCTATCAAGAACCAAGAAGTCTGCATTAAACTAGAAAAGCTGCATGAACAAATAGATAGCAGCATAAAGTTTGTATTCATAAGGATCCATCTGACTTTAGGGGTAGTAAGTATTCCAAAAACAGAAATTATGCATATGTACATATTACTGTTTATATACCAAGCAACAGTGAAGGATGAAAAAACAATAGCAAATAATTTATGAAATTATGTTAGAAGTTGTACTTAGCTACTCAGGAAGGTGATTTTCTATCTAAGTGGATTCACTTGATGCCTGGAAGAGACTGTTTGACTTTAAGAGGAAAGAAGGGATCCTAATATGGGTTCCCTGCTGAGGAAGTAACCACTAAGTAGGAATTCTTAGAAAATTCTGCAGACCCCTGTCAAAGACCACCAGAAAAATCTTACTTACAGGGTATTTATGTAACCATAAGTAACCCTTTAAAAATATTATTTTCTATTTTGGTTAAAAGGGCCTGAGGGGAAGCTATGACCAGACTGTTTATAACAGCTAAGTATCTTTAATATATAAAGACTTGTACTTTGGCCTTAGCTAGACTCATCAGAGCAGATGTTCTGCTTAAACATGATTGTCTTAATTAAAACAAAAGTTATCTTACACCAATGTAGGAAGCAATGAAAGAAAATTTTAAAAGTGACACTTCACTTAATAAAAGAATAAAACATTAAAAGTCCATGCCCTCACCTTGTATAACAAACTAATCAATATATTCAGAAATCTACTCTATAACTTAAAAAAGAATAATATCACTCAGGAAACTTAGAGTGGTTATCTTATTTCCCTGAAGTGTGGAATCTGATGTTTCAGAGCAATATTATTAAATAAAAGACAATAAATTAGCTGAAATTAATGTCAGACTATTTTCACAAAAATCTTTTTAACCTTAGCTCTGGTTCAGTTGGTCCAATGAAACATGAAGATTAGTAAACCTTTCAAATATTTTCTATTGTAAGAAGTACTAAACAAAAACAGGAAAAATGCAAGATGATTTTTTTTTTCAGAAAGCTGTAGAAAAGAAGGGATTTAGATATGAGTTATCTAGAAGTGTAAGACAGTTCTCTCTGTAATGCACATGATGAGATAAATCATCTGGAGTAATTAAAAAGGAAAAACATCTTCACTTCCATGGGAGTATATTATTTGCCACATGGAAACAGAAGGGATGGCGGACTGATAGTTAAAATGTTAAATAAAAATAGAGTCAGAAAAAATCTATTAATGACTAGGTACCTGGTACATGCTCATAAACATTTTCTCCTAGTGATATATAAAATCAAATATAAATTGGTTATGGCTATTTTTCAAGGTAATATATGTAATTTTAAATTTATTTTAGTTTATTTTTCAAACTATAGCATCTACAGAGATTTTGGGATGTACTACCCCTCTCTTTGTCTCCCTTTACTTTTATAGATTTTTAAATTTTTTTTCTGCAATTTTCTTGGCAATTCTGTATGGGGTTTGGACTTGCTTATAAATGCCAGAATGCAAATACCAGGTCATGCCCCTTAGAGGCAACAAAATTTCAGTCTAAGTAGGGAAGCAATACATTTATATGAAGTATAAATTTCAAATATATCTGCACTACGTCTCCTTCACTTTCCTTTATTTTCCCCTTGGCTTGTAATTGGTACATTTGCAGCATTTTTCACTTAACTGTTGGACTCAATGATCCTTCTGGGTCCTTTCAACTCAGGCTATTCTGTGACTCTGTGATTTTTTTGCAGTACAAATTACTATATTAAGTAGAAAGCAACAACACTGGACTGACATGGACATTGGAGTCAGTGTTTTCAGAGATCACTACATTAGCACCTTGGAGAAAAAACCACAAAAGGTATATTTTGAAATAATTTATCCAGTATAAAGTTTAAAGTTCATCTATGTCAATATAGATGAAAAATGAAAAGTAATTTTAAAAGATTTAGTAATGTAGACTTAAGTATTTGTCCATAAAATAGCTACGTATATTCTTATTGACTGTAATATTGCATTTTCTGTAAACATATTCTGGCAGTAAATCTACCTAGGATGTATTAGATTCTCATGGTAACCAAAACTTAGCTGAACATCATTAGTATTAAAACATTCATTATGTTTTCTTTCTATATTTCTCCCATTCTAAAAGAAAAAAATGGATAAAATGGAAAAGATAGAAAAAAAATCAAAGAAATGTGACTCACATGTGTTATTACAGCACAGCATCTGTAGGCTTCCATTAGAGTAAAGTGAGATAAACTAGCATATAAAGGTTTTCCTCTGCAAATTGCTGCAACAATATGACTTTTATTTCAAACTGAAGGTGTATAAACACTGATTGCTCTTAAACATATTACAAAAGATTTTTCAAACAAAAGAAGGCTTTTGAGGGTCTTTGCAGTTTGGGGAAATGTAGGTCATTCAACAGAAATGTTAATTAGACAGGGGACTACAAAAACATTTTGAGGTCTTTAGCTCTGTCGTAGCCATCTATTATGGAAGCAACATGGAAGTTGATTTCACTATTTGGTGAATTTAAAAGTACTGCAGCAAGCTAACCTTGAGCCATCAGTCCCATAATTGGCTCTTGTTTGCTGTATATTAATTGACACAACCATTTGATTACTTTTCTTTAAAAAAAGTTCTAAAGAATCATCTACCATAAACTGCACATTAACAGCCCATTTATTATTGTGCCTTTATTCAAGTAGTCAGATTACGGAGAAAAATTACTCTTTTCATAACCAAGATTTCAGTGAGCAATGTAAATCATAGAGTTATTTAAAGAGAGGGAAAAAAGACACATCAAATTTTAGGTGTATTTTATTGTCCCTGAAAAAATAGGCATGACACTTCTATTATTTTTTTGTAATGATTAATATTCAAATGCTTTTCTTGATGCTATAGATCAAAAATTATGATTTTTTGATGCCAGTTAATTTCAAGAGAAAGACAGTATGATTACATCTTGGAAAAGACACTTCACAGAGTAGTTTCTATTCTCTTCCATTAGCAACTTATTTCAGTGAATAGATCCATGTAAGAAGCTCTGTTTGCCCATGGCATTTCAAAATTAGAAGTTGCAATGGCCAGTATTGCTTTAGGTTACCACATGACCATTTACATTCTGAAAAGTTCAGTGGACCTCTCAGGCAAAATGATACTTGGCTTAAGTGATACTGTGTTGATGAATGTGTTTGGTTCCAGCATATAAAAAGAGAAAGCAGATCATCCTACCTATGATTCAAATCATCATGTGTGAAAATATAATGGTAGTTTAGATGCTGTTGCAACTATTTCTTTTTTGACACATTAATTTATTAGCTGTGTTTACTTGTTCTAATAGATAACTGTGTTTTCCAATAGCATAATCAAGATACATATTAAAAAGTCAATAGGGTTTTTCTATTAAATTGGTATGAGAATCTTATGTTTAATTTTTCTGACCATCCAGAAATATCTGTCTGTCTGTCTGTCTGTCTGTCTATCTATCTATCTACGTATATCTATATCATGACTACATCTTGATGAGAATGTGATTAGAGTAGCTTGGAACTTGGAATAAGATTAAGTGAGGCTATGCCCCGTGCTGAAGAGAGAGGAGGGGGAAATCAGGAAAAAA
Organism: Petroica traversi; assembly: GCA_025920805.1. Classification (NCBI taxonomy): domain Eukaryota; kingdom Metazoa; phylum Chordata; class Aves; order Passeriformes; family Petroicidae; genus Petroica; species Petroica traversi. The sequence continues at coordinate 4,966,897 of JAHLSL010000023.1, forward strand.
ATACTTGGGAAACATTGGAAAAGTATAATTGTTAAGACTGAAAGATATTTATCCTGATTTATACTGAGGCCTAGAATAACATTTAGAGAAAGGTAGGAAATATGTGAAGTTTAATTTGAACACCATTTTGGTTACTCTATTTAACAATCCTTCATAGACCTTTTCAATTTCACATAAATCATTATCCCTCTAATTCTAAATTTATTTGTGGGAGTTCTTAAAGAGCACACAGAATAGATAATGCCTTCTGAACTGCAGACAACTGACATTGCTTTATGAAATGAATGTCTCTTGCAGGTTTATCTTCAACCAGCATTTGAGCTAGGGTAAAGAAATGAAGAATGTTTCTTCAAACTGGAGCTAAATACAGATTTTTGTATGTCTTCTACTGTCTTTCATAAAATAAAATTAACACTTACCACATGTGTATGTATTAGTCTCAGTCTGATACAGATGCTTCTTGATTTAGGGGCTCCCAAATAATGTTACTTTACATGTTCTATGATACCTGAGACATCTGCACAGACCTGGCAGATAGGTTTTGACTTTTGGAAGTTAAGTTGGTACACAGTAGATTCTCAAAAGCATGGGATAATCAAATCAATTCCTATGAGTAAAAATTTTCATCTAGTTTTATAAAATATTAATATAAATCTTCCACATCAAGGCAGATCACAGATTCACAGAATGGGTGAGGTTAGTAGAGACCTCCAGAGTTCACCTGGTCCAAAGCTCTTCTCAGGAGGGGCTTCCTAAAGAGAGTTGCCCATGACCTCCAGGGTGGGAGATCAGAAACTCCCTGGGCAGCTTGTACAAGGGCTTGGACAGCGTCTCAATAAAAATGTGTTTTCGGATGTTCAGGCTGAACCTTCTGTGTTTCAGTTTGTGCTGATTGTCTCTCTCCGGTCTGTCTCTGTGCTCTCTGCACCATCTCTGTGGGTGTTTATTGATGAGATCCCTGCAAGGCAATTTAGGCTGCACAGTCCCAGCTCTCTCAGCCTTAACTCATATGAGAACTGCTCCAGTCCCTTCATCATCCTGGTGGCCTTTCTGTGGAGTGTATGCAGTATGCTCCTGTCTCCCTTCTGGTGAGGAGACCAGAACTGTACCCAGTATTCCACGCTCATACACCACCAATGTTTGAATAAAGGGGAAGGATCACCTCCCTTCCTCTGTGACAGACTGAACTGCAGAGTAATTTACTCCTATTTGAGAGTGGAAAAGGTAGCATTAGGAAAATTTTCACCTACTCAGCTACCTCCAGATTCGTTTATTTCTTTGTATCCAAGAAAAAAGAGTTATGATGTAGAATTACAGTATTCAGACAGTTATATAGCCTTCTAAAGAATGATAGGTAAGACTAGATGTACTCGCTGATTGAGTGGTAAAAATCTGAAATACATACCTTAAATTTACAGAGAAAATAATACTAAAATTGTAGGATAAAGTTTAAAACTTGCTAACATAAAATCTTTAACTGTATGGCTTATTTTGTGCCTCATTTTTATTTGCCTTCCTGGAATCACCTTTGGAAATTACTGCTGTAATTATTGTTTGTCAACCACAGAAGCTTGTAAGTATCTGGGACAGGTGATTTCCCAGACAGAGTGCTTACACATAGGCAGGAGGAATTTTAAACACATAATTTGTTTACTTATTTATTTTTATTTTAATCTTTGTCCTTTTTTTCCCCTCTAGTTTAAATGCTATCAGTCCTTCAGGAGATTAGCTATTTTCTTAACTAAGGGCATGTGCATCCTACCAGAAACCCTGAATCCTGTGAGGAAGAGGGCACTGTTTAAGAAGTCCAGGAAAACTTTATCTTTCTCATGTGGTTTTTCTTTCTTCTTAAGACACACAGTATGTTCTGCACTGTCTTGAGACTGTGCTTAGCATTCTTAAACTGCAATTGCCAGGACTAGGACAGGGAATCTTCTGTTTTGCATACTAATTACAATCTTCATTTTGTAACTTACTTTTCACGTACTACTGACTACTTTTCTTTTTTATTCACTAGTATTGTGTTTCTTCTTCACAGTGTAAAAAGTTGTAGCTCACAATATCTAATAAATTTAATTAGTTGAAAATTAAGCTTTTTTAGATAATTCCTTTATAATAACATACTTTTCAACAACATATCTCCTTAGATATTGACATATATAAGGAAACATAGAGGCAAAAGAGTTCACAAGAGGCCAGTTGAGGAGAAATAGTATCTTTCTTTCCCTGCAACAAAAGCATATCTGTAAATACAAGTTCTTTCAAAGGCCCGAATTGTCCAATTGTGAGATATGTCCCTGAACTGACAGAAGAAACGTGAAAGAGTGTGTAGTTAAATGTCATACTGCAAGCAACAGACTGTCATGAATTTTCCATTAGTTTACAAGGACAATTCATGCATTACAATAAATCAATAGGACAGCTTATAAGCAGTAGAAGCTATTTAAGACTGCTACATTTATCCATTAAAAATTTTTAAAGCAGAATTTTTTCTTTCTCCCATTGATATAACCAAAATTACTACTGCAGTTTATTGGCTCAATTTATCCACCAATAATTGTTCCATTCCACTGAAGCTTTTAGGCTGATATTCAGCTCCTACAGAGTAGGAATCTAAAACACTGTTGTCTAAACTCTTCTCATGGTTTTATGAAGATCTAAAAATGTGGTTGTCAGAATTTAGTGAACTGGTCAGCTGTATGTGAAGTGCAAAGACTTTTCCTGGCAATGTAGCTCTCAAGACTTCAGTGACCGGGATTCAGTAGGCAAACATGAAATACAAAGGTGCTTAGGTCAAACAAAGATAGATTTTTTTCAAAACAAACTTGAGATTCACATTACATCTCCTGTGTTTTGGGGTTTTTTTCCACTTATCTAGGATATGAAAGTAGATTAAAAACTGATTTATATCACCTTTCTTAATAAACTTTAGGAATTTCATCCATTGCTTTCACTCATTTCATCCATTCTGAAAAGCCAGTACATAGGAAAACTTAGAGAAAAGTGAATAACTTTAAAAAATAGTAATTCAATGATGGCTAAGGTTTTCACTTAGCCATGAGTCTAGCTCTGGTCCTTCCAAATTCTGTTTTACATATTTGCATGTTGCCTCAGAAAAAAAATAAATTCTAAGCAACAGCACCCTGTGGAAAACTTGAAATGTGTCCTTTGGCATTTTTATTAGTAATTTTTAAAAGTCTCAGTTCACTTCATGTGAGAGAGCTGTTTTCAGCTCAAAGTACAAAAACAGTTTGCATTTGAATATTGGAAACTTAAGCAGTTAAACCATATGCATACCATAGAAGTACTAATATAAACAGTGAATACTACTTACTCAATGAAATGTGAGCAATGGATAACATGGAATGAACCTTTTAGACTTGTTTTTGACTTACTAAAAGCATAAAATGTGTCTGTCAGGTTCCATTGCCAGCAGATTTACCTACACAATTATGATACAGAGCTGATAAAATTTTATTATGCATTTTCTTTCAGAAGGAAAGAAATTAAAATTAAATCTCTAATAGTATGTAAACGAGTGTTTAGGATAATCTAATTATATTGTTTGATTGCATTAGATCAGGAAACAATGACTTATATTGGTTTAGGACTGAAAATAACCTACTATAAACATCCAGCCAGAGCCTCTATTACCTCCTGAGTAAATCATGTCCTTCTCCAGGAATTTGATGGATGAGTCTCTGTTGGAACCCTTTTCCATGCCTGCTTGAAATACACATTTTTTGAACACATTATAGCCTCCTTCCAGACCATAAGTACCTGGCACTCTGTGAAAAGTGAATACATCTTTCCAACTGCTATTTGGCTGTGATATGAAGAAATTACTGTCAAGGTTAATTATCCCATTCAAAACCAGTTCTCACCTGAAGGCTTTCCAAAATGTTTTTGAAGTACCGGAGAGATTAATTTGCCAGACAAACTGTGTGATATGCATATAGATGTGTTAGCATAAAATTCATCATGTACTTCAGATCCTAAATTTTCCTCTGAATGCAAAAATTAAGTCATATATTTTCAGTATTTGGAGTTATGTATGAATGTCCAATAAGAACAGGCAACTGTTATCAGAAGGAGCTGAAGAGTTGCAATAAAAATGTTTCCGAAAATATTTTCCAAACCCAAACTGGTAATCACTTTCAACCAGTTTGCTTTGTTTTACTTGAAACTATTATCTTTCATATATCAGCTGGATAATATCTTGCTTGGTTCCATGCATTAAATAATTTTCTAGATTTAGAATTATTTTTAAACGCAGACAATAGTACAATTTCTCATGTTATATAAAGCTAAAAATAGTCTACAGTATGATTTTACAAACAAAAAAGGCATCTTTGCTAAAATGTCGGGCACACAATCCCAAATTATTGGAAAAAGCTCTTGCAGTATATTTTATGTTACTCTTATAAACCAGTTTTAATACTTTGAAATTTTCTTTTTCAATTATGAAGAACAAAAATAAATTTTTGATTAATCTTAATAATTTATAAATGCATTCAAAATAAAGAATGAATTTGACATTGTAAAGCGATCCCATAGTTTTAGCTGCCATCAATTTGGCTATAGTGATGCCTCAAACCTAAATCTGAGTATTCTTTTAAAAAAATTATGTGTTGAAATTCAGCTGACTGCAAAGGAAAATCTGATTTGAGCATTGTAAGAGCATTAGGGTGGAAATGGGTTGCAATGAGCACAATATAAATATGTGGGTGATGACATGTGCACAGATGCCTCAATAGTTCTGAATCTCACTCACAGTTCAAGCAAATAGGATGCAAAGCATTATAAGCTCTGCTGTGCAGCCAGTTGTATTTTGTGAAATTCATTGCGTGGCAGCCTGTAAGCTAGAATCAGGAGTTGTATTTTCTCAAATGTTAAGTTCTCCAAAGGAATAAGAAGAGACTGCATAACTCACCTTCAGTGATAAAAGTTTCATCATTTCACCCAAGTTCTGCTGCCACACAGAGATTGTGTGAAACTTAGTAAGCATAGTGGTTATTGGAGTGAGCATACACAATCCCTCAGTACACACTGATGGCATTTTTTGTTTGGAGAGGAGATGGCATTATGCTTCTTTGATTACACCCTGTCATCAGCTCTCACTGAGATCAGTGGATTCCATCTTAACACCCAAATAATGGAGAATGTGATAGGCTTATGAAAATACTGTCTGGAAGGTTGTGCTTCGATTTAACACAAATTTGTTCAAATTCTTTTCAATGCAGTCAGTACAGACCACTGAACAAAAACAAATTCCTGGGGAAGGAGAAAGGAGAAATGAACAAGGAAGAAAGGGAGAGAAGAGAGATCTTAAAAGACATCAGTCTTTCTGTACTTCATTGTTCATTGACCTCACAAGCCACAGCTCCTCTATCACAGCTCCCACAGCTCTCTGCAACTTCCTCTATCGCTTTCAATACTTAAATTTCTGCAGCTATTCCTTTCCAAAATCTATTTCCAGCATATTCTGAGAACAATTGTGCCAGCTAAGCTTTCCAAGCTTTATCTCTGAATAGAAAGGGTTCATTGTTTGATCAACTTATAAATTGGCGATTTTTCTACTGATGTTACAGCAGGATTTTGCTACTTTTAGGCTAAAACTTTATTTCTCGCAAATCTTAAATACTGAAATCCTTAATGAAAACTAGATCAAATTTTTCTAGCTATTTCCTACGCATGAAAATGATGCTAGAGCCCTAAAAAGAATTGTATTTTGTTTCATTCAAGTTTTGCTTTGGATGTCATCTGCTCATTGCAGAACCAGTAACATGTCTGTAAATAAAATCACAACAATAATATTTATAGTTGGGACGTAACTATAGCTAAGCTCCACACTGTCCACTCCCGTTCAGTGGGAAATGCAGAGATGAAAAAAACCCTAATGGATTGAGGTAAAGATGATGTAACAGGCAAACTAAAACCTCCACAGGAAATCAAAACAAACGAAAAAAAAAATCAGTCAGTACTTCTCACCAGTGGGCAAGTATTCAGCCATCTCCAGAAAGAAGGGATCAATCGTATTTAATCGTTACTTGGGAGGACAAATGTCATAACTTCTAATATTCCACCTTTCTTCCTTCCTCATGGTTTTTTTTTTTTTGGGGGGGGGTGATGGTAGGGTTGTTTTTGGTATTTTTATTGTGCTTGTTGCTATATGGTACAGAATATTCATTTCACCAGCTGGGGTAATATTTTATTAGCATAGTGCAATTTCAAAGTTAGAAAATTATTTTAAAAACCTTGACAATAGTTTTCCAGGTGGTGTATTAGCTTAATTTTGTAGATATAGGAACATTAAGCTGGTAGGAATTGAGTTTATGTCAGGAAGAAAAAACAATTTTATTTTTTTAAAAAAGACAAAATATATTTCTCATGGGTATTTCATTCAACAGTGGATGAACTTTGTAACAAAGATTTACAGAGGTTTTGTGACTTTACACATCTGTTTAGATGTCTTGTAGTGTGAATGATTATTCTGCAAATCATGTCCCGCTGAGAAAATTTTGGTATAAGGCTGTTTCTCTCAGGTAATTTGTTTTACATATATCCAATCTAAGCTGGATACACAACCAGGTGCTGAACTAGCGGACTAGTTCTACCTCTTATTACATCTGTATTATATTGTATGTTAGACTATTTAAGATACTCCCATCTGTAGTTTTCATGTTCTGTGTGTTTGAATAGAAATTTTGCATTTGCAGAGCCTAGTTTTGTGACCTGACCAAATTTAGCAAAATCCCTTCTTTTAAAAATATTTTTACATCATATTAACTGAATCTAGTAAAATGTCATTTATTTACATTTATAATATGACTGTTGTCTTATCAATTTCACCCTAATTACATTCCTTAATATTTATCTGTGTAGTTACCCATCTTACTCTTATTGGAGATTAAGGGCAATCAGGCCAAAAATTGTTGCTACCCAATATGCATTTTTCTTCTCCTTTGAATATTTTCAGTTATTTAGTCATGGGGAATGGTAACATACACATAACTTCAACTAATGATTTGCAAACGAGTTTTTTCAAGTTTTTTCTTTGTATGGAAAATCTCTCAGGAATTACCCAGTGAGTATTTAAACATAAAGAAATCTCTTTATTTGCAAGTAAAAATCGAAAAGGAAAAAGTATTCCAAGATTTTGTGATTCTTATTTGGAGTCAACCTTCTGTATTTCTCTGTGCTTCCTGCAAGATTACTTCAGTCCACAGCAAAGTCAGTTTTGAGGATTGTAGCCTTAGGGGATAATGTGAAGAAATGCAATTGCAGTCCTGTCTGTGGGAACATTATTTATGGGTGATGATGCACAAGGACTAAGGAATGCAGACTGATTGCAAAATCTTAGAGAAAAAACTATTGTACTTTTTCTTCAACTAAGCAAGTTGATAATATGCTGTTACCAATAAGAATCAAATACAGAACATTAAGATATAAAACTAAAATATTTTTCTATAAAAGTCAAGGGATATCTTAGGCCTAATGTTCCCATTAAATTAAATTAAATTTAGATTAGACTAAATGCAAGTGTTGATTATACTCCAGAAACCAGAAAAACTAACCAACCAACCGACCGACCGACCAACCAACCAATATAGCAATTTAATAATGCCTACTTCCATACAAAATACCCAAAATAATTGCTGCAATTTAACAAACAGTGAAGATACCATACTAAATTATTAAAAGGTAAAAAAATCAATTACTATCATTTTTTTTATTGTTGTGTTATTTTGGGAAATAAGTATTTAGGGTAGGATTCTAGATAAGCTTTATGTCATTAATTATTATCTCAGGATTAAATTATATATCTTCACATTAAATTATCTGAAAATAAATTCCTGGTGGGAGAAATAACCTTCAATATAATAGTGTCTTAGTTTTCCATTTTGTATTTTAAAATAAGGGTTTTTGCTAAATTGGGACAAGTTACAAAACTAAGCCTGGGAAAATGTAAAATTTCTATTCAATCTCAACAGAAAATAAAAAAAAAACCCTATAGAACTTAAATAATATTATAAACTGTTTTAAAGAAGCAGTCTATTACAAATACAGAAATGACAGTAAATATAATGCTTAATGTAAAAATACAGTCATCAATTGAAGAAACAATTTGAGTAAGTAAACATATAGTGTATTTTAAAACAAAAATACAGTATTGACAAGTGATTAGAGATGCAAAACTGGAGAAAATAAAAAGTTTTATTGTTATTAATTTTTATTAATATACGTTTAAGAATGTATTAAGATTTCAGTATGGGGGCTTTTGGGTTTTTAAATTATCTTTAGGTGGCATAAAAAAAATAAACCATAATTATTATAAATTTATGGTTTATCCCTGTATATCCCTGTCATAATTTAAATGCTCTAAATCAGTCTAGGATGTCAGTTCTATCTTCAGGAACATTAATTGCAGTACATATTTGTATTTCCATGAAGAGGATGCCAGCGCCTCCCTTCTGAAGTGCATCTTAGATTCAGTCCAATGAGAAGAATGCTCTGGAGATCATCTTTGACTGTCAATAAAACGAAGAACATATCTGTCTTCTGTGTAACATTACCCAGCAGTATTTCAGTGGCATTTCCACCTGAAAATATATTTTAAGTCAGGTTTTATAGCTTATTTCATAGTACATGGGGACAAACATCAACTAAAACTAAAAAGCCCCAAAGAAAAAAACAAACAAAAAAACCCCAACCAAACCAAACCAAACCAAAACAAAACAAAACAGGAAACTGTTAGTTGATCTGTAGACCTTTTCAGAAACTTTGAACTGGAAAATGAGTAGGTTGAAAAAAATTTGTTTAAAGTTTTTCTGGGTACCATCTTGCACTTACAGGTGTTATGTGGTAGAATATAAGCTGGAATTTAGTGCTTGGTCTGGGACTAGGTATCACTCCTTGAGATAAAAGCTTAATTATTGACAATGTAGACACTTAGAAAATAGCTTTTTTTATATGGAAAAACCTGCACATATTTGGACAACTCGCTTGCCTGAAAAAATATCAATAATATAGTCATTTTCTTTAGAAAAATTTTAGTCAGGCCCTGTTGTCTGGCCCACAAATTACTATTTGATCATTCTCTATGACAGTAGCTGAAATTTGGTGCACACATCAGAGAAGATAAACCCTCAAATACCTCAAGTTTGAAGGGACCCATAAGGATCACAATTCCTTGTTCCTTGCAGGTCTGCTTTATATTTACCTGTATGACTAAAAGCACCATCCAGATGTTCTCTGAAGACAAGAGATGCTTTAAATGTGATCAAATTATGATATTTTGAACAGGAAAAAAACTTCATGTTTAATAATTACATAGTTTACTTCTAGCAGAGATAATAATCAATCTTACAATATGAAATGATATCACATCAAAAGTGGGACCAGCAGGTCAAGGGAGATGACTTTCCCCCTCTACTCTGCTTTCATGAGACCCTGCCTGAAGTAGTGCAGCCAGCTCTGGAGTCCACAGCACAGGAAGGGCATGGAGAGGGTTCAGACAAGGGCCATGAGGATGATCAGAGGGGTGGAGCACATCTCCTATGAAGACAGTTGTGGTTGTCCATGCTGGAGATGAAAAAGTTTTGAGGAGACTTCATTGAAGCCTATCAGTACATAAAGGGTGATTACAGAAAGGAGGGAGAGGGATATTTTCTATGGAACGATAGCAATAGGATCATGGAAAATGGTTTTGAACTGAAAAAAAGGTGTTAGGAAGAAATTCTTTGCTGGGAAGGCAGTGATGCACTCACACAGGTTGCCCAGAGAGGTGGGGGGGCCCCATCCCAGGAAGGGTTCAAGGCTGAGCTGAATGGGGCCCTGAGCTACCCAATCTAGTGAGTGACATCGTGGCCATACCAAGGGTGTTGGAACTAGGTGATCTTTTAGATTCCTTCCAATCTAAACCATTCTACAATCTTATTCCATTCAATTCTAAATTCAGTGACTTCCTGTTCAAATAATGAAAAATTAAATGGGATTCCTCTGACCAGATGTAAATTGGTACTTTGTTCATATAGACATCTGAGTCAAAATCTAAAAGATTCAGATTCATCTCCTTGTGAAGTGTTAGTTTCTCTGAGCTGATTGGATGACTATAATAAGTTCACATTTAAATCAGGTCTGATTAATCATCTCTATTAGACTTATTTTATCTATTTACAAGGAAACATTTTGAAGCAACAGGCTTTTCATCAATATTCTTCTGGTTTACAATAAAAACAAGCTAAATTTTCATCTCTAAATATCTTCATCTTCTGTCATCCCTGATATCTCTGATCTCTGATGCTCTTTCTTCATAACAACAGATTATTCTGTCATCTTCATAACAATCAACAACTTTGCTGACACTTTTTTATTTCATTTTGGAATGAATGAAACAACTGATTCTTGGGAATGTTGTTATCTTGGGAAGTTCTGAAAAATATTTATGAATTTACTTTTTCTTCACAGTTATGTTTTTTGAAAATCTATTAAAAAAGAGACAGCAACTGACATAATCAGTGACAGAACGACTTGATTTATCTACTTCCCTTTGCCAAGTGGTTAATCTGGCTGACTGAGTCATGTTTCCATTGCTGCACACTCCTTCATAATAATTTAGTGCAATACAAACATCCAATTGGTTCTGTACCTTTGGCTTCTGGCACACAGTTGTACATGATACTGATTCTTGGTCCAGTCAGGGAGCAAAACTCTTACAGTTTGCTGTCTGTTACAGTTTACATCTTACTTGGTTGTAACAGAAAAGGTATTGGACATAGTTCTATGTCACTAATAAATTCCAAGTAAAAAAGAATGAAGGATACATTTCAAATATATTTTTAGTTCATAAAAGGGTTTCAGTAAAAGCAGGAATATTGTTTTAGACCAGGTTCACCTTGAAAAAGTAAAGGTAGACATTTTCTGTCAGATTTATATTTTCCTATGATTCATTTGTTAATTTATAGAATAGAGGTATCCAAACAGTCTCCTAACTAGACCTAGAAAAGGGCTTGACTTGAATCAAAGGCATTCAGGAAAGGAAAAAACTCCTGATGTATAAAGGTGAGTAGGTAACACACATTTCAAAAGATGAAGGTGATATTTCCATTGATGCAACTAACAGACAAAAGTTCAAGAAGAAACTGTCTGTTAAGGCAGAATAATAGATGTCTGCTGAAAATAAACATTTTTAAAAATACGTTGACGAAAAAGACAGATTGAACTTAAGATGTACCTAACATTTGCTGCCACAATGTTGTGTGGGTGTTAACATGCAAGTAAAAGAAGAATGAAAAGCAATTTTTATTTTTTCTTCAGAGTTGAATGTCAAGAGCAGTACTCGCATTTTTCTGGGTACATGAGTTTACACAATGCATTCTAAAAGTTGTAGGAAGAAAGAAAATGAAAGTGCATTAAAATCAGAAAAAAAATTACAGATGAAACAATGTTAAAAATAACTTAAACCAGCTTTAAGTAAAATTAAAATCAAGGAAGCATGAAAATAAAATAAGAAAATGTGTATCAAAACATGTTATTCAATATTAATTTAATTTTAAGTAGTGCAAAGTAAAAATAAAGAGAAAGGGAAGGAAAAAGTCTGTGAAGTTCTCTCTTCCTGAAGGAATGGACAATAAAGAGACATACTTATTGCAGAGAAGACTCAGAGTAGTACCTACCCCTTAAAAACCATGTCTGCTTTCTAATACCCCTCCACTCAAAAACAAGTCATATGAGAAGGAAAAATCAGTCAGTGGCAAAAATTGATCAAAGAGGACTTTCTTCCATGGGATGAAAAATTGAGCAATTCAAGATGCTTTAATGTTCAGAAAAAAAGATAGCTTAGAAAGATAATAGAAATTACAGGAGATGTTAATATGGATTATTTATTAAAAAAAATTCTAGGGGCTTGAGATGAATCTGTTAGGTGAAAAGCTGAAATTAAATTAAGTGGTGGATCTGTACTTCTGGAATAACCATAGATTCACAGATCATAGAATAATTTACATTGAAAGGAATCCCTAGAGACCCTCTCGTCCAATTCCCCCATTTGAAGTAGTTCCTACCAGACCAGATAACCCCAGACTTTGTCACAGCCTTTGCAGGCAAGCTCATACTTGCTGCTTAACCATTCTCATGTTTTAAAAACACAACCAAAGAAAACCAAACAGAAAACCTCAATAAAGTAGTGAGAGAAACAAAGAAACATTTACTTTATATCTGATTAGAATTCTCCATGTTCCAAATTGCATTCACCCTTTTTTGTCCCATTACTGTGTGCCTTAGAGACAAGATACCCTTTGTACCATGCTGTGAAGACATCACTAAGATCTCCCTCAGCCTTCTTGTTCAGGATGTACAAACCGAGTCTCTCAGCATCCAAGTAGCCTCTGCAGACATCTGTGTATTGTCACCTTCAGGGATTAAATGCTGAATTAGATGGATTTGCCTTGAGCAAGTATGGACACTGTGCACTTTACTGCCCTCCTGAGCCCACTGGGAAGGAGATTTACAAGGTGATAAAACTGAGAACAGGCGATATTGAAAGAAAGTGCAATGAGATGTCAAAAGAAAATTATTAATTTGAATGATAATTAAGGCTTTTTTCATTTTCTCATGCTTTACCTTCCCAAATCTTTTTGATATTAATGAATTCAATACATTTCTCTTTCTGTAACAGAGCTAATGGTATCCTTTATTCAAACATGTTGCAAAAAGGTTTATATGTTTTAGGGAGTTTTTTCCCTTTTGAAAATGCAAAGTATTTTAAATTTCAACAAATTTTACTGAAAATGAGCATCGATTGTCTTTTGATTGTGCTTTTCCCTCTTATTTTTTACTTCTGATTTACCAGTGATTTTTCAAAACTCTTCAGTTTAGGACAAAAAGCAAATGAAAGCAACAATGAAACTTTATTCTTGCTACTTTAAAGTTGTAAAAAACATGTAGAACAAGCTTAAGAAAATTTGTCAATAATTACAAAAAAATAAAAATAAAACAGAAATATTCTTATTTCTATTTAACTCTAAAGCAGGGAGAGAAAAATAAAAGAACAAGACCAAAATGTAATAAATAAATAAATAAATAAATAAATAAAAGAAATGGAAGGAAATTCATTTCAAATAATCTAGAAAAAAACCCAGCAATATTTTTATAATGAATCCTATGGACAATTTATAGAAAATCAGGTTTTTTTACTAGCTTGCTCTTTAAATCTTTGAGAAGTATCAATAAAACACTTTTTCTTTTGAGACAAAAATCTTTGTTTCTGAAAATCAATCAAGTGTTTGAATTTGAGAGTTGCTGAGGAATGAACCTGTGCTATTTAGCTGATATTCAATATTTTTAGGTATAAAGCCTGGTGAAAACATAGGGAAGCAGAGTGAAAGCATTTTGTCTCTTCCTTATCAGCTCAAAAGAAAATCTTTTCATTCAGTGATAACAACAATTTCTTGGGAATTGTTGGGCTATCAACTTGTAATTTAAATTTGTGTTATACTGAAAGTGAGCTGGCTCCATCAGGAGCTTAAGAATCTAAAAGAAGAAGACACAAGAAGGTAACTGCATAATATTTAATAACAATTTTTAGGCATTATCTTTCCCAAAATTATCCTTGGATACCAATGTTCCACTAATTTTATTGTCTTCTGAGTCCAGAGAGGAGTAAAATTTTGACTAAATCAGTCCTTCAGGAATTCTCTGATCCACAATGGGCTGCCAGGAAAGATCACAAGTTCTGTCAGAAGCTCTGCAGCAGCATGACTCCCTGTCCACAGAGCAGCAGGTCCCGCCAGGAGCCTGTTTCAGCTCACATTCTCCATGGGGTCACAGCGTTCTTCAGGCACTCCCATCTGCTTTAGAGTGGAGTCATCCATGAGCTTCAGGGTGGATATTTGCTCCATCATGAAACTCCATGGGCTGCAGGGGACAGCCTGTTTTGCAATGGGCTACAGGGGAATTTCGGCTCCAGTGCCTGGAGCACCTTCTCACTGTCCTTTTCCCCTGATTTTCACTCTGCAGGGCAGTTTCTCTCACACATTCTCATTCTTCTCTTCAGCTACTCTTGCACAACACTTTTTACATTGTCTTAAATATGCACCCACGTGTGCTACCAAGGTCATTGGTTCTCAGCTCTCTCCAGCAGCAGGTCTGTCCTGGAAGCAGCTGGAACTGGCTTTGCCCAGTGTGGGGGAAGTGTCTGGTGTCTTCTCACAGAAGTCACCCCTGAAGCCCCCCTGTCAGCAAAAATCTTGCCGTGGAAACCCAACTCTCTGTGTCTGTGTCTGTGTGTGTGTGCATATCATAGTGAAATCACTGAAACAGGTTGGTTTAGGTGAAGTGCAATAAAAAAATCATTGTTCCATGGCTTCTGAAATGCATCTGAGCTGTGAAATACGGCTGTTATAGCTGATGTCACAATGTGTTTGCTTCCACCAAAGCAGACTGTCACCAATTTTTAATACAGACATATATATGTGAATCTGCAAATATAGTCTGAACGTCGAGTTATGTACACAAGGAGAGGGAGTGAAATATAACTAGAAGGCGTTTTCTTTCCTTGTGTAAGTAAATGATGGGGAGCAGTAAATCTGTGACAGCACTTCAAGACACAGCAGTGAGTCCTGAAGTGCTTGGTTGTATTGTATCTAAACCAGATCACTGGTAAAGCTCCACAGTTACATACATTAGGGTGAATCATCCAACCCTATTTGTGTCTGAAAAGGTGATTGCAGGGCCATGATTAGACATACTTTGCTAATAATATGGAGCTGTAATCAATTAACTCAGAGTAAAGCAGTTCTGAAATGGTGTCCAAATTTGTGTAGTTCCTAGATAGTTTAAATGATTGAATCAGACTTCATTACAGAAGGAATAAAAATCCATAGGACTAAGTATGACATGAAAAATCAACTCACCAATTCTCTGTATTTCCCTTCAAAGCTTAGTGCATTATTTTTCACTACGACTACTACAGATATATAGAATGAATAAAATAACTTCAAAATACAGTGATTCCATAAGTTTTCTTTTTCAAAACACATTTTTGCTGAGATATGGCATGCTGAGCTATATACCCATTTCAAAATAGTTGTGTTTTTAAAGGAAAAAACCACAAATCTTTAAATCTAACAAAAAAAATTGAAATCTAAATCTCTAACAGCAGTTTTCTGAAAGCCAGATACATTAAATATTGTGCTAGAGTCAAGCATTGGTGCTTTACTGCAGTAATGAGGTCACTGAGCCTTTATAATGGTAAAATCATAATCAGACTATCCACAAGACTAGTAACTACCCAGTACTAAAGAAATTTACTGGATGACCTTAGCCCCCAAAACAAAAATTAATTTAATATTTACAGAGCTTAATTTAATAAATTAGAGATGAGAAAAATATCTGATATTTGAAATAAAGTGTTAATATCACCTTTCAGCTTTTCCATGAAATGAGCATATCTTTCTCCTCTTTCTCTAAATATCTCTCCACTGTCTTATACCATTTTTTTATATTTAATGATGTTTGAAGCTTGATTTGGTACCTGAATATTCCCTTCCACCCAATGTTGTGCATGGTTCATAAGTATTATCATATAAGATCCTTGAAGTATATTTTTGTCCAGAATCTGCACTTGGACACAAAAGTGATTCTACAATTCTTCCATCACAGTGGCAAAGGCTTTTGTGTCTCTTCTCTAGATAGTGATTCATTACTCCAATATTTGTTACTTTAGAACATAATGACCTGAAAAAAAGATGCAAGCAGTACTAGTACTAGTCAGATATGGGCTTATATGGAAAAGGTGACTAAAACATGACTATCTGTTATTTTTGATAGTGTAAGAAGAACATGTATTCAAATAGAATAATTAGGCAATAACAATACAAGAGAATGAACAAACACAAACACTTATTTCTCACAATGCATTACTAATTTGCATAATTCATGGTCACAGGAGGTTTTTGGTTCCTGAGAAGAATAGGTTTAGGAAGTGATTAGGAATTTCATATAAAAAAAAATACAAATTGACTGCAATTAAGTACAATGGTCTAAATGAAGCTGGAGGGTTGGAAAACTGTCTCTTACTGATGGGTGCTGGAAATAATGGATATCTGTGCAATTATTAAAGCTCTTCTCAGCATCTACTTCAAGCTATTAGCAGAGATCAGAGAACAATTCAACTAATTTTGTTTTGTACAACCAGTTATGTTAAAGTATCAGATCTATGCAAGTTCCCTTGGAGAAAACATCAAAATCTGTTGTTCTGTGATATAATTTCAGTGTGAAATGTCTGAACTGAGTATTGATAAAAGGATTCTTTTGAAATTAATGTATATTCAGACTATTTCCCCTTAAAATATTTCTTTCATTATTTATTAGTCAAATTGGCAGTATTAGATCAAGACTTGCTGAAGAAATGTCATTAATGATTCTTTTTGTCACAGTAGCATGAGACTGAAGGCTGAATCCAGGCAAAGCTTCTCATTGGAAGGAGAAGCTCTTGGTGTGATGCAATTACAAAAACCCTAAATAAAATTTTGCTTAACCACAGTGATCATGGAGAGAGGAGAGAAGATAACGCAGGGGAAACAGAGAGAAAATTAAGAAAAAGAAATAAATAATCAGGTGCAAGAATATTAGACACCTGCATTTCTTTCCTGAGTACTTCATAAGCTCACTGGATGGGAATATGCTTTCACATGCACTTAGCAAATTCAGGACAATTTCTGCTGAAGTTAACAGTTACATACATGCGAAAATTGTATAAGGCCCACTGTGTATGCAGACACAATTCTGTATATTCAGTATCTGGCTGTTTTGCAAGTAGAGGTACCCTACTGTGTTTCTGTTCCAATGAAAGAATCTGGAAGTGCTTCAAAATGAAAAAACCCTCCCTAGTCCTTTGAAGCTGGCCTTTGAACCTACTGAGCCAGCTGGCAGGAGCATGGTACGGGCATGATATTACCCTGGTTTTCTATTAAAGAGCTGTATATAGATGACAAAAGGAGAATGAGGTAAATGCACAGAATAGGAATGAAGACATTCCAAGTACAGGCAGAATAATATGAAAAAAATATTTTTGAAGCAGGATAGGAGGAAGCAGAAGAATATATTACATTGATGATCTTAAATAGAGTAGGTTTGGGTGTTTCATTTTTCTACGAATGTTAATAACATTTTACTACCAGACATTCTACGTCAGGTTCTTACTTCAGTGGAAAATATTTTAGAATGCTCTACATTTACATGTTAGAATCAGAAAAGAAAGAAAAGGTTTTTAAATTAAGAAAATTCTTATATATATGTACACTCATATATGTACACGAATGAAAAAACAATCATACTCTTTTCTTCCATGTTAGAATGCTCAATTTATGTTCAAGTGGAATGTCTAGTTGTCAAGGCTACTTTAACTAACCCACAGAGAAACAAGAATATTGTTGTAATAGAATCATTATGCACCATGAACGAGCTTTCAACTAAATGATGAGTGATGAAGTACATGAGTGATGAAGTCTTTGTGCCTATGACAAAGACTGTGCCAATGTTCTGGTGTCTCTCTGTGTGAAGTTCCTATGTATCTGCTCTCCCTCCCTTCCTCAGGACAGTATACAACACCACAGAGGCCCTGGTAACACCCTGGGGAAACAAACTTCTTGTTTTCCAAATTTGTAGCATAAGATAAGGTCGGGAGAGTTGTTTCACAGTGAATAATCACACAGTGTGCTCAGTTTCTTCTTTTCCTGTCAAGAAACCTGTTCCACTCCACATGAAGAGATCGTCTCAGGTATTCTCCACTAGTAAAAACCAGCATCTCTTGTCACAGAAATGATTGGATAGCACAGTGTGATTCAGTCACCTAAGCTTAGGCATCTAATGAACTGTAGATGCTACAGGGTGTCCCCTAGCTGCCAATTTGCAGTCTCAGATTTCCTCTAGTCCTGTGTCGCTACAGTTAGCCAGACAGAAATCTTGTGTACTGTATGGTGTCTCAGCTGTCATGAGGGGCTTATCTCTGAAAACTAACCCAAACTCTAGTTAACTGTGAGTGCATGCAGCTTGTTACACTTAGATGCCTTTTTCTAACAGTAGAACATTTGCTGCAATTGAGAGAAGATGCTGAGTTCTGGCCTTATCTGTTTACAAAATGACCTGTCTTGAACAGCTGTATATCACTTTTCTTTTCTCATTTCCTTCACAGTTGCAGTGATTTGCCACCTATAGGCTACAGTCTGTTTTCTCTGAATTTCATTTGTGTTAATTGACTTTTTTTTTCCCAAATTAATTATTTTTCCATTTGAAGTCATGGCATGGTGAGGGATATATCTATTATGGTGTCATAGGTGTACTTTGAGGTATTAATATGAAAGCCAAAGATCAAATTCATTCTTCCTGCCAAGATGTGTGACTAGATTGCACAGCCAGTCTTACATTTTGTAGGAAACTTATGATAATTCCATAAATAGGTGCTTATGATTAAAAAGACAGTTACATTTAGAATACATTTGACAGAATTTCTGTACAGTAAACATGCACTTTGTATGCTCTATTCATTCACTAACGAATGAAAAGTAATTAATGAATTAATTTGACTTCATAAAGTCTATTGTGTCTAGACTGTTATGCAATGACAGCTGTTTATAGTAGGCATAGTTTGTTTGTGATATTAATCTTTAAACGATCCTACCTGAACACCACAAATGAATCATGCAAACCCACAGTTAGCATGTAGATCTTGTTTGCACTTAAGGAGATTCAAGAATCCATAGCTGTTTCTGCAGCTCATTTATGCTCCAATGACATTTTACTGTAAGATGAAAAAAGCAGTTCCCTAGGAAAACCCTGTCCTAGTTTTGACTGGTATAAAGTTTTGAATTTGTGTTGTAAATAGTGCTGATAATTCAGAAATGCTTTAGCTGTTGCTAAGTGCTTACACAGACTCAAGCCCTTTTCTGCCTTTCATCCCACACCACCAGTGAAGAAGCTGGGGGAGCACAATTATTTGGGGGGGACATGGCAGGAAGAGCTGACCCGAAATGACACAAGGGATATCTCCTGGCATATGGCATCATGTTCAACATAAAAAGCAGGGTAAAGGAGGAATAGTGAGAGTGTTTGTCTTGCCAAATCACTGCTACTTTTGATGGAGCCTGGCTTTCCTGCAGGTCTCTAAAACACCAGTCTGCCTGTGGGAAGTGGTGAATGAATTCCTTGTCTTGCTTTGCTTGAGTGGGTGGCTTTTGATTTATTTATTACATTGTTTTTATCTCAACCCACAAGTATTCTAACTTTTATCCTTCTGATTCTCTCCTCCATCCCACCAGAGAAGAATAAGGGTATATCTGTGTGGTGCCTAATTTCTGACTGGGGTTAAACCATAAAACTGCTTTCTCTGTGATAGAGACCTTCTGTTACCTATTCCACATTCATTACTGCACTGTCACTCAAATTTTAAGGCTTGGCAAGCTTTGGTTGGGTTTTGTACAAAGAGTTTAAAAACTTTATATTGTCCCTCATATGCTTCTGAATAATTTTCTAAACCATTTTAACAATTCTAAAGCAAATTCAGCACCTTAAAATACACATAAAAAAGCTGGTGTTGAATTGAAAGGAATCATTGCCTCAAGGGCAGTGAAACTGAACATATAATTATTGATGGAATGGTATATTTAAATGACCTAGAAATCTGTATGACTGAAGTTCCACACTTCAGGGCAAAATGTGACACCAACAGTATTCATAATAAGATATGTATTGGTATTTCAATGTTTAAAGTCATCACTTTTTTTTTAGGGGATTTAACACCCTAACATAAAGGACATATTTACTCTTATAGTGCTCCTATGCAGACTTAAAGAACATATGACATATGCTCTACAAACAGAATAAAATTAAAGAGAAAGGCAAATTAAATACAGTTTTTTTCTAAAAGAAGCTTTACGGTTTTCTGTGCTCTACCTTGACAGAAAAAGCTTTTTTTTTTCTTTTATACAATGAATCTTCCTGTAATATACTGTCATATTTATTTCTTATTCTTATTCAAGGCCTAAACATTCTTAAGTGAAGTCAGTGAAAAAACCCTCTGTAATTTCACTAAGTACTACACAAGGCCATTTGAAGAGGAAACACAAGTTGTTATGGGTGGGAAAAAAACCCATATTTTCAGTTTGTGGGTTTTGATGTTTAGATAATTGACCTACAATTTTTACTTTAAAAATGAAGAAAAGTAGTGAAAAATGATAGAAAATGTTTCTATAACTTTCAGACTCACTTTTTTTCTTGGAAACAAATTTCTTTTGTGATAATCTTAAACAATCAATTGTCATTTATTAGTGCTAAAGATACAAAAAGTTTTGGGTTTTTTTTCTCCTTTTCTTTTTGAAGTCAAGAAAAGGAATTCTAAAAGTTAGGAATTCTCTGCCACGTGTCTTCTCAGAGAGCTCTGCCTTTCTTATGCCCTTAAGTAGCTTTTGAGTGCTTTGATTTACATTTTCATGGTGGCAGAGGAATTAGAAATCCAGGAAGTCCTTGGAAGAATATGTGCTTCAAGGTCACCAGAAGGAGTGAATGAACAAGAA
The DNA here is from genome assembly GCA_025920805.1 of Petroica traversi. Taxonomy (NCBI): domain Eukaryota; kingdom Metazoa; phylum Chordata; class Aves; order Passeriformes; family Petroicidae; genus Petroica; species Petroica traversi. The sequence goes on from JAHLSL010000023.1 coordinate 4,987,470, forward strand.
AACTGACAAAACTATGTGATAACATTTGTAGTCTTGAAAATAACTAGTTTTCATAGACTATCAAGCATTTTTTTCTTGCCATTGCCTATAAACTGTCTCTAAAATAAACTTAGGTCCAAGAATAAAATCTGCCATAATGATGAATACTAGAAGATTTCTCTAAGATTCCCAAAATTAGATTAGACATTTTTAGGTTTTTCTTGTATAATGCTCTCCTTTTTTTGAAATCATACAAACTACCATGCTTTCTGAAGTAGTAATGTGTGAAGTCTGGCCTTTTCAGGGTCTATACCAACTTTTATGAATATTTAAGTGTCTATAACTTTTATATATATGTCTATATATACAGAGAGAGAGAGAGAGAGAGAGAGAGAGAGAGAGAGAGAGAGGATTTTCTGTCCTTTGTAGGACACAATGATCAAATAATAAAAGTAGCTGAAATAATAATATTCTATGAAAAAAAAAATATAGATAACATAACCTGTAGTGCTGTGTTCAGCTTTGTAGATATTATGTCTTCATATATTCAGTCTCAGGTATTTGGTTTTGAAAATGAGGATGACTGTATCTTATATAATCTTTATGTGTCAAAACCAGACTTCTAAATCATATTTTATTCAACTCTAGCTTATATTTGCTTTTGAGCTCCTCAGGTCTTCTGCAATGTAGTCTGCTAGCTGATAAGGTTTTTCTCCCATCATTGTTTTCTTCTTATTGTAAAGCTATGATGCATATTTGTAATTAGCTGATAATACAAAATAAATTTATTTTCCTGCTTCAGTCATGGGCATATGCAATAAGAAGATCAGATCACTCTCTTTTTCTATAGCAAGAAATAATATCTCAGAAAAGACATTCAAGTATTTCAGTAAATTTCACTCTCACATTTTCATGGCTAATCATTCAATACCCTGTGTAATGCTGATACTTGACATATAACTCCACTACAAGAAAGGTATGTGCATCACATTACGGTAGAATTTTCTAATTCTGTCTTTCTTGTCTTCTTTCCAGGAGAATGTAAGTCTGACCTTGTGGCCTGAAATCCAAAGCACTCCGTTCTCACCGTATTGGCTCCTGATTAAAGCTTAATATTCTGCCAGTGTACTACCAGCATTGCCTCTGAGCTGGCCTTTCTAACTCTTCCTAAAGGTCAATATTTTTAACTGATATTTGGGTTACCATCTCTGCTGTTAGTCGCTGAAACTGAGAAGACTCATCCAGGCTTTTGCTTTCTGGTAGATTGGCTGTCCTTGTCCTGTGCTATTTTAATATAATGAAAATAGTGGTAAAAAATTATCACTATTTCAAGACTACAAAAAAAAAAAATCTTTACTTTCGATCCTTGGGAAACATGGTTCACCTAATGCAAGAGAAGTATCAGATGATACTGAAAACTTGCTATATAATTTCCAGTACTGCAGTTATTAACAAAGGTGACTCATAGTTAATACTCAAGTACAGCTTAGAATAAAACCAGGTATAGTTTATGTAATCTGCTTCATCCTTGCTTTCATCCACTTAACAGCACTGAGACATCTTTTCTGCATGTGCCTGCACCTATGGAGAGCAGTGACTTTACACCCCTAATGGTCTTGCTGTGTCTTTCAGTGGCACATGACGCCTCCAGGATGAAGTCCCATTTCTTTGCATTTGTCATCATAGTAGTTTAACATTCTCTGTTTTAGATTATTTTTAAATTTGCCTCTAGCTTAATTCATGGCTGTGAGACTACCTTACTTGGTTAGAGCACCATGCTAACAATGCCAGGGTTGTGGGTTTGAGCCACTCATGGAAGAGTTGGATTTGATGAGCCTGGTGGAGCCCTTCCAATTCAGAATATTCTCTGATTCAAATATAGCTCATTATTATTACCTTCTGTTTGATTTTCCTGCAGACATGCTGACACCTCCGTTTCTAAATTATCGGGCGGTAGACTATCGGTAATTTCAGTGGCACTCCTGATAGATTTTATTTCCTCATCATGACTAAATACCACAACTAAAATTCACATGTGGATTTTATAAACATTCATGTTGCAATATATGATTTGAAACTCCAATATTATCAGTATATGAAGAGGCAAGGTTACATTTTCATATTCCATAGCAGTGTAAAACAATTTAACACTGTACCCAGCACCGGTACACAGCATCTCACTACAGACATTCAACATCTCCCACTGGTATTACAGAATCAGGAAGATCATCAACTCTGCGAGTCTTTCTGCCATACCCATGAAATATTTTCAACTCATTCCAACTTTAGTCGGCAGTTAATTATACTGCGAAGCGTGATTGACTATATTGTTTCTATATTGAGAGAGCTTCATTAACTTTCAGCAAGACAGATGATCAATTTTAGGAGCCTGCTGCTTATGCACAGAGTCTTTCCTGCTGTGCCCCAATTTATTTGCAGGACATTTTTGTTACTGTACTCACCAGGATGTGTTTTATGGCCTCATTTTTATCTCTCTCTCTCTCCTTTTTTTTTTTTTTTTTTTTTTAATATACGTGTTAATATAAAACTAATCATTCAATATATGTGAGTATTTTCTTATGGGGTACTCTCACACATTTTAATTTTAAAAATAATTTTTTTTCTCATATGGAGTTAACCAGAATTTCCCTGAACATACTGGAATAGACCTTTATCCATTTATGCGTTTTGCTGAGATTATATACGACTATTTCACTGAATGCCGAGGTATCCACAGTTTGTTATTAGAAAGACACTAGGTATCTCACATCAGGGAAAGGTACTTAAGAACTAGGCATCTATGGAGTATTGATATGGTTTAATTTTAGTTGGAAATTTATCTGAATTTTTGGTTGAGAGTTAGAAAATCTATTCGTTTCCAAAAATTATTTGTCTGTGACAGAAAGCCGTAAGAAAAGAAAGAACAAAAAGTATCAGTGGCAAGTTTTATTGTCCATAGAGGCCAAACAACTTCTGAAAAATCAAACTAAATTTTTAGTCATGAGTACCTTTCAGGTCCCCCATAGAACACATATTTCCTTTTTACTTGCGAAGGGAAAGCTTAGTTGCCCCCCTTGCCTTGGTACTCTGGCAGGAAGGAAACTAAAATCAGATACAAAAGACTCAGAAAATTAAACAAATTATGATATATTCAGCTAAGTGCCACAGTCTCATAATCATAACAGCAGAACTGCTGACACCAAGCCTTCTTACCCTGCAATTAGAAGTACCTCAACCAAGTTTTTCTATTCTAGATCTTTCAAATGTTCTAGATCCTGAATACTGCCTTGTCCTTTGGAACTTTCGTTGCCTTCTTGTTTAAAGTATTTAGAGGATTATTTTCCATGCCATCTTCCTTTATCCTTTTTTTTAGCTGGAAGCTGTATTTGTCCCTTAATTTCTGCATCTGTTCAGAGCCATAAACAGCACACAGGTAGGAATAACATCATGAAAGACTCCTGCTTTTTGCAACAACTCTTCACCATTATTACATAAGTAATTGTATTGTACTAAAAAACTTAAAATGTTTTAATCTGCAAAGTATTTTAAATGCTCCAGAGTATCTGCTCATTTTTCAATTTCATTTTTTTCTTTAGAACTCACAAGTTGTTCCACTTTGATTGTTGTCATAGCTTATTTTTTCTGAATCTAGATTTTTGTGGATCAGGCTTTCAATTCAAAGCAATTTAAATGGAATTTAGTGCAATATCCTATATTTTTTTTAACTTCAAACACTACTATTTTGCAGTATTAAATATTTTTATTGAGTTCTGAATTGGGCTCTTCAATTAAGAGGTTTAGTATTTGCAATTATGTGGCATTGATAATAGCTTACACTTGAAACAATGCTTTAAAAATCCCAATGTTCTGCAAAAAAATTTTGAAGAGGAGATGGCATTCTTATAAATTTCTAAAATGTGAGTTGTGACATCTGTCTTAAAGTACCTGTCTCCATTTACTAGAAGAATATCCAAGGCAGCTCATTTAGAGGAGACAATCAATATTTTGACACTCAAAATAGTCGTGCTGAGGTAAATTGGGCCATAAATTGCACAAGCTCTCCAAAATTGTCTGCTCAGATTAAGAGCTTATTTGTTCTAATGTTTCAGTCATTTTTCTCTTTCTTATAAAAAAAATGCTCATAAGAAATTGATTTATTTCTTCAAGTGTAATCTTTTCAAATTCTCTTTAATAAAATCTCAGCTCCTCGCTCTATGTATTTATACATATATATGTATGCATGTATATTCTTGCCCATATACATAAGTATTTATGTATGGAAATATCTATGTCTGGAAATATCTATCAAGCAACTTCCAGTTCAGCAACATCTGTTGCCTTTACAAAAAAAGGGATTATCTTATCTTAAATCTCTTGTCATATCTTTCTCATTGCTAGAGTTCCAGCTACAATGACTGCTCTTTGGCAGCACCATTAATTACGGTTCTTACTTTTTTTACTTTATTTATTCTGCTTGTTAGTGAATTTCCTGTTCCTTCCTCTCTTCTCAGGCAGCAATTTTTGAGACACCTGAGACATTTTTGAGATTAATCATAGATTTGTTTTATGATGAGTCTTTTGTGCAACAGTGAGGTATTTAGACATTTACAGGCATTTAATAGAAGAGCATGGAAAGGAGTGAGAGAGGATCTAGGGGATCAATGTAATTTGGACTGAATCTCCCTTGTGTATGTATGTAGCAAGGAAGGACTGCTTTCAAAAGTCAGTTTAGGATATGAAAATTATAGCCTTTGAATTGATCCTGGGGTGATATTCATCTCTTTTATTTTGGTGATCAAATAAAAATCCTATGGAGATCAGAAAGTATATGTATGTGAATAGTTTTGTAAGGTGAATAGTTTTATATGCTTCCACCAAGGTAATCAAAGGGCTAGAGACTCTGAGGGTAAAGGCTGAAGGAGTTAGGTCTTTTCTTGTGGAGAATAGAATGTTCAGGGACGACCTCGTCACGGTATTCAGAACTTAAAAGGTGCCTACAAAGACAATGGAGGCTCTCATCTTCACAAAGAGCCACAGAGACTACAAGGGGAAACTGGTACAAATTGTACAAGGAGAGGTTTAATCTTCAAATGAGACAGAATGTTTTAGTGAGAGCAATCATTCACTTGGAAAAAACTCCCGAGGGACTCGGTAGAGTCCCCATCACTGTAGGTTTCCAAGATGTCATTGGACAGGGTGATAGATAATCTAAACTGAGATTCCTTTCTTATAAAGGTTTGGGCCAGATGATCTTCCAAGGTCCATTCAAACCCGAGCTGTTCTCTGATTCTAAGGTTCTGTGTTTAACCCACATATTACATTGAACAAGAGAACTCAGCAAATGTTCCAAGAGATATTGTGGTCTGCCAAATAACTTGAAGGTTCAGCTATCCTATTTCTCAGGATTTCTTAAATTTTTCTCTGTACAAGGATTTATGACTGAAAACAGAATCAGATGAGATCTACTGTCCCCTCCCATGTCCCCTGGATTTTTGCTGTGTAATACTGTCAGAGCAGAACAAAATAAAAAGAAGGCTCAGAAAGAACATGAGGCATCTCATATCAGAACTTCAAAGAAATACAGACCCATACTTACACGCTATAACTACCCAAAGATTTGTTAGAAGTTATTTCAGCTCAAGAAAATTCTAGGAAAAAAGGTGATAAAATGATACAGAAGTTCAAAGTTTCTCCTACAATTATGACAGATAAGGGCCTCAAAATACTGTGAAAACACTCATATCTACATTTTTCAAGCAGCTTATCAACTGCATTTAAACAATGTTTAAAATTTCAGCTCAGCTTTCAGATGAGAAGGTCACATGATAATGAAAACCTTATAAGTGTCATTTTGCCTACAGAATATATTTCTTTTTAAATTTTCTTTTTTCTTATGTAAAATGAGTTATTTACACACATATTGCATATAATGCAATACTTTTCTAGATGAAAAGTCATACATTCCAAAGGGTTTTTCTTGGCAATGTAGATTTATTATGGGGATAAACTTTTATAGCTAATGAGTTCTCTTCAAATGATAACAATTCATCAGAGTAGTGAAGAAAAGGAAATTGTGAAAACTTATTATGGACTAGAATTGCTGTGCCGTTTTTGGCCAGGGTAGAGTTCCTTCAAAGTGGTGCTGGTACTGGGTTGAGTTTTAGATTTGTGCTTAACACAGAGATAATGATATAGAAATGTTTCTCTATAGCTGAACATAGCTCACAAAGAGCCTGCTTTTTGTACTGGAATACTTGTGAGAAAGATGGGATTTCATGAGATGTTGGGAGGGGATCCAGCCACGACAGGTGACCCAAAGCAACCAAATGAATGCTCCAGACCATCTGACTGCAGTATATGAAGTGGGGAAAAAGGGAGGAAAGAGGGGACATTGGAAATTATTATGTTTGTCTTCCCAAGTAACCATTATGTGTGCTACTTTCCTGGAGATGGCTGAACACCTGAATGCCCATGGGAATGTTAATTAATTCCTTCTTGATCTCTGCTTATGTGCACAGTTTTTACTTTCCCTGTTATGCTTCTTTATCTCAAACCACAAGTTTTCTCACTTTTGCCCTTCTGATTCTTTCCCCAAACCCACTGGTGAGGAAGTGAGTGGCTGCTTAGGGATTTGTTGCTGGCTGGGGTTAAACCACAACATTTTCAGTCCTTGAAATATAGATCATTCTACAAAAAAAAAAAAAGAAAAAAGCAAAAAATAACCAACCAACCAACCAACAAACATCCCACAACCTCTTATGTAAAATCCTTTATAAATATAAAACAAAAGCTGATAACAGTCTGACCTCAGTCTGTCTCAGAGATAGAAACAGGAGGAAGTGAATAAATAATAAAAGAAGATATGAAACTCAAAGTCATTAGCTTATCAGAAACCTGTATGCCAACAAGTTTATTAGAAGCATCAAGACAAAGAAGGTTTTAGGTTAAAATTTTAAGAAGGATAATGACATAGTTCCTCATAAGTTTAAGAAAATAACAAGAGAAATTTAATAGATTCATATTTTATAATTTGACTGGGAGATGATTGAGACTGGCCATGATGAGCCAACTGGGAAGAGGAAGTAAAATCTCAATAATAGCATGTGATATAAGAAGAAATTTGAAGAGCTATGAAACTGAAACCCTGTGTTTTTACACATCACAAAATAGGTAAGGGGGAAAGGTACATAGAAGAAACACATACTAAAGAAAAAACATTAGGAAGAAATATGAAAAATATCCATCCATACTGAAAACAGGACAAAATAAGAAAATTTTTATTTCACAAATCAGAAAGTGGGCATCACTTTAACTCCACAACTATATGATAAAGCTGGATGTAAAATCATATTCTTGTGCCACGAAAACTTAAAGTTTTATCTCTGCTCTTGTTCTGTTTGTTGTAACCCCTTCTCATTCAAATTTTTTGTGCTGGAAAAAGATGTTGGTACCTTAAAAGTAAAATGAAAATAAATAAATAATGGGATATATTTGATAACTGAAATAATAAAAATGAACCAGAGTTTTTGAATAACCTACAATACTAAAAATATTAGACAACATTTTAACTGGTTACGGGTATGTATTTAATAAATAATATGAAGAAATCTGCCAAAACACAAATAAGTTATGAGAAAATCTTAATTCTCCATCATTTCATAACAAGGTTTTTTTTTCTTTAGCTCATAGAGTACTCATACTTTTCCTCTAAACCCATCTGTAAACTTCTGAATAGGTACTGAGTGACTGCCAAGCATTGTGCCTGATTCAATCTTATTTTACATGCAGAAGCTCTAAGCACTGTATTCAATGTTGTTACTTTATTAGATGCTCTTAGGATATTTTTTTACTGACAGCTAAATGAGATTTCTGCTAACAAGTAGCTACTTATTTCTGGCCTTAAAGAAGTCATTTACAAATGCAGCGTGAAATAAGGTGTTGGCAGTTTTTGTTACGTACTTAAACAAAATTCAGGTGCCTTGAAAAAAGAAAAATAAAACAGCTAAATGGAAAAAGCTGTGCTTTTTATATGTTTTAGCCTGATTCTTACTTGAATCAATTAAGAATTCTCTGTGCCTTGCCACAGTATGTGGCTCCTACAGCATGAATACTTTATGCTTCACTTGTTCTTCTGTAATACCTCCCAGGAAGAAAAATGCAGGTTTCTTTACTTTTTCTCCTTCTCCGCTTACCATAGGCAGCACAAGTATGCATCATGAATAAAGTTTAACATTTAATGTGTAATAATTAGGCTACCTGTTCTCATTAATTTCTTATTTTATATGTAATTTTTGCTTAATTTCTGCCATAGTTTAACTCCAGCTGAAAAAAAAAAAAACACACAGACACTGCCTCACTCCTTCACTCATTGCCCTGATTGGATAAGAAAAAGAATCAGAAGAGTACAGGTGGGATTAAGGCAGTTTAAGAGGTAAAGTGTAAGCTGTGTATGCAAGCAAGCAAAACAAGGAATTAATTCATTGCTTCCCATGGTCAGGCAGCTGTGAACGCCTCCAGGAAAGCAGGGCTCCATCACATGCTATGGTGACAGGGGACAAACACCACCACTCCAAAAGTCCCCTCCTTCCTTCTTCCCCTGTTTTTTTATGGGCTGACATGACACAATATTGTCTGGAATGTCCCTTGGGTCAGTCGTGTCAGCATGTCCTGCATGTGTCCCCTTCCAGCTCCTTGTGCACCTCCAGCCTTCCTCACCGATGGGGTGACATGAGAGGCAGAATAGATCTTGATTCTGTGTAAGCCCTGCTGAGCAATAGTTAAAACAACCCTAAATTTTCAACACCATTTTAAGCACGAATCTAAACCATAAGGCCTATACCAGCTGCTGTGAAGAAAATTCATTCTTTCCCAACCAAAGCCATCAAAATTTGTCATTCATGTTTTTGAGGCAATTGTGTCTGTGACTTCCTAAATTTAACAATAACTTTGACTATGCATGGATTACTGCACTAACAGACTTTTAAATAATGTCAAAGTGCTTTTGATAGCTATGGAAAGACACTGTTGGTCCTGCAAAGAGAGAGAAATTATCCTAAAATAGTCACAGAATCACAGAATGGGTCAGGTTGAAAGGGACTAACTTACTCGGACCTCTCCAAGGTCCCTTCAGGGCATGTTCCCATAGATTCTTCTAAGAAGAGCCCTGAAGAGGCTAAAAGTAGCTCTCCGGTAGTATATGACTGTAATCTTTTTTGAGGAAATAACAAAGATCACAGTTTTGCTTCCATATATGTATTCTAGTAAAGCCTATGAAAATTAATTATTTCAGTAAAAACATGTAACCATTATTTAAAATATCTGGATTTGGATGTGATTCTTCTCAGGGAAAAAACCCAATACCAACAAACCAGAAATCCAAAACAACCCACCTAAATTCTCTATTTTGCCTTGGCTGAGTAGAGAAGCATTATGTGTGATGTTTGCAGATGTATTGACTTAAAAGTGAATTTCAGCTTTGGGATCTAAGTAGGGCTATGATGAAAACATCCAAACTGGCAGTTCTATCCTTAAAAAGAACAAAAGTAAAAAAATCCTTTATGTTATGAAATTAGATTTTCATTCTGTCCTCTTCAAGTTAGCAGTCATTGACAGCGACAGACTCTGTTGCCAGAGCTAAGATTATGAAACATGTTTACCTCAAAATATTTATAGTATGGGTCAAAAATAAAGTATGCTCTTATTTTGCATAGTTTTTTTTGTACTTTCAGTCCATTGATCTTGGGTGACATTTTAGGAATGGTAAATAAATTCTAATGTGATTTAAATATTTATACTGGTGATTTAAATGTAACCACATTCCTAAACTTTACTAGCGCTGATCATCAGATCTGCTAGCTAAGCTGTCTCCTAATTTTTTCAATGATAGAACACAAAATCTTTTTCTTTTTCACAAGGATTTTTTAGTCACTAATCAAAATTCAATACAAAAGGGAAATATTTTTAATTGTAACCAGAAGTGAACGTACATTATTTACTCTTGGGTATTCACAATAAAATATTAATGACCTGCTTATAGTTACGTAGGAAAAATATAATTTAATATCAAGGAACTTGTTGATGAGTGAGTTAAATAAACTTTAAATAGAAATAAAACCATTTTTCATAACTTAGTTCCATGTCCAAGATTTTGAAGAGTTTATTTATAAAAGAAATTGAAAAAATATGACATTAAGTAATTCTTATGTATGAAAACATAATATAGAAATGCTATGGATAAATTATCTAAGCAGATTTTGATCTCCTCATAATAAGTGTACTACAGAAAGGATTCCATGTGTAGCAACAGTTAAGCTCATGTGCAGAATTTAAGCATGTTACCACACCTCTTGAGTTAACTAATCCAAACTATATAGACCTCTCCTATTCTTAAAATTTGAGTAGATGCTTGCACACTTTTTTGACTTTAAATGTACCCTACAGTATGATATTACAGCACAGGAAAATCATTTGTAGTATAGTGGAAGTACATGAAGCTAGATAACATTTTGAGAAACATTAAAAATATTGTACTGTATTGACACTGAGAAAAAAGATTAAACCAAACCAAAAGTAATATAAAGCTTTTCCTCTTGTATTTATCAATAAAACCCTGGCTGCAGTTTTTCATAATCAGATATCTTTTAACTAAGGGTATTACTTACATAAGAAAATCTTACGTGTAAATAAACTGCTGCAAAGTTGGACTACACTATTCTAACTTTGTTTTCTTTCTGAGGAATAAAAAATAAGTTATGTAGTTTTCAACTTAATATTCTTATCATAGTATCACATAATGATATAATGGTTATGATTAGAAGGGATTTTAGAGATCTTCTAGACCTCCTTGCCATTGACTGGGGCACCTTCAATTTGACCACACTGCTCAAAGTCCCATCCAACCTGGCTTCGAACACTTCAAGGGATAGGGTATCCACAACTTTTCTATGCAGCCTGTTCCAGTGCTTCATCATCCTCACAGTAATTAATGTCTTCCTTATTTAACCTAAACCTACTCTCTTTTATTTCAAAGCCATTCTCCCTTGCCCTATCACTACACGTCCCTACAGAAAGTCCCTCTCCAGCTTTCTTGAAGCCCTCCTTTAGGTGCTGGAAGTACTGGAAGGTCTCACTCGAGTCTTCTCAAGGCTGAACAAACCCACCTCTCTTAGCCTGTCTTCATAGAGGTGCTCCAGCCCTCTGACCATCTTCATGGAACTCCTCTGGACTCACTTCAAGAGGTCCATGTTCTTATGCTGGAAGCTCTAGAGCTGAGTGCTGTACTCTTAAGGGGGGTCTAAACCAGAGTGGCATCTTTTCATGCAGCCCAGAATACACTTGGTATTCAGGCCTGCAAGCACAAGGTTGTGTGGAGCCTCTGGTCCACCCCAAGTCCTGCTCAGGGCTGCTTTCAATTCATTCTCTGCACAGCCTGTATTTGTGCTTGGGATTGCCCAGGTGCCACTGAACTTGATGAGGTATGCATCTCACCCCTCAGGTCTGTCCAGGTCCCTCTGGACAGCATAAACCACATGGCTTGCTGTCATTGGCAATCTTGCTGAGGGTGCCCTCAATTCTGCTGTCTCTGTTGCCCACACAGATGTCAAACATCACTGGTCACAATACCAGCTCCTGAGAAACACCATTCCTTCCCTTCTGAGAACCAGAGTGGCTTTATCTTTCTTAAGCTCATGTTTTTTTCTCAATACATATGTACAATATTTCCTAAAATTTGATCTTAAGCAATCAAAGCAATATTAGTCTCAGGCTGAAAAGGACAAACAAGGAATACATTAATAGAAAACAAGGTAAGAGATTGATGCACTTATTTTAGAGAGGGTGGGAAAGAGAAAACATTGTGATAAAAGAAAATAAATAGACATAAAATTTTAGAGTAACAACCCATAGAGAATTAATTTATAGACCAGAACTACAATAAGTATAAATGACAAATAAACTCTTTTAAAAATGTTTTAAGTATAAAGGTCTTTTACTTTCTTAATGTAAAAGGCTTTTGTGTGATACTAAGGCTGGATTTATGCAAACATTTAAAGTAAATCTAGGCTTTAGTCAGTGGAAGTGTTCCTAAAAGATTAAGCAAAGAATAGTACATGAATCTTACTACTCAGGGTGGGACCTTATTCTCAGTAACATTCTTGATACCTTAAATTTATTTGTGTGTATTCCGACAAGGGTTTTCTACAACATAGCAGGTTTATTTTTATGTGCTTGTAACTAGTCTCCAAAAAATGGTAATTTTAGATTTTCAAGGAATTCATATTTATCATAAATTTTCTAGTGTTCTGTTTCTCTTGTATGCTGTCTAAACTTAAAAAAGGAATAAATATTCAAATCAATTTAGAAATTAAATCTTTACTAAACAGAAGAACATATCTTAGAAATATAACACCAACACTCTATGCCTCTGTCTAAATCAGACATTTAGTGATGCTACAAGCTCTTAAAGGCTGCTTGGAATAACAGCCCTTTTGCAGCAGATTCAGGGGCACTGGTTATCCTCTTAAATTAGTAGCAGTCCATGCACAATATTTTTAGTTACTCTTCTGCTTGCAGATTTATGTATCTAGGTATAAACATAGAGAAAATCTCCTGCACATTTGTGACAAAACCATTTTTGGTTATAGTTATAATCTAGAGGTATACACTCTTACATATCAATACATATATTAGGCTACCATATATCACTGCATAGATGTGTGTAAATGATATGTATACAAGCAGCCATATAGATACATTTATACATATGTGTGTATAGATACAGATATATCCATTTATGGTGGGAAAACAGCTAGGAACCAAACAGATAATTGAATTTTCTGATGTAATATAATAGTCAGCATGACTCAGTCTGCATTGCTATTATGGATCAATGTGTTAAATGAATCTTGCTGCCTGAATTTTTGTTGCTGCCAGCTATCTTTAAGCAGTGATTCATTTAGTCAGCTTTGGCCTGGCTTTGGAATAGCGTGAGACTTGGAAATAGGCTCCAGATACCACATCAACCTCACTGCCTGAAAATGCCCTAAACATTATGGAGATCTTCAGTAATTTTACCATGAAAGAAAAGAATTAGTTAGTTTTTCCATGACAAATTACAGTTTTATCAAATTATATTTTACTGGATATTAAAAACTTGGAGTGAAATCATATGCTGAAGAAATGGATTTCACTTCAGAATGGTTCTGCTCAAGTCCCAGACTGGAGACTGTTGTAACCCCTCAGTGCTCACTGGAGTTCTGCTGGGGCCAGGGTCTCCCTAGGGCTCAGGAGCTGGGGAGGGTTCCTCAGGGTCTGTAAGGTACTGTCTGGAATCCAGGACCTGTCCCACTGACCACCCAGGGTCAGGGCAGCCAAGGGCACCAGGGTAGCCCCAGGCATAAGGTACCTCCATGGGGATGTGGGATGGAAACAGACCAAGGTTGTGCTGGGCTGTGGGGGCTGACATGGGGACCTGGACCATGGACAAGGTATGGGAAGCCCTGAAGAGATTGTGCAGGGTCAGTCAGTGGTGCCCTGACAGTACTCAAGATTCTTGTTCTTTTTCTGACTGTACAGCACAGAGATTACTAATTCTTGCCGCCTGAATACCCCTGAGAGGCACTTATGTAGAGAAGGGTCTTGTCCCATGGTCCTCCAGGTGTTCCATTTTTCATGTTTCCATATCACATTTTCCATTTCAAATCTTGTAGAAGAAAGGACCAAATTCACTATTTAAAGGTGATTTTCATACCTGAATCCTTAGAGCATCACACCACAACAACTGCCCTTTCACGTTCTGGGTGAGTCATTTACTTTTCTGAAATTAAATATTAGAGACTTCTGCCTCTAACAGCCTTATTACTTATTATACTACTTGGTGACCATTAATCAAGAATCTTGAAAAACAAATGCAAAAATTTCATGTGCACATTATAATGAAACATTCTCTGATCTGCTACAGCCAAATATATTTTTACAATAAACATAAGAATCCCCACTCACTGTAAAATTCTGCAGCATATTCAGTCTGACAAGAAGAAAAGTTGCAATAGCCAGGTTCATCTCAACACTTAATGTATTACCTTGTTTATCAGTGAAATTTTATCACTCATAGCTCAGAATCCTCCAAAGTTTCTAACTCAGGCCATGACTCATTCATGAATAAAATGAAAAGTAGAGTGGTTACCGTATATTAATGTAAACCACAGCAGTCACCACTGTAAAATGCCTGCATGTGAATGGTGAACAGATAAGAAGATAAAGTCCCATGAGGTTCCTTAAAGAATTGGGCATTTCTTTCCTTCAATAATCAGCAGTTATGAAAATTAAAATAAAAATAACAAAAAAAATCTTAACTTGCAGACAGCCAAAGGTTTGCAAACAAGTGAGTAACCCATCATAAATCAGTCATTTTACATTAAATTCAAAAGAATACACAAAATTTAGTACAGATCCTTTCCTGATATTTTCAAATACCTATAGAAACAGACAACTTGAACACAATATCTTTGATTTTATCAATCAAAAGGCATAAAATATATAAGCAAGAACCGATATCAACTCTTCAGAAAAGCTGTCTGACATTGGAAGTAAATCTTCCGATGAAGACATTAGAGACACTGTAAAACATTACACAAGCTTGACTTTGTCTTTCCACTTAAGAATCCATAACCTCTTCACATTGTCAGGGTGAATTCTGATTACACAGCTATGGGTACATCCTAATAACATCACTTCTGTCATTTTAATTATTATTGTTTATATGAATATGACAATGACAGAACAATTGACATGGTGGCCACAATTCTATGAGTCAAATCAAACATTTGAAGGTTACTGTAGTATGTCATTGCAACATGTAATTCATGGAGTTTAATTTATTTTTTTATACATATATTTGACATTTCCAAGGGAAAAGAGGTTCGATCCCACCCAAATTAGCAATGTCTCCTCACTACTCTTTAAAATCATATAGCTACTCAGAAGAAACTTCAATTTATGGTTAAATTATTTTGCTTCACAGAGGTATTTGACTCAGTCCATTAAGGGCAACTAGCCTCCAACAAAGTAATTTTTTGTTGCATTGTCACCCACTAGCAAAAACAGAAATGCTACTATTGGCACACTACAAGTGTTCTGGCCTTATATAGAAATTTACTTGCCTTTCCTGTAGGCATTACTATTATATCTCTGCAGCTATTTGGGTCTGACTGTCCCCTAAGTAGGGAAAAAAATTAAAATAATTTTACTTCGGGTACATCCATATGCTTAAAAGACCGACACTGCAAAACAACAGATAATTTTTCAAGACTTAGCAGTCTATATATGGAATTAAAAAGAAGTAGTATGACTCCTTGAATGACTCACCTCTGAATCTTGACAGCGAGTATTGCTAAAAAATTTTAAAGCTGAATTCTGAGCTGTATATTGAAGATTCAAATGCTGTAAAACTGGGAAAACTTTTTATAAAATATATTTTAATATTACCTTTCAATTGAAATCTAACTAATCGCTGTAACTATTTGTCACACAAATTCTAAACTGTATTTTAAAGGATACTTTACAGGCACTGCCACTGAAAGACATAATAACTGAATTAAAATCTGCCCTTGAGTGCAAGTGCATCAAATATAAATAAGTTATTTTCAGTAGAGTAGAAACACATTACTTGCGGTGACAGAAAAGTGTAATACTCAAGTTGCAGACATTTATTTTCAAATTTAGAAACTACTAGTACCACCTACTGGCAGAACTGTAAATCTGAAAAATATTTTTTATAATAGTCTGTAATACCTCAATAGTGAACAAATTATTGCAACATTAATACCATCTTTGATAGCAAACAATATGCAGTTAGGTATAGGAGATGAATTTGAGTACTTAGGGTATATTTTTTTATGAACTGAACTTCTACCTAATTAGTTACAAACGAAAGAAGTAAAATGGTAAAAAAAAAATTAAACAAGTCATATACGCAGTTTGGTAAGGTACATAATAGTATAATTTAGAAACTAGTAAAGAAAATTATTGCATATTTCTAATTATATAGACTTGTTTTCTTAGCTTTCTTAGCTGGTTTGAAGCAGGAACTCTATACTCCTTTTATTCAAGAAGTTTTATTGATGTTTTTCTTTTGTCAACCAGCAGCATTTAACTAGCATTCAGTTTATTCTTTAGTGCTTCAACACCCACTGGAAAATTTCAAGATAAATGAGGATTAGTGTGATCTGGATTTTTTCATATATGTATATTTCCCCCCTTCCTTCCTTCCTTCCTTCCTTCCTTCCTTCCTTCCTTCCTTCCTTCCTTCCTTCC